>JAFBJR010000172.1:3510010-3940652 GCA_016785285.1 Brachirus orientalis
TGGTGTTTTTCTCCCTCTTGGTCTCATTGGTTTTACTTCCTGTATTTAAAGAATTATAAAATCATCCACTACTGTTTTCTAAACAAACACACCATACATGCATTAGTTGTGCTGCTACAATAATAAGTTCTGCTTTTTATCAGTGTACCTCCTCTCTGGCGATGCGCATGTCATCCCTCACATTAGAGAAAACAGTGGGCTCAATGAAGAAACCTTTCAGGCCCAGAGCTTTTCCGCCGCACTCCAGCTTGGCTCCTTCATTGATGCCGCTCTGGATAAACTCCAGCACGCGATTCTGCTGCTCCCGACTGATCTGTGGTGGTGGAGGACAGATGGAATATAAAAACCCCAGGCAGAGGACAAAGATAAAGACTGTTGTTCTGAATATGAAAAAGCAGGCTAGATAAAAAGACAGAGAGAAAACAGAGCTCCTCCTCAGTGTTAAGTCTGTTGGTACATGAAGTGACTAATCTGTAGTCCCCACTCACCTGTGGACCTTGCTCAGTAGTGGGATCAAAGGGACTACCAACTGTCCTCCTCTTTGCTCTCTCTACACTTCTCCGAACAAACTCATCATATATGGACTCCTCCACATAGATGCGAGAGCCTGCTGTGCAGCACTGGCCCGCGTTGAAAAACACACCCTGGTGGGCCTGTTCTACAGCCAAATCCACTGAGGAAAAAAACAAAACAGATTTCTGTTAATCAATACCAAAATAAAATCACTTGTCCATTGAAAACAACTGATTTTTTATATTGTTATTCTTTTAAATGTAACAATTTAGAGTTTAATTCAATTCACTATATAGCTACATATAAGAACAACATTTGATTAAAAAGAATGTCATTCCAAGAAACTGGGCTGGTACCCACAGGGTAAGTAAAATGGGCTGCATTTTAAGGGTCGCCAAATATTTTTTCCCAGCATTTTACTTAAGATTTATGCAAATATGTCTTAAAGAAAAAAAATGAAAATGTGATTCATTTATCAAACATATATCTCCTGGAAATGACAGACTTACATATTCAAATTAAATAAAATAATAACTTGATAATAAATTGTACATAAGCTCTGATTTATATTGTGAATTGGATTGCAATAGTTTGGTGTCTTTAAAAATTGGGTCCCCTATAAAGAGTTTGGGAAACATCGGTCTACATAGGATTTGCCCCATAATATATTTTAAGTGCACAAATCTGATACCGGACACCTGAGAGACAGGACCCTGCTGTTGCCCATGAAGGGTTAACACAATTTATGGGTCTCGGCTGAAGCACCCGACTGAGTCTGGGTCCATTCTCCTGATTTACAGGCCTGAGGGAGCCCCTCTCACGGCTGCTGAAAGCATTTGAAAGCCTCAGCACCCCTAGCTTGGTGAGCCTTATACAGTTTATATGAAACCCATCCATCCACAGTTTTCATAGCACTAGAAATCACTTGAGCATTTTAGGATTTTCAGAGCAAGAGTTTGTATGTGCACATTAAAGGGCCTGAGAATTGGACACATAATTTCACAAAATTGTGATAGCGGCAGACCACCTGATGACCACCACTAATTTATAAAACACTGGTTAAAAACTCACTATCAGCATCGGCAAAGATGATGTTGGGATTCTTCCCTCCCAGCTCCAGCGTCACCCTCTTCAGGTTACTCTTCCCAGCTGCCTCTTGGATCAGCTTGCCGACCTATACCAAAAAGAAACAGGTCTGGGTTTACTCGCAGAGATGCAGGCCTGCAGTCAGATCTGTAAATCAGCTGGAGCCATTAAACAGCTTAGAGAGGTTGGTTATTGCTCAAAACAGGGATTGCATCAGTAGGCCAGCTGAAATATGAGTTCTGCAAACATGCAGAATGAATATCCATTACAAGTTTTTTGGGAACAGCAGTTATGTTATGTTATAGGCCTGAATAGCATCAGATGTCTACTGCATTACATATATACAGATATTGTCTTCATGTATATATATAAAATCTCACAAATGATTTGAAATAAAAAATCTGACTTGTACTATATTCTCCATTGCATTCACTGTATTCACACACACATACAATACTGTATTCCTTATATTTTATTCCCCTTCTTTTTTAAAATGTGTTTCTTCCTGTATTTATATCTTGATTTTTTTAGTGCCTTATATGCATCTACCTATTTTTATATCTATCTTTTGTTTGGGAGAGTGGAATGAATCTGATGGTGATATTTGTTCAATGTTTTGATATATTGACTCAACAGATAAGCCTGAGAACCCCCCCACACACACACACCCTCCCTCACAACCTGACACCCAAAACAAGAATTCTTATTCCTGTTACTCACACAGTCTGTTTTATTTTCCAAATAATTGAAAGGATAAAGTGGAAAAATACCCTCTCAGTATCCAACAAAAGAAGAAAAAAAAAAGATTCAAGCACACAGGAAAGACTAATTTACAAAGATATGGTTTGGCTTGGTTTGGCTTCCTTTTTTTAATGTGTCTCTTTGCCTTTGATCAGGGACACTAAGCAGCTGACTGTGGGGAGGTTGGAGTGTGTTTATTCAAGGATAAAGGAAACATTCAGGGTGACTGCTGACTTTCCACACACAGAGAAGTCACAGTCATGAAGATGAGCTGTGGTCCTAAAATCCACCTGTATCATCACCACCACCACCATCCACCCTGTGAGGAGATGATGCTGTGATGGTTGTTCTCCCCCCACCACAGCTACTACATACAGCATGGTGGTGACTCACTGTCTGGGTATCAGCAGTCTCTACAGCACTGACTCATTCTCAGGCAGTAATTGATTCCAGATCACATGAAACGACAGGAGAACTCGTAAATAAAGACAGACCGCTCACAAAGGAAGCGTTCAATCAAGATGAGAAGATAAAACAAAATAAGATGTGTGGAAGGTGCATTTATGTAAGCACTATGTACACACATAGTGTGTGTAAGTAAATCATAAATGCGATAATTACACATGTTCTTAGCTATACGTTCATATTTGTACTGCTTAACTGTCTAATGTTAACAATATTGCAGTAGAACTATATTACAATTATAGAATCCTTTGTGTAAACTAATAGCAACTGCGAAAATCTTCCATTTCGTTTTGTAGCTGAAGTGAAAATTGTCAAGGGACAGACAAGAATTAGGAAAATTTAATGGATGAGAAGAGATATGCAGTGTTTGAAATTAAGTGAGGTGAGAATTACAGAATTAGCCTTAATAACTAAGTTAACATTAGTGACTAAACTAACTAAGTTAACATTAGTGAATAAATCCTGCGGCTCAAGCTTAAGGGACTGTTATTACTTTAGAAAAAGTTTGGGCCATAAACCAAAGAACTGAACAAGTCAAGATTTTGATCAAATGCTGAATAAAATATTACAGACCAGTCATGTCTTTACCTGTGTATGTTCATCAGGGGCTATTCAGTCACAATACATACTATATATACACTGTCTCTCCAACCGCCAACAGACATCTCCATAAACCACAACAGCTGATCCAAGCATTATATAGATGTAGCTCATTTGCCAAAGATACATGTGAATTCCAGACGTGTCACATCAAAACATAAATTATGTGATGGAATTGCTGTAAATGTTTTTAATAGTGGGGCTCTTTTTGCTGTTAAAAATAACAGATGTGTATAAATTATCTGCAGAAAAGGAATCTGCTATCACTCCGGCTGTCACCTTCAGCCACAGGAATGCATTCAACGCCTAACATGGTTTGTCCTCAAGAATTTAGCTCTCCACTAACTATGTCCCTGTTTTGGAAAACTACAAGGATTTAACCTGTGTGTGTGTTCTGATAGAGTCTTTGATGAAAGGCACTGCGGATATTAATACAGCAGAGGCAGTGGCGGGGGAAAACAGAAGAGAGGCAGTGTTTTCAGAGGGATGTGCTCCTGACAGTGCAAATATGTGCATGTGTGCAGCATAAAATCAGAGCCTCCTGTCATGATGAGGCATAATGACAGGGCACGCAGCTTATGTAAGACTCCATTTGTTTGTCATTTAAACTTCAATACAGACACATAGCATCCCATAAATACCCTGCTTGCTCCTCTGCGCTGCACATGTTGGTCACTGTGTCACATGTGTTTCGCTGACAAAAGCGAGTAGTGGGGCAGGTGCTAATCTGAGTCACTTTACTAAAGAGCAAAAAAGTACCCCAGTTGATCCTGTGAAGGCCACTTTGTCTATGCCCATGTGCGAAGCAATTGCCGCTCCTGCCGTTGGCCCGAATCCTGGCAAAATATTGATGACTCCCGGTGGAAACCCAGCCTGTCAAAACAATATGAGAGGAAACAAGCTTAAGCGGAGATGACAGCAGAGCCAAGCAAAACCACAGGCAGTGTGAGGGAATCCGGACCCAACCCAACCTCCCTACCAGCAGAGAACAGAGAGAAGATCAAAAAGAAGGCGCTAACAGACAGATAGTCTGCAAAAAGAGGACAAAACAGTCAGAGTGGTGGGAAAGACAGGGAGGATGAGGACACTGGGATTTGTACAGCATTATTTGGTTTTACTGCATTAATGTTGTGTTGTTCCAGTCCTGTCTTTTACTCTACTGTGTACTACGGCACTGTTATGCATACGTGCACAGTGTATCTCACTTTGGATTTGAATTTACTATATACTTTTTATGATCATATTTACACGGACTTGATTGTCTTGGCTTCACTAAAAGTACATTGTGATATTTCACTGCTCTTTGTGGTTCAGTGCTCTTTTGTAATACGTCATTATTAATAACTGTTAAGTTTCAAGTTAGAAGTGAAAATTATGAAAGAATTGGCTCAATTTTAAAGCTAACTACCTAGCTTGTTATTTTTTTTTAAAGGTCCAGTGTGCAAAAATGAGTGACATCTAATGGTTTTTAGTGCTTCTCTGCTCTTGATGATCATTCTGCTTCACACTACAGTTTTGCTTTTTTCCCCCACATGTATATGCACAATCACATGGCACATCTATGTGAGGCTCTTTCTCTGTCACTCATTTCTCATTGACATACCATTCACATCAGAAGTAACTTGGACTTGTGTCTCACCGGGAATCGAACCCTGAACCTTCTAGTTGAAAGTTGATAGATGAGACTGCATGTTGTAACAGAGCTCCCCTCCGCTCACCCCTCCCTTTCCCAAGTGAGTAAGGGAACGAGAGTGGCCTTTGCATGGTAGAAAAAAAATCCCTTCTTTTGCAGAGTACACTTCCTCTTCAAAACACACTGTGTCTGGTTTGTCATAAGTACATTTAAAAGGCTTATTCTAAGGCTACAAAACCGTGATTTTAATGATCACACACTATACACTACAAACAAACTGTGTTCAGCACTAATTCTGGCTGTACTCAGTTTGAACATTTAGAAACAAGCACCATTATAAGGTTAATGCTGACAATTTCCATCCATTCAGCCTTTATTTTTAGCCTTTATTTTATTAAACTTTCCAGTACCTGACCATTCTGCTGACCTCCACCTAGCACCAACCTGTACATGAAACAAAGTTTTTATGTCATGTCGGTGAATTTACCCTTAATCTCATGGTACTTTCTTAACCAGAGTTAATCTAAGGTTGAAAACTGGGATTACCGATATACACAAACATGACACTTTGTTAAATATCTGTTTTTGTTGGTTTGTGGCTTCATTATTATCAGACTATCCTAATAAAGTGCAGGCCAAATTCGTACTGAAACACTGTTTTCTTGGCAAACTGAAAACCTTTAAGTGATTCTGATTCAGGTGGTGGATTATAAACGCGGGGCTTTCCAAGTAAAATGTTGAGGATTTGAACAAGTGATTTCGGTCAATTACCTCCTTGACGAGAGCTGCTACGTAGAGGCAGGTGAGCGGTGTTTGCTCAGCAGGTTTGAGAATGACAGTGTTTCCACATGCAAGAGCAGGGCCCAGTTTCCACGCCGTCATCATCAGAGGGAAGTTCCACTGTGAGACACATACGCACACATCGGAAAAAGACATCATGCATCTGACTGATACACTGGGTGGTCACAAGTCAAGCTTAATAACTCATTGATCTTAAGTCAATTACTCTCATTTTCTCTGTCTAAACAGAGTCAAGTGAGAAAATGTTCTCGGCATTTATACAGTATTTTCTCTTCCCACAGAATTCTGAGAAAGGGAATTGCAACACATGAGCAAAAGAGTCATATCACTGTACAACACACAGGCCTGTGTTATTTCTGCTTTATAAAGGAGCCCATGGGGCTAAACACAGAACCACACACTTTCTGCACTCTTGCACAATCAGCAGTGTCTCCTTCTCCTTGATGTTTTCCTCCTTTCTCACCATTCTCCTTTCCTCAAACCCACTTTGTCAAATCCCTGAGCTCAGCCCTCTGCTTCTTGTTTCTCATTCCCTATTACTCAAACTCACTGGCACTGTCATTCTGGAGGCTTACCCGAATAAACAGTGACTGTCAGGGAATTACTGGAAAATGCTGAACACAATGACAACAAACAGGCAAATGTAGCAACCACCAATGTCTCCTCAAAACTCAGCCAATCTTTTCTTATCTGTTCTTTTTTTATCTTTAATGTCTATTTGTATCCATCGTGCATGTCACTTGTAGGAAGGGGAATACTCACTGGGATAATTTGTCCACAAACTCCAATGGGCTCGTGTCTGGTGAATGTCAGATACTCTCCATCTGTGGGGGGAACACACACACACCAACACAGAGAGAGAGACAGAGAGAGAAAGCGTTTGAAACTTGAAAATGCCCTCCAAAAATGAAAAACGTCACCACCTGATACCCTCACTGTTATTGACTCAACGTGTTCATTTTGTAAGTTAATCCACAGGCAACATTCCTGGTCACTTTACCTTGGTGAGAGATTACATTTCGTTTGGCACATTAAGCAGCACAGACGTGTGTGTGTGTCTCTTTATTACATCTTTAGGACTTTTTCTGGCATAAACACTGATCTTGTCAGGACCAATAGTCCTCATGGAGACTAATACCTGGTCCTAATGGGGAAACCTCATTTCTGACTTATTGGTTATGGTTAGGGCTAAATCTGTAATTTGTGGTTCGGTTAAGAATAGGGTTGAGTATTAACGGGTTAACTGGTTAAAGTAAAGGATAAGTCTTTTGCTAAGGCTGTCCAAATAAATGTATCTCAAAGTGTGTGTGTGTGTGTGTGTGTTCTTGTATGTGTATCTTTGTGAGAACCAAAAAAACAAAAAGCTAAGGAAGTGAGGAAATTTTGGCTGGTCCTTACTTTCTGTCACCTATTAAAAGTGCTTTTTCAGGGTTAAGACCTGGTTTTAGGTTAGGGTAAGAGTTAGGGATCTAGTTGTGATGGTTAAGGTTAGGGTAAGGGGCTAGGGAATGTATTATGTCTATGAGTGTCCTCACTATGAATGCTATACAAACGTGTGTGTGTGCGTGTACCTGGTACTCCTTATGTTATGGAGGAAATGAATGTAAGTCAATGCAATGTCCATGGAAACATGATGGAAAACCAATGTGTTTATGTGTGGTATCTTTGTGACGGACGAAAAACATATAAACCATAGGGAGTGAGGACATGGGAAAGGGTTATTTACTTGTAATGGTAAGGTCAGGGTTAGGGGCTAGGGAAAGCACTATGTCTATGAGTGTCCTCATTACAAATGCTGCACAAACATGTGTGTGTATGTGTGTGTTTTGGGTCATAGACATGGGTGTTAAACTGGAAGGGTTTGCTCATTCCTCTTGCATTACTTGAATAAAAAGAGGTACTTACTGAGGGTGTGCCATTCTTGTTCATCATCCACAAAAACATTTTAAGAATGTTGAGAGATGTGTGTATAAATGTGTGCATAAATTTGGCACATCAATTATTAGCTGATAAGGCATTGCTTAATGTTACATTTGGAGTGAAATGACAAATTTACAAGATGAGCCAGATAACAGACAGCTGTGCGATGACATAAACCTTTTCCCCAAATTTCAAAGAGAATGTTGAATCTTTCAAAACTGCAGTGTGCAGAAAGAAACTGACCCTGTTAAACACGCAGTTTTCAAGAAGAACCAAAGTGTCTGTGAGGTTTGTTTGAAAGCATGACGTCTGCAAGTGACTTATATTTCAATTTGGAACAAGTAACGTAAACTATACCACAATGTGTAGCCAAAGGTGCTCCACATGACGACATTCCCATTCACTACAGTGGGTGATACAAATTTAACACCGTTATCACGGTGCATATGAGGTGAAAGATAAATAGGTGCCAAGTAGTTGTTGAAGTCCTGCTCCTCATCCTGACAGGTGAACAAATATGATTACTGACTGCCTTACATCATTCAGGCAACAGGAATGTCCTTTTTTATTTTTTCTGGAAGTCTTCAAGAGAAATACAGCTTAAACCTGAGCCCTGGGAAAATGCTCACCGTGGTGGATTTGGCAGCAGTGTACAAGAGAAGCTTTGAGAGGGACAATACAGTGGTTTCGGGAGGTTTCCCATGTCCTCCCTTATTTATTTTTTTCTGTGCTTCCTGTTGGAACAGACAGCCAACTTTCCCCTCTGCCATCACATTTGAGGGACGGCCTCAATGTGAGTATTTGGATTCCTTGTCTTTTCTTTTGCTTTATTTATTTATTTATTTATTTTTTTTTTACAATACTTGCTGAGTATAAGTGTGTGTGCATTTTTTAACATGAACTGTGCATCTTAAAATTGTAAAACAATAATCAATATTTTCATCATAAAAAATTAATTAGGTATCATAGCATGATCCACAGCTCTACAACAAAGTGAATTTTTTTAGGCATTATTTCCTTTTTTTATCAGTCTCTATCATAATACATACTTAATTTACAAATGCATTACTCCAACATTTTGGCAGGTGATCAAACGAACGTGTGGATTTCTTGTAGTTCTGAATAAACAGTGCAGTTCACTGACTCTCACTGCTCTTAACAAATCTCTAAATAGTATTTTTAAGACAATTAAAATACTCCCTTATATCTTACCCATTGGAATGGAAGTGCCATGGATCTTGTCTGCATATCCAGCAAAGTATCTCAGTGTCTTTATGGTTCCTTGGAGATCCACAAACAGGGTGGGCAGAAAAGGTTTCCCACTGTTCAGTGACTCAACAGTCTGAAAAAAAGATGAGGAAGACATGGAGAAATATGTGATATAACCTTATGATCCTCACATAAATTAATACTGGTGTAGCATTTACACTGTCCCATGGGTGAAATGTGACACTAAAATAACACTAAACTACAAATACAGCCTATAAGTTACAGTTATATGTCACCTTTAAGGCAAAGCAAATTTATTAATAATTTCATACAGAGAGGCAACTCAGCAAAGTGCTTTGTAGAAGACTTTAAAAAAGCATTACTACCAAGAAAAACAAAATAGTTTCAATGCAGCTGCAGCACTTACATTAATATGGATAAGGAAGGATGTGGATGAGAAGGTTTTATGTTGTAACCATGGGAGAACTTAGTTTGCTAAAGCCAATAGTCAGTGAACTTACTGCTAAATACACGCTGTCTCTCTCCACAAGGTCCGCCAGTTTGGACAGCAGTCGACCTCTTTCAGACGCATCCATCCTTCGCCACACAGAGCCCAAAGCAAAAGCGAGGCGAGCTGCCTGCACTGCTTTATCAACATCAGCCTGTTAGAAAGGAGGGAAACACTGGATTTTACTAACCTGCTGCAGCAAACAGGTGTGTTTTGCCCTCCCACATGCAGGTCATTCTTTTCATATAGGCACAATATTTAATGTATTTAACTTTTTATGTTTAAGTTAAACTAAGGTATGGACATTAAAAGTACGAGTTCAAATGCACTTCTGACTTTCTTAATTTTAGTTTTCTATTCTGGACACAGAAGTAAAAGAAAGATTTAGGTTGTAGACAAAAACTAATGAAGTAACAAACTAAGTGGTACTGGATATATTAAAAACATAAAAAAATAACTGG
This sequence comes from Brachirus orientalis, assembly GCA_016785285.1. NCBI lineage: Eukaryota > Metazoa > Chordata > Actinopteri > Pleuronectiformes > Soleidae > Brachirus > Brachirus orientalis. The sequence continues at coordinate 3,519,948 of JAFBJR010000172.1, forward strand.
TTATAGCTGCTGTTTACTTTTTAGATTTAAAATTATAAAAATACACTCTATGTTGAGTCTATAAAAATATCATGAATAAATGCATTTGACCAATAATATTAAAATAAGATAGCACCATCATGGGGCATCTTCAGTGTTTTCTGTACAGTATATGGTGTGTCTTATTGGTATTTTAACTGAAGACAATGCTGTTTCTACTTAAAAAAAGACAGGCAAAAAAAAAAAATGTGATGCAGTGTTTATTTACCTTTTCTGCTTCCTGGACCTCACAGATCTGCTCTCCAGAGGCTGGGTTGTAGACAGGGAAGACCTTCCCACTAACAGAGTCCTGCCACTCATTGTTGATGAAAATCTGAATTAAAAAAAAAAAAAATCTGTCTTTAGTATTTCTTTCTTCGTCTGTGTTGAAGAGCCTATAAGTAATGAAAAACAATATATAATTATAGATATTATTTATTTTGTACTTTTCTTCACAGTTAAAATAAAGTAAATTAAATACAAACAAAGTGCTTAACAAGACATAGTAAAACAAAACAAAACTGTTCAAGAACAAACAACCAGTGACATGGCCACCCTAAATAAATGAGTGAAATAAACTAAAAAAAATCAAAACCCACAAAATTACATAAACAGATGGCGTATGATAAATAGTCGCAAATCAAATATTCATTTTCACAGAGCTTTGATTAAAAAAAAACAAAGTTCTAAACTGTCTCAGCTCTAATGGCAAAGGCTTGCAGTCCTTTTGGTCACATATTTGGATTTTGGAAAAAGACATTTAAAGTTTTAAAAATAAGTAAAATAATTGAAAAATCAATATGGAAGGCAATAGGGAGCCCATTTGTAGTTTGAGCCAATATATATTTATGAAATGAATTAAATGCACCAATGGGTTATTAAACCTTAAAAACTATGCAAATAAATAGATGTTGAGTGGGATATGTCATTACTACTAGCTTTTTAAGTACTGGGGTAGTGTTCTGCACTTCCTTCATTACACCATGTTAGCTGCAGTGCCATGCTTGTAGCTGAGGTTGTGAAAGACTAACAACACTGAGGCAGCAGCCCCAGCACCTCCAGGCTCTTGTGTAAGGGATATGGGAGAATCTCTGAAAATCTGGACAGAGATTCCTGCCCGTCCAGCATTGCTCTCTGGGGAGTGCTCCACCATCCAGACATAGGGGGTGGGGTGGGTGTGGGGGGGTTGGTTGGAGCAGATAAATCCCTATCAGACACCAGACCCCCACCCCCAGCATACAGACACACGTTCCACAACATCACTGCTCGTTTACGAGATCATAAAACACGTGCTGCACTTGGTTTCTGTGATGCGTTAAAGCAAGTCTTCTGTTAAACAACCTCCTGGGATTCCAAACAGGACACATTCAATGTCTGTTGAGACCAAAATGAAAATAAATGTTTACACAATCACAAACTGAGAATTATGTCAGCGAAATGCAAACAACCCCCTTGTGCGCTTTAGCCAAGTGGAACAAAACGCATTGTGTGATTTGAAATTGCAACTTTTAGTGACGCAAGATCAGTCACAAAAAGCAGCTCCTTTATTGCTGACATGTTTAGATCCAATAGGCGGACTACTCACACACTGTTTTTAATGGCTGTCAGTCTGTCTGATAAATAGTGTGCAAGAAGTGCAAGAAGAACATCTGCTGGCACAAATCCCTCTGTGTATACATATGCTCTTACCATCCTTCTACTTGAGAGGAGCTGAGACGCACTGAGAGCAAACCTGAGAGCAAGGTTCAAGTATCCCACTGGCCTCAGCCTCCCTAAACCCACCAACAAGTTTACCTCAATAAACGTGGTGCTGTAAGTACTATTTAATTGGCTGTAAACTGTTAGTTGTGTTTACTTTTGGGCTGGTATAAAATGCCAGGGAGTCTGAAAACGGAGTCACAGCAAACCCATGGCTCTGCCCATCTCCTCCTCCTCATTCCCATGGCTCTCCAGCCCAGAATGTGGACTCTGCATGTGAGTAATGCACATGTTAAGGTGTTCAGTATCTGTGTGTACCAGCCCACAGAAATATATACATTCATAACCCATCCCCCACGACACACACACACACACGCACACACACACACACAGAGTGTCTTCTCTCTACTAGCTCTGTATTCTCAGACGCTTTCCATCAAAGGCCACCTTTAATCTGCTGCTCATTAAGAGCACTTCATAAAATTGTCAGTAACGATAAGGAGCAGAGGCCCAGCTACAAAAACAGAAAGTCCTGTAGAGCACTGAATTAGCTTTTAAATTTATAGGGGCCACTGAAGTGAGGCATCCTAAATCAGAGGAGCCCCCTGACAGCCACAACAGTCCGAGCAAGAATGCAGACCATAAGTAGCTATATGCATGGCGTAACCCCTCTCACAAGACACTGCTAAAGGAGAACGGATGAAGCACGAGAACAGTGGAGCAGGCCGCCATCTAAATCACAGCCAGAAAAAGACAACTGTCAGCCGCCGTTTGGCTCAGCCCTCTCTCTGGGCTTGAGCTGGTGTTAGACTTTTGTCTCATTTCCATTGAGAGACTTGATTAAGATGACAGGCCCACGTTGTAAATCAACCCTCAAGGTTTCTTAAAATTGCTTTTAGGGATCATTTGGACAAGGGGCAAAGAACACAAGAATGAAAAAACAAGTGCGAGGGTGCATATTTTCAAATGACAAATCATGTTTTCCTTCCCATTCCCCACGGGGTCATTACTATCACTTCACAGGATGGTTTCATGTTTATAAAGATCGGTGCTGCCATAGAAATAACTTAGTATCTAGAGGCTACAGAGACGAGGACAATATTTTCTAAACAAACAGGTTTCTGCTGTGACAGTGATCACATTGGTCATACAGCTTTTTAATTATAAGCATTTTGTAGTGCTGAAGTATTTTTTAATAGCATTAAATGAGGAGGGCTAGTGAGAATGAGAACTAAGCAGTGCTGAGCTTGTAGGTGAAAACGTTCTGCGTCTCCTGGGGCAGATGCAAACATTTAGCACCTCCAGTGATTTTCTGCAAATGGTGTTCATCACATCCTCCAGAGCGAGTGTGGCCGTGGTCATAATGAAATGATGAGGTGTGATGCAAACAAATAAGCTTTAAAGTTTGTTTGTTTTTATGAGTGTATAATTCAGATCAGCACAAAAATATCTTTCCTATGTGACATTCATGCACTCTAAATGTAAATTTGTGTGTAAACCATTTGGGTTCTGCAGCTTTTTCTGTTAACAAAACTTTTTGTGTTTTTTTTTTTTGTGTAAGAATTAATTTTTTTAGGAATGAACTGTAATGGGAAGTAAGAAATGCCAAAATTATTTCCGCAGCCAGCAAAACATCTGTTTGGCTCTTTGCTTCTTCTCACAACTCAGTTGCAAACGGCTGACAGAATATGTAATGCTATTCAATTCTTGTCTGTTTTTCTAAAGCAGGGGGAGAAGGACGGACTGAGACGTGGAGTGGGTTAATGTAAGGGGGTCGGTTAAGGGTGTGCAGGGTTTATACAGTATGTATATATGCATGCATGCGTGTGTGTGTGTTTATACACAATGTGCCAAGATTCCACAGCCACACGAACTCTGCCCGGGCACCTGCAACACTTGACTAAGCAGGAAGTTTCATATCCTCCTCTATCACAGGACCTCTATTTCCTTTCTGGATGGGTTTCAAGAGATTTATAATTAAGACTGTTAAAAGTGAGTGGAGAGCATGTGAAAGTGGTGACCAGCTGGTGTTTTTTTTTTTCTTTCTCCTACTTCTCTCCACATGTCTGAAACCATGGAGCCTTCAGGTTTTTTACACACAGATGCCACTTTGGCGAGGCCTAACCTTGCAGTCACTGATTTGCAAATGACTGTGTTATGTCATGAGTGTGTGGGCAAGTGGTTAATGTTGTTTGTCTTCACTGTATGAGAAACAGTCTTGTGACTTAAGTCTGTAATCCTAAACAACGTTCAGCCACATTCACATGTAATACATTTCTCTCAGGAGACTGACCTTTACCAGAATACCATGATGCAAACTTTGTAATACCAATTCAAAAATCCAAATTGAACAACAGATCTTACATTTTACAGTTGAACAGTTTTAAAACGTTTCTACACAGATTTATATCCAACAAATCTGTTTAATGTGAGTAATTCATCGATGTCCATGAATCCTGAAAGCAGAGAAATTAGAAAAGGTTTTCATAACTCAGCGCATTATTATTATCCTATTATATCTAGTATTAGCACTTAAGCTGCAATCGTAACTAAAGACAGAGCAAAAGACAGTTTAATTTTCAGGAATCATCTATAAAAGTGTCCTCTCCTCTCTCTGCCCTCCTCTCTTTTTGCTTTGAACATCTGAGGTTTGATGGGTTTCCTGTGTATTTAACCATTCTTTAAATCTCAGGTCAAGGAAGTGTTTAAAGAAAACACTTTATATGGTTTTACTCATGGGATCAGTGGACAAAGAGGAAGTAATTTTTTTAAGAAATGTGATGCTTTTTTCACAGACAAATAAACGTCTAGAAAAAAAAGACTTCTGTCTCAGCCGCGTCTGATGCTGATGCTGAGAAACAAGCCTATTCCAACAGATTTATGAAGCCAAGTGTTTTTCTTGATGACCCCATAAGGATTTACACGTTCCTTGTCAAGAGGGCTGCAGAGTGAAAGTATGGGAAGTTAACAGGGTAACCTCGCTGTCACTGTTCTTCCTTAAACAGTGATTAAGAGACAGGGGGACATGATGTTGACACCACCACTAAAATGAAAATTTATACTTGCAGCACAGGTAGGCAATTCACACCAATGGACATGAAAATGGAAGAGCTCACTTGCCCCCGTCACAATCGAAGAGATGTGTTTTAGAGCGTATGGAACTGTGTGTGTGTGTGTGTGCGTGTGTGTGTGTGTGTGAGAGCGAGAGAGAGAGAGAGAGTCTGTGAGAAAGGGGTGATTGTGTAAGCAAAGGCATGGATGGGGGTGTAAGGGGTTCTTGCTGTGCTCATTGTGATAAATCATTTAGTTGCACAGTATCCTCTAACTTTGGCTCTGTTTGATCTTGATCGCAGTAAGATGGTGGTTTTGAAGTGAAAAACTCCAGAACTGCAGGTCAGGCTCTGTGAGGCAGGGCCACTAACCCACACAGTGAGACAGGGTCATAATTTACACCCCAGTGGACAGGACCAAGCATCGGGGAGCCCCAAGCCTCCATCTGTACTATCTCAATCAGTGACAGATTGATGGAGCCTCTTATTCATCCAAACTGTGCGGATGTCTCTGCACAGACTGCTCTACAGATACACAGGTCTTTGGCAGACAGGTTCTGCACAGGTTCCTATGGAGAAAGTGCATTAATGCCACCATGAGCAAAGCAACAAAGAAAATTTATAACTGTTAATTAGATTAAGAGACCTGTAACTCACACAATTAACAAGGCCAATGAATCTCATCCGTGGCTCTTTAGCACTTTACATTTGCTGCACTATTTTCTATGTTATTAATGTGTTGAGCCAGCAACAAAAAATAGAAGTTGATTCAATCATGATGGGCTGATTTTTGTCATTTTCTAACCATCGGCATTGACTGTGTACAATTCAATTAAATGGCTGCATATTACTTATTTATGTTTGTTTACACATTGTTGTATTCTTGATGCTGCTAAGTCTCAATGATGTTTTTTTTTTAATTATCTGGTTCATGTAGTTAAAATTAAATTTATACTTTTTATACTATTTTTTTAAATTTAAAATATTCAAGTGCACTGCATTATAGACACAAAATCAGATTAGAAAGAATAGAAATATTCTTCAATAAATGTTTATTTAAGTTATGCAATTTTACGTATCATTTGTTAATATGTTTTTTTGTCAGATGGAGGAAAGCATCAGTATCAGCATCACAGAACAATCCATATTATCCAACCTCTACTAAAAACAAATGAAAACTATCTCTTTTTTTAGCTCGGACCATAGAAGTGTGATTGATTTCTGTGGGTCAAGCTCCTACTTGAAAAAAATTCCACTTATAAATATATCATAATGTAAACTTCCAGATTTATCGCACACGGCAAAACATTTTAGACACTGTTTTCTAAAACAAAAGCAGAAAATCTATGCTTTTATTTCCTTTGTTGACTTTGTCCCTTTAGGTGTCTTTTTAACAGCTCATTGTCATTTAACAGTGTGAAAAAATACTGTGGTATCACCCACTGGAAAAAAGCTATCATGGCTCTTATTACTAATTCACTCAATGGTCAGATCAACAATCTAACAGTTCCAGTCTTGTAACTTTGCAGCGGAGTAAAACACTTCCTCCTGTTGGGTTTTAGCTACAGGAGAAATTATTAAAACCACTAAAATAAACTGCTCAATTGTTACACAAATATACACAAGGAGGAGGAGTATAAAAGTGAAAAGGACAAGGAGCAAACCTCGTTTGCAATCATATTTTTTATCATATCCCTGCTTCACTGTTACAGAAGAAAACTTGTTAAGTAATGATACGGTATCAGCCATATACCTATTTTAAGGGTTGCTTTATATTGCAAAACAAAGAAAAGAAGTAGAGAGAAAATTTGTTGTGATTTTTAATTTTATAAATGAGGCAGAGAATGTTTATATAATATATAAATATAATAGTTTATAAAAACCAATATCTGAAAATGATACACAAAAAAGCTTAGCATTGCCTTACAATTATATGATATAAATATTGTTTAAAAACAATATAGAGTGTGTGGATGGAGCTGCAGCTCCATCCACACACTCTATAGGCCAGTGAGCACTGTTTCCTCTGCAGTCACTGGGGTGGAGAACAGGAACAGGGTGTGAGGAGAGCCCACGCCAGGGGTGCCCATAAATCAGGGCCCTTCTGCCCCCTATGTCCACCAAACCAACAGGGTCTGGATGATCCAAATTCCTGTGGGTTAATTCACCAAGTCGTTCCCGAAATTTCCCCCTGTACACCACTGAGTCCACGCATTCACCTAACACAGTCTGTACTGTGAGGGAATGGAGAGCTTACAACACAACGTGGAGCTGACTGTCCTCAACGGCAGCACGCCCTTTGCACTTAAAACACTGAGGTATGTGTTAACAGTGACAGTGCCGAATGAACTTACACCATGTTATCATTAATCTATCCTCGACCTGCCCTTTAATCTCACTGTCATAAAAACACTTGTTCTGCAGCTAACAGACATTTTTCAGCACAAACTGCAAGACCTCAAACTAAAAAAAGATGACCATAAAAGTTACAAGAATCACAGAAAAGGTATTGATGTAAGTTTACTTCAAAGTTCACACATGATATTTAAAAAAAAGACTATCAAGATATTTTCAGACAAACCAAATCAAATATTATGGCTCAACATTTATAGACTCAAACTGAAAACTTGAAGAAGAAGAAACTTAAAGAAATATACAACTTTACTAATTAACCACTTATATGTATATGTATATATGTATATGTATTGACTATCGCTTAGTTATTAAGTTATCAAGAACATGTCGCTACAAACAAAATCTTAAATTAAGAGCAAATGTTTTAATTTAAATGACCTGAAACCAGATTTATTTTTTTCATCAATATCTGCAACAAAATTGGTTTCAGGGCTCAAATAAAATTCTTTGTTTGACTCCTACTGGTTTGTCCAGCTGTTTCTGTATCCACTTTCTCTCACCCACTCACTCCAGGCTCAGGGCTGATCCAAGAACAGCTCTGACTGCACTTTTTTAGTCTCACTATAGCAAATACATGGCTGTAATATAAAAGGACATAATGCCTGTGTGTGTGTGTGTGTGTGTGTGTGTGTGTGTGCGTGTGTGATCCCTGGTGTCATTAAAAGAAAACACTTTCAGATTAAGCAGAAATGGTATTGGTTAAATTTGGCTATTTTTCCTCTGATCTGACATTGACTTCTTCATTGCAGACAAATAATTATAAGAAAGTCTCACACATGTAGTACATGTTACAGCCATACAGTCATAACTAATATCTATGTTATACCAATATTATTTTTTAATCATTTTTTTAAAGATTTTTAATTTGAAAAAATAAACTTTAATAAATAGATTTCTGTACAGTGATACAGTTGTACTGATATTGGCTTGTGGATGAGGCCAGCGCATATAAACAATATAATAAAAGGGTTTCGGTTTGCCTGAAAATCAATTTGCCCTGTTTATAACATGAAAATTCAAACACTCAAATAAAGAGACGCCCTTCAACTTAAACATGGCCTGTTGTATATGGTAGTTTTGTAGCCTGTGCAATTATCACAATAACAGACATAAACTATATGAGAAATTAAAATATTTACTCATTGTAGCCTCGAAGTAACATATTCAAGACGAAAATATAAAAACCACATAACTTGTTTGAGCAAATCGATATTTTTTAAAAGTAATTGAAAGTGATAGCACAGCAGCTAGACTACACTGTACATTTAATCTGTTTCATACTGGCTCATCACGTGCACAGATAAATGCACGATGGTCTATGCGGAGCGCACGTGGACGCAAAAACACTTTAAAACGTGCGTCATGTGCAGAGAACGTTTGGGAAGTTTGGTTGGAGAAGTTGATCGGCTCCAGATCTGAGTGAGCTGCACTCGCACTCTGACACGGAAACTTAAGCTGCTGACAGAGGGAAAGGGAAAGAAGTTTTCTTCCGACAGATTTATAAGCTTTGGCTGAACATACAAGAGACATCTGCGAGCGGACGCCGTGTCTTTACGCGCAAAGCAAAAGTGTGGCGCACAGAGGAAGAGCAGTGGAGACGAACAGACCTTGGTGTACTTGATCTCCGGGTTGGGCACCGGCGAGGGCATCAGCTGGAGGGATGCCATGAGAGCAGCGGGGTCGCTCTTCAGCTCTCCGGGAATCTCGATCTTACTGGAAGTCATCACAACTCTCTCTCTCACACACACACACGCACACACATACACACTTTCTCTCTCTCTCCACTCTTCTTCTTCTTCTTCTTCTTCTTCTGCTGCTGCTGCTGCTGCTGCTGCGTCGCTCTGCACTTTTTTCTTCCTAACTCTGATTAGGACTTTGGGCTCCTTCCTAGGTTTATAGCCAGGTGTCAGCCGCGGTTCTTTTTCATTGGGCAGCGAAAAGGGCCGTCCTTTTGAAAATTAAATTCACGCATTTACATAGACGATCTCAGCCTGGCGCGTTACGGAGGAGAGACACGTCTAACCCACCCACCTCACACCCACATCACACTCACCCACTTTCCACTGCTCCGTCTCACCAGCAACAGCTGACTGTTTTTCCCCACCTCATCTTCAAACCCGAACACAAAATATTACTTTATTTCTTTTTTTTCTTTTTTTTTTAAAGTCCACATTAACAACATTCATTTGTAATGTAAGAAGGGAATGGGACAACGACGGTGACATCCCACACCAACAATTGTCTTGTTCAATTAAATGTGATACTTTTTTTTTTTTTTGAACAAATGAATTATACGTTGATTTAGTGTGATAAAAAAAGTTGCAAACTTGTAATTAACAGCGAAGATGAGGCAGGGAAGATTCTATATGTGGAAGCAAACGAGGAATGTTTGCTTGACCAGATTTGGCAAGTTCAAACAGCAAATAATCATTAGTTAAACAACATAACACTGATGTATTGTCGGTAAGATTTTACCCGTGGATTTAAGGCAACAAGGTCAACTTTAGTGTCTAAGTTCATCCGCCCTGACATTGGTTTCAGTGTACTATGCAACATAGAATTATACAATATGATAAGATACACTGTTGTATTGTATCACATAGTATCACATCATATGATATGGTGCAGTACAACATGATGCTTACAATTGTCTAAATGACAATTAAGTATAGAAAGAGAGAACCCAAAAGCACAACAACGAAGAAAACGAGAAGACGAGCAAAGTAATATTGCAGGGGAATATTCAGCTTAACAGTAAATATTAAGGATAATTGTAGATATTTTATAGCACACGTCCCTTTATATTGCGCAGACATTAGTCTAATAAAGCCTTTATTAATGTGGCAAACAATCTCTCACGATTCTCCCATGTGTTAACGTGCACAGTAGTTCTTATGCAGTTTGGAAACGTTCAAATTTTCATCTTTTTTTTTCCCCCCTCCCTCACTTCATTGCCTTTACCATGGCAACAATAAACAAGCTCCAGGAGACATGAAAGCAAAGTCTGCTCGCCACTGAAAATATAACTCGCATTCTTGCACCATCACTAACAATTTCCTAAGTGACATAAAGGTGTCAGAGTGCTCTGCTGGGCTCACCATCACCCTGCAGACCTCATTTGCCTAATAACACAACCTCCCCACGCTCTAAGGTGTTATGTTAATGTGGGAGCAGGGTTTGTGCTGCTGCTCACTGTGATGCTGGTGTTGTTGGCACAGATTTGTCCTGCAGGTGATAATTCCCACCAGCGCCTCCTTTAAACCCCCCAATAAACATCCAGCGTTTAGTCTTCAGACTCGGGGAGAGACGGTGTCTGAGAAAACTATCAGGGAATTAAAGCAAATCCACGTATGTGTTGACACACCCGCAACGCATCCTTCACGCATTCATGTAATCACTCAAGCAGGAGCCAGCGAGCATTAAAGGGGGAAATCTGACGTTTATTTCAAGATAATGAATGCGTGCGTGACCAGTGGAATGACAGTGTGTGTTTGGTTTTAATGCAAACGCGCTCATAGTTTCAAAGACGAATCACTTAAAGTGTTGGATTTCATAACGTGGGCCTCTTGACAGGACAAAGGAGTGTGGAGACAGATGTAGGCCCATCATTTGCAAACCCCGGAGGATGCTTTTCCTCCATCAGCACATCAACCTTTTTTCACAGCATGCGCGACACCCTCCAAGTGTCTGTTTCACATCAAAGCGGACGAGGCTGCAAAACAGTGACGTTGATGAATGCATTCAAAACATCCCGTCCTCGGCCTGTCGCCTCGCCGTTTCAAAGACCTCACGAACGCGAGATAAGACACCGAGAAGACGGTGCAGTGACAAACTTCGGCAGGAGGCTCGTGTGTTTACACGGAGCGCCCTCTGTTGGACAAACTGAGCCTGTGCCCCACAACACACACACACACACCTTCACAGGACATTGCATTGACTAACCATCATTTCCTGAGACTTACTCTAACCTTAACCATACTTAATAGTGCCCTAACCTAATCTCTGACCCTAACCTTAACCCAACCTTAACCTCAGCCTATCTTCAAAACCTTAAAATTTTGTAATTTGGATTATGGGGACTTGATTTTTATCCCTATAATGTGACTGTCTAAACAGATTTAGGTCTTAACAACACAAGGAACACCACACACACACAGAGAGAAACAAAGTGTTATACCTAAACAAAACTCAAATCTCAGCCCTAAACTTAACCAGTTTCACCAAAATGAGGTTCTGTCTTATTGGGAACTGGTTTTGGTCTCCATGAGGACTACTGGTCCTGACAATGTCAGTGTTAATACCAGGAAATGTCCTAAAGAGGTGACACACACACAGAGAGACATTATGTCCTTGTATCCATGACTTAAGAGGAAATTGACTTACATTCATTTCCTGGACCACCACTACTACTGGCCTAACCCTGGCCCTAACCTTAACTTGTCTTAAAATGTAATAAATTATATTATGGGGACATGATTTTCATTGCCACAAGGAAGACAAGTCCCCATGATGTGATTTTTCTTATGATGACTGGAAATAAAAGTTTTGATTTTGGTTGATATTTCATTATCAACAGTAAATATAAAACGGCCAAACAAGGCAGTTTTATTCGAAGAGCACATTTCCCACACAAACGTATGTCCAAAATGCTAAAAACACAAAGAAAGAAAGTGATCAATACAAAGTCAAAAAAAAAGTGTGATCATTCACAATGTAATACTATATTTTGGTGTTTTATTGTGAAATCACCATAGGTTTGACTATCATGTGAAACTCATCTCAAGATATTATTTAAAGTGTGCTTTATCAGTTGAATGACATATTTATACAGGAAAATACTGATACATCAGAGCAAAAATAGTGTGTAGCATTACTACTGTGAAGTGACAGTGAAATTCAGCCATTATACAGGTCATTAGTGCCAAATCATAATCCTCTATGGCATAACTGTGAAGTTACAATAGCCAACATTTTATAGCAAGTTACTGTAAATTGATGTAATAACCTTGTGTGAAATTACAATATTCATCGATCTATGTTAAAAGTGTGTGATCCTGCAAATATATTTTGGTATGTCTTCATTTAAAAAACCAAAACATGTCCTATACTGTTTTGTTTTTTTCACATTTTTACCTTCACTTTGGGAAAGAGCATTTAAAAGCAAAAACAAGAAATCAGAATATTAAGAATAAAACGACTTAACCGTTAAATTCATTAAAATACCCCTTTAACTTGAGCAGATTATATTACTAATTAGAAATAACTATGAATATAATCTGTGATTTATTTAAATGAGTGCAATCAAATTAATTTTGGTTTTGAGATAAACATGCCTCCCTCTTGACTAAAAGGCTCATGGGGATTAAAAAACTCGTAACATCCAGTGTTGAAGCCTTAAATGGTCAATAAATATCAGACACATAAAAGTAGAACTATGTGCATATAACATGTGTGTGCTCCGCTGATCACTAATGATTTAAATGAAGTAGATTAATCAAATTGTAATAAATTAAGGACACACAAGAGCATAGCAATAGTGGGTAAAATAGAAAATAGGAGTCTTTTGTGTTTTGATTTTTTTCTGTTTTGTTTTTCTTGTTTTTGTTCTGTTCATCAAATATATAAATTTAGTTGACGTAATAACTTTGTACATCAGCCTTTAATTTGAAATAATATGAAATAAATTCTAATACAATGACTGCTATTGAAACACACACAAAAATTAAAGAATAACGATAAAGTAAGTAGAAGCTTTCTGGAGACATTTAATTGTACCTGCTTCTTGGTTTACATCAATCCTCGTGTTAAGTCTTAGTCTGTTCAGCTCACACTACACTTGTCATACACTCTTAATGTCTGGAGACTGTTGCAGATGAACCTCAGCCGTGACTGACTCTGCTCCACAGTGTCTGAGTGGAGCGGTGTCACTCCTGACTCTTCCCTGTGTGGATCTGTGTTGATATCCTATAGTGTGACACACAACATTCTGGTAAGAGAGGACAAAGTGGCTGACATTAAATCATCTCCACATGACAGTGGTAGAAAAAAATTCGGCTCCAGTTTTAGGGGATGGAGACAGACGCCAGATGCCAACCTCATCTGCCTTTGACCTGTACATGGGTTGCCATGTCAACAATGTTGAGACATTTCATGTCTGTCCTACCATTCATTCCCATGGGGAAAAAAACCTTCCTTTTTTGTGATTTTCTTCACCATGGCTCCTCAGGATGCCACCATTACCAGATGAGATGCACATTTTGATGTATGATTTGATATACATACTGTGTATATATATATATATAAGGTGTGTGTAGTGTGTAGTATCTCCTGGTTATATTTAGTATTCTCTGCCACTTAAACACTGAAAGTTTGCGAGATTTTTTTGTTCACATCTCCGTTTTTTTCCAGCCAATTTCTACAATTCAGGTATCAAAATGTTGGCTTCACTGGGGAGATGCTTGCTGTGCCTTTTCTTATTTCACCTACTTAGATTTTTTTTAAAAAAAATGTATTTATTTATTTATTTATTTATTTATTTATTTATTTATTTGGGTCCAACTGAAAATGAATGGCAACCCTTGTCTGGGTTGCCATGGAGAAGCAAATGCCATAGTGTGAATACTCAGCAGTACCAACTGCATTTTCTTTTTCTTTTCTTTTTTTTTTTTGTTTCATTCATGTACTTATAACATGTACTAATGTGGGGGGGGGGGGAAACCATCTAAATCGTGTCCGTGCGAACAGAGTTCAGACTCGCTCCCGCAGCTGTGATGATGGCAGCTGTATAACCTGAAGTCCGGCCTGCAATAAAAGTGGACCCCTTGTGGTGATCGAGGGGAAATGGATGGAGAAGCTTAAGTGGCTGCTGAGCGCTGCGCGGTCCGAGCGCACCGAGAGAGGGAGGCGACAACTTCTCCGAGACTGTTGGCTGTTGGTTTGTTCGGCTCGGAGGAAGACGTCAAGGAGTCAAAGGAAAGGAAGAAAAAATGGAAAACGACATTAGGAGGAAGATAAAGGAGAGATGTAGCCTGAGGCGGGACATCTTCAAGGAGTTCCTGGCGGAATTTCTTGGGATATTTGTCTTGATAGTGAGTACCTCCCTCTGCACCTGTCATCCAGCTTAAACAGCCGCTTTAAAGCTGTGGAGCACCACTATGCTAATAAGGTGTCACAGTGTCTCACCGGGGGCTCTGACTGCTGTCTCTCATATGTCTCAATTAAGGCTCATCATCAGTGGGTTGTGGAAATAGCAGAGTTTGTCTTTGATGTCTCTCTGGTGTCATTTGCTCCTGACAGAGTCTTTTCAAAGAAACCATAACAAGATGAGAGTAGGGGGGAAAAAAAAAAACACCTCATCCATAGCAACGTAAAATCTTTAGAAATACAATGAGTTATTTACTTTTTTTATTGTGTAGAGAAATTTAGCACCTGGTAAATCCTTGTTTTTCCCCTCTTTTTTTTTTCTTGTTATTATTTCAATGTAATTTACTGTCTGTGTTTTCTGGCCTGGCCTGCCCAGCATAACTCAACATGTCACTTTTCTCAGTCCCCTTCAGATGCACACACCTCCACAACAGTCCTCTTTATTTTTGGATGACTGCGCTCATTTCAACACTTTTTTTTCCTCTAACTGCTTCTTCCTTTTACCCAATAACTGGGGGGACTAATTATTTTTCCAGAGCTCCAAGTTGGACAAATTGTCTCTGGCAGTCAGAGACTGTTGGTGGACAAGGGGGCTAGTGTTAATGGAGGGTATAATTGGAATAATTAAAATCACTGGGTCTTTCTACTTACATCCTTTGTGTTTTTCCTCTTGTCTGTTTCCCAGCTCTTTGGATGTGGTTCAGTGGCTCAGACGGTGCTGAGTAGAGGGGCTGTCGGGGAGCCTTTGACCATCCATGTTGGTTTCACTCTGGGAGTCATGATGGCAGTCTACATGGCAGGAGGAGTGTCAGGTAAAAGTTGCCCGTATTTCATATGGACAGTCATTACTGTACCAAAACATGCACTTTTCAGTTCACTGCCAAGTTCACTCCACTAGTTTGTTTCCAAAGGAACGTCTTCTTATTTTGTCATTTATTTCACACACGTAAATGCAAGAAACATCTGATGAAAATCAAGTAAAATAAGGTATGTGAGGGTGCAGCAGAAAATAAGAAAAGGAGATAATAAGATAAAACAACAGAGAGAATAATATACAGTACACCAGGCGTTTCAGAAAAAATGTTGGAGAGGGCCAGCTACATTGTCCTGAACCCAAAAATAAAAGATGTTAACATTACTGTGGACAAACATGGAAAAACTGAAAATTCATGTGATTAACATGCTACATAAATATGTCTATAACTTTTCCTGCTTGAGAATATGCCTTTATATTCATTGCAGTTCTATCTACAAGCATATGGGCACTAGGTTTTTTTTAAGGTGCACATCAGTCACAGGAAAAAAACTTAGATATATAGTATTTCAGTCAGCAGACAGCTACATACACAAAGTGGTGGCGATGCAGTGTTTGAACATGGAAGTCACTCTTCCATGCAGGTTACTTCAGTCACTGGCATCTATTTGTGCAAGTATTTAGAGGAAAATCCAACCATTTCAGTTCTGTGACATCAGTAGAATAGCCTACTGGTCCAGACACGTATCTATACTGGTCCAATCTGTGCGACAGAGAACATTTGTTTCATGTAACATTACCTTTCAGGGGCTTTTAGGGTTAAAATTCTAAGTATCCAGCCATAATAAAAAAAAATTGCGCAGATTCCACAAGTTTGTAGGCAATTTAACAGATCATTTCCTGTGGCATCTGCTGGCATAAAAAGAAAAGTTTAGGCTTGTGGAATCTGTTTAGCAGCATCAAAATCCACCCACCAGCACATTTAAAACTCATGTATTATTATGTTATGTATTGTTGTTTTATCTGATCGGAACAAAAGCATCATTTCATATTTTTTACAAGGTTTTATGTGTCAGAGTTTTGAGCAATTCCCAGGCGCCCAGAGGTGACTCGTAAAAGTCACTAGTCAAAGGAAATAAATAGTGCGACACAAAAAAAAAACATGAACTAGTATGATTTGTTTTTTAAGAGAATAAAAAATTACTCAGTGAGAAATGTACTTTGGCACACATCTAAACATCATTCATATGGTTTCGGTTGTAGCTTTAGTGTGGTTGTGGCGATCATTCTGACCCATATTACTTGTGCTAGATGTTTAATGAGAGGAGTTGTAGAAAAGCCCGAGGACAGGGAGGGTGATATATGAAGAGCTTTTGCTGCATGACTAGGCCATTCAGCCCCAGGGTCCACAACTCAGTGGGAAGCTTCTGTCCAACGACATCTCTGAAGATGATCATAGGTATTGGACTAATGAGCTTTACTGGGGCATGGGTCTCTAGAGAGCAGGGGGGGTCAGGTGTGACAAGCCTGGCTTTCTAGGCTCGCCTGGCAGGATGGCCCCATAGGAGAAGAAAACACAATTGTTTTCACTTTGTAGTCTCAGATTTTAGATGACAGTGTACCAAAAGTGTGACACATCATGGTCACTCTAATGACCTGCAGTCTACGTGTGCCTTAAGCAGATTCAGGCAGATTATGTCACATGCAATTCAGACAGGCAGGTCTGGCTGGTTGTCGTGGTCAGTGTTTGCGAACAGGATGGGGAGATTAACAATGGGCGCATGGCTGATACCCCCAGTGGTGTTACCACACTGAGGTCAAAGCCAAGATCCCACAGTGTTAAATAAATGACCCCACACTGCCACCACAGCCCACTAACAATTGGCTGGAATGTGTTGATGCACGCCTCTTTCGGACAATGAAGAATATAGGAAAACCGGCCGACTGTGACGGAACCCAAACCCGGTGCCCTTTGTTTGAAAATACACTGTTTTGAAAGTTTTGAATGAATTAGGTTGTTTTATGTTTTAAGCACAGTCTGATCAGAGGGCCTGTCACTGACTGTTGTATTCCACAGAATATTTTTTTAAGTGTAAAGAAATCTTTACATCTGAGAGGCTCTGAAAGGTTCCTATTATACCCAGTCATGTCACTGACCCATTGCCAATTAACCTAATTAGTTGTCAAATGTTCCTCCAGTTGTTTTTGATTTGTGCCATTTACTTTTCCAGCGTCGTGTTGCCTCTGTTCCAACGGTTTTGAGATGTGTTGCTGCCATCAAATTCAAAATGAAATAATATTTTTCATCAAATGGTAAAATGTCTCAGTTTCAACATCGGACATGTTGTTTCTGTTCTATTGGGAATAAAAAATGGGTTTATGAGATTTGCAAATCATTGTATTCTGTTTACTGTATACTGTTGTACTCTTCCTTTCAGACACTGTGTTATAATCACATACATTTTATAAGCTAATATGTTTATTTTGCTTTTTGTTGCATTGTTCTTTAGGAGCCCACGTGAACCCTGCAGTCTCCCTGGCCATGGTGATCCTAGGGAAGTTACCAGTGAAGAAGTTTCCTGTGTATGTGCTGGCACAATTCCTGGGTGCTTTTACTGGATCCTGCGTTGTCTATGGGTTGTATTATGGTGGGTGTAAATGTGTTAATGTCAACACTACCAGAGGATTGTCAGAGAAAGGAGAATAAACAGATTATTGACAGGGGGATCACCAACTGGCCCAAATGTTTTATTTAAAAAATATATAGATTCAGTGTTTTGTTGCAATCGTTTTCCTGACTTTGTTTTGGTAGTGTTTTTATGAAAACACAAAAAAGAGCTTGTAAGTAGTAACTGCAAATAACTTGCCTTATTGTATTTTCTTTCTTTCAGATGCTCTGATGGATTACACCAAAGGAGAACTGGCTGTTACTGGTGTCAATGCCACGGCTAATATATTTGCATCTTATCCCGGAAAACATCTCTCAGTCCTTAATGGGTTTGTTGATCAGGTAAGGGCTCTAACTAAAACATACATAATCCATATGGAAGTCCATATGGAACATTTTATACAATGTGCACAAACTGCCTGATGATGCGAGAGTGATGTGTTTTTTTGAATGTTATATCAGCCTTTAGTTGTGGAGGGATTTTTATGTGGAATTATTGATGTCAGTGTGATAGCACAGGATATGGTGTATGGAGAGTCTACCAGAGCAGGAAGAGATGCATGTGAGTGTGCATCTTGTTCAGTCAAGGGCATGAATGTAAGCATTAATGGACGTGGGAGTTGTTTGTTGATGTATGAAGAACTACACTCCGATGTCGAAAATAAGCACCATCTGTTATGGATCAAGTGAAATGGATTAGATATTAACTGTCTAATTTGTTTTTACTTTTGTTTTGTAGACCACAATACATCTTAGGTATATCCAGACTGTGTTATTGGTTTATTGTGTTTGTCAACTGAATCCCAACTGGCGTTTTGTTTTGTGGAGCTACTCTACATGTATGTAGTAATGCTGCTTTACACAGACTGAAAGCAGGGAAAGGGGAGGCTCCCATAATAAGCTTAAGACAAAATAACAGGGCAGGTAACATCCTCTCGGTAACAACAACAACAAGAACAACAACAACAACAACTTAACTATTGTTGCACTGATGCCTGATGTTTTTATTTTAAAGGTGATTGGAACTGGCGCTCTGATCCTGTGCATCCTCGCCATCACTGACAGGAGAAATATTGGTGCTCCTAAAGGCATTGAACCTCTGTGCATCGGCTTGGCCATCATGGCCATCGCAGTGTCAATGGGTCTGAACTGTGGCTATCCCATCAATCCAGCACGAGACCTTGGGCCACGGTTGTTCACTGCGATGGCAGGCTGGGGCATGGATGTATTCAGGTAATTCAGATCAGAGTGAGTTCAGTGTGTAAACCATATTAATCAGAAAAGTTTGGGGATTTTTAACACCTGAAGTTGTTTTTAGATATCATCAGAAGGATTCATCAGTTAATGGAAAACATTTATGTAGTGAGTTGTCTGCCTGAAAGAGCACACAGTCCATTATGTATTGTTGCCCTCACTCTCAGTAGTTTCAGACAGTCAGCTGCTCTTCTCTTTCTTACAAGAAGAGCAGCATTTGTAGCTCCACATCTTTCCTTTTGACAAATGGAATTAATATTTCAAAAACCATGCATGTATTTCCTGCACTTTGGAAAGGGACTGTGAGGGTTGAGTGAACAAGGAAGATTTCATACATATAGTATAAAATATTCAGTGCCTTGTTACTGAAATGACACAATTTTCTGTTCTTTACTCTCTTTCTCTTTATACATAAAGATATTGTAAAGTTATCACACTTATAGGACAGAATGAAAACTGAAAGTGAACTGAAATTTATTAATATCAGGTGTGGTTAATAAGTGGTTGAGGTTTTAATCATTCAAAGCACTATGGAGCATTTTCTTGGTTTGGTTTCACCAGCACAGACATGAGGATGCACTGTTACACTGCAAGTACGTGCACTTTGGCGATGCCATATTTCTGGTGTTTCAGGTCAGTGCATTCTTTGACACCTGTGATTGTACTAGACCAAATAAAGACAGCAAACAAATCAAACTGCTGTGGAAATGTCTCATGAGGCATGAAATGTATTAAACAGCATTATTGTTTCTCAAACCTCTTTAATTTACACAATGTTTTGCAGAGAAACCTAAAACCTACAGTGTGTAGAATTAAGCTGTATCAGTTTGTGAAGTTGCTTGCTGCAGCTGAATATTTCTCACCTCACATCCTTCCCTTAAAACTCCAAAGGCGTTTAGTTTGTCTGTTTTCGGGTGCTGTAAAAACATGTCAGAGTCTGTAGAGAACACTTGTTGCTGATATAAATATAAAGGGCTGATTCTTTGTTAATAAAAGCAACAATTCATAAATTCAGGTGATTTTACACTCAAAAAACACCACTACTATTTTGTATTCTATGTCTGCCGAATTAAAATAATGTCCCCTTAATCTTATGCACTGGACCTCTAAAGGTAAGTTTAGTATTTTATTTTTTATGTCCTTGTAGAAACACAAAAAGCAGACAAGATATTTTTCACAGCCCCTGCGCTGCCACTGTATGCACACAAACGTTCCCTCAGTCAAGTCTGATAGTTTTGCTTGACAGAAAGTGTTTGAATATTTTCAAACTCAGAAAACAGACTGGATAACTATACTGTATGAACCTTTTAATATCCGTGTGAGGCAAAAACTATTGTCCCTTGTCCCAATACCTATGTTGCCTTGTTGTTGAATTTAAGGAACACTGAGGGGAGTTTCCTTCACAGAAGGTTGACTGGCTAATTTCTATACTATGGCAAAATTGTTCCCTGAGGAACTGAAATACATTTACCAGAAATAAGAACACAATGTTGGGTTATTTGTTATCTCCAAGTTTGTTAGATTGACTTAAATGAGCCAATTCAGAAGCTCTTTTCCTCAAAATCCTTGGGATATTCAATCCAGTCCTGTTACCTTTCCACTGACAGTCTTTACAACAAACTACTGAGGCCTCAGTGTCTCCAATACAAAAGTTCAGCTGTGTTTCGTCCTGTTTTCATCCGCATCCCCTGATAAAATAATTGGGAACATTTTCCTGGTGTGTGCTGGAAACCTGAATGGTTTACTGTTACATCTTTGATCATGCCGGCAATATTCTCTGCATCTCTTTGTGGGCTGCAGAAATTGGAGTCTTTCTTTGGTAGCTCTTAGAGAACTGAACCATCACTACCATACGATCCAACAAATTTACAGCTGAAAATATCAATCTTTTGTGTCAGTGATACTTTTAACATAGGACATGATTCATAAAAAAAAAAGCTGTAGGCCTATATGCATAGATCTGACCATAAGGTTGTAGTAATTAAATAAAAGTGTAATAAAGCTGTTCAACTAAAGGGATTTTAAAAAAAACACACAATCCATTTTATTGTATACTTAATTTGGTAGATGCTTTTATCTGAAGTGACTTAAAAGTGAGGGACACCACTAAAGAGTCAGTGCAGTCGGAGACTCTAAAGTAAGTGCTAAGTGCTAAATCTGTTCAATTATACAAGCCATATAAAACCAGGAAACCACAAATGACTTGAGACTGTAATGGCCTTGTGTGCAGAAATCGTAATGTACGTTGAAGTTGTTCATTATAGTATGACCAGCAGACAGATGCAGAGAGATTATCAGGCAAGGATAGCGTGTCATCCAAAGTATCACTGAGGTTTCTCTTGACCTCGGCACAGTCGATGAAGCGGATTCTGTGTTGATATTTCAAAGTTCAAAATCAAAGTTCTAGTTGAAGGCGTATGTATCAGGGCCAGGAATAAATGGATGTTCACATCAAGGATTTTTCTTAGACATTTGAGTAACATGGTCCATGAAAGAGACGTGTTTGCAAAGGCTTGGTCCATCCCATCCAGTTGTGACCATCCACTGCTGGATGCATTAATTCCTTTTCCCTCTGGACAGAGATACAGGCTCACCAGAGTCAAAGCTAAGAGATAGACATTTTCCTTTGTTCCATGTGCAAATGCTCTATATTTTTGGCATCATATTGGCAGTTCCTACAGTATGAAATGAACTGATTTTTCTAGTAGGATATTAAGCCAGTCCCACCTTCTCTGCTGGACAGACAGGAGGTTTGTTAAAATGTGCAGTTTCAGATTTTCTTTCTTCATTTGGTTTAAGTCTCAGTCAAAAATAACTGATTAGCATAGACAGGAATTACGTCAGGTTTTTTAACAGCAGATTGGCAGTTCCACAAACCATTAATGAAGGAGTTTGTGTGTGGTTGAGGAATGTTGCCATGACCAGAGGGTAGCCAGATTTCCTTATCCTATGGCATAGTTCTGTGTTTAGGGTGTTTACTTGAGAATTACAGTTTTGAGTGCTTGTCTTGCTGGGTTGCTTGGCCACCTACAGGTTTACTTGAAGAATGACTTAACCCCACAGAGTTTTTTGTTGGAGCACCTGCTGGTGTGTGTGTACATTTCTTTGCTACTTGCTTGTTTGTTGATCCTGTCCAGCAGCCAGTGTCAGTTGAAGTCGGATGTGCATTCCTGCGCACACTTTTTATTTGACCAGTTTACCTGAGAAGGTCTTCACACAAAGACAGCCACACATGAGAAGTAACACTGGTGTTCATTGTAGCTTCTATTGATGAAGTGCAAGGTTAATTGAATGTAGCTGTTCACTTTGTCAGGATTGATTAAGTACAGCTGAGTACACAAAAGTTCTGTGTATAGGAGTGTGAGCACATTTGTGTTACAATGCTGTGCCAAATTTTCCAACAACTGTCCACATGTTTTTAAGTAGTGACAGGAGGACAATACACAGGAATAAAATTAATTATTAGTATGTACGTGACACACACTACGTTACACACACTAGTATGTAGTGTGGCCCTGTGATGGACTGGCGACCTGTCCAGGGTGTACCCTGCCTCTCGCCCTATGTTAGCTGGAGATAGGCACCAGCGCCCCCCGCGACCCTTAGTGGATAAAGCGGTAGAAAATGAGTGAGTGAGTATGTACGTTGTTACAAAACAGTGCAGACAAAACACTCACTGACTGAATTCTTCAGTTATCTGAAGTGTTTGTTTTCAGTTATCTGAAGTGTTTATAGGGGGAAAAGTGTTTATATATATATATATATATATATATATATATAAAATTTGCTTTAATGCCCACATAAGCCCTTGGCACTATCTGAGTACTATCATGTATAAAGTGCTAAATCTGACTTAATCTTCTAGATTTATGATTTAAATACAACATATAGACATGCAATGAAATGTAAAGACATTCAAATGAGGTTGAGCATTTATTTCTAGACTGTGAAAGATAGCACGTGGCTCTTTACAATGTCTACATAGCATCAGTGTGACCCACTGTCTCTCAGTCTGCTCCTCTCAGCTGTGACCACATATTAAAGTCCATAATCCAGACACCTCCCACTTGTTGTCTACTTCCTGAATACCAGCAGTAGACCAGCATGACCCGCTCAGACACTTGTTTACTTTCAGGCAGAGTAGTGCATCAGCTTTGTTAAGTGAAGCCCTTTCCACCTGCAGTAAAGACTCATCCCAGCCACACTGACCAACAGGACTTTAATCTCCCCTTGAGCTAAGTAAAACCATCCGAGGTCAGCCAGGCTGAGAATGAGGACATATGCATCGGGTCTAACATACGCTGCTGTAATCTGGGATAATTACGTGTACACTCATGGGCCAACTTATTGGGCATGTGGTGTGGCTTTCTGTTGCTGTAGCCCGTCTGCTTCGAGGTTAGATGTGTTGTGCTTTAGAGATGCTCTTCTGCATACCTTGGTTGTTACAAGTAGTTATCTCTGTAAACCCTGGAGACGTTTGTGGATCAATATCTCAGTGGATCAGCAGCTTCTGAAATACTTAGACCAGCCTGTGTGTCACCGACAACCACATCACGTTCAAAGTCGTTTGAACCACTTGCATCCTCATTCTGATGCCCAGTTTGAAGTGAAGCTGATTTTCTTGACTGAGAGAAAATGTCATCATTTGTGCTTATGATGGGTCAAACTAGTCTTCCTACGCTTCCCATATTGCAGTATACCAGTGTCTTTCATTGCTTTTTTCCATGAACATAACCGCCTACATTTCTGATGTATCCCATCAGGCACTTAAAACCACCTAATACCAGTGCAAGTGTTGTAATGCAAATGCCGTGTGTCAGCCTAAATTCTCCACTCAAGATCATTAAAAGAGTAGTTTGACATTTTGGGACTAATTGATACACTTAAGAGGTATAGACAGGTGGATTTTATTACCTTTGGCAGAGCCAGATTAGCTGTTTCCTATGTTTCCAGTCTTTGTGCAAAGCTAAGCTTCCATGTCGACATGAGAGTAGTATCAAGTCTCTCATCCATCTCACAGCAAGAAAGCGAACAGGTGTATTTCTCAAACTGTTGAGCTGCTCTTTTAAACTTAGATGTGAAGTTTATTCTGTTATAGTATAGGTGTATAGTATTAAACTGAGATGAACTGACGGAGTTGTCTGACAATGTGAGGATTAAAGACATGGAGTAACATCGTACTCTCTTTCCCTGGTTAAAGCTGCAGTGTGTAACTTTTGGTGACTCCTGCTGTTGTCAGTGTTACTTTCCTGCCTCTGTTTGGTCTCTGTGAACAGAAACGACGCAACACTAATTGTATGCTTGACTCACAGTGCTAAACTATCAGGCCTGACTCAAGGAGTGTTTGTGTGTATACACTGGCAGCACAGGGACGGGCGGGGGCAAGAAGTGTTATCCCTTCAAAGAGGTTTTTTTTTGAGCAATAGAATTCACTTCTGTAATGTTTTGTTTCGTTTACAGTCGTCTCATGTGTTTGTATTCATAGGTTGTGAAGTCCAGTTTTGCAGTGATGTGCCAGTTAAGGCAGTTTGAAGATCTTCAGTGATTCATTCATGCAGAAAGCTCTAACAGTCAGTAAAATGCTAAATGCCAGTTGTTATTTGTATGTGTCTGTACCACAGAGCTGGCGGTTGTTGGTGGTGGATCCCCGTGGTTGGTCCCATGGTGGGCGGAGCAGTTGGAGCAGGCATCTACTTTCTCTTCATCGAGCTGCACCATCCTGAGCCTGAAAAACAGGAGGAGAACAATGTCCAGGACAAATATGAAATTATAACTATGAGTTAAAGGGTCTCAACGTAAAGCAAAGCAAAGCAAACCGACAAAGCTGCTGAATTTCATTCTCAGGCGGCAGAAAATGGCTTCTACTGTAGATGAAGCAGTTTATACATTTCTGCACAACTTGCATGTGACCAAACAACATTAGAGTAATTTCTTAAACATGCATGAATGAGATGTTTTTGTAAGTTCTGGGGTGTCTTTCAATCACCAAATATTACATTTTCATATAAATATATTTTAATTAGATTCCTTTTTTTCCCCCCGTTGATTCCATGACATAATATTCTCTGCATTATAAGCATATCAATATTATATTCTCCTATTTCTTTTCTGGATCATCTTCTTGTGTTAGAAATATTTGCCAAGCTCCTGTACATATTTTTTTTTTTAATTCTGTGACTATCTACATTTTAATCAGGGCCATTATATGCATGTGTAACTTAAGAAATCATTTATTTTATGTAGAAATGTTGTTATTTATATTGATTTTAGCCAGAGATTAAGTTATGTGTGTTTTGTGGAGTTGTTCTGTTCCATTTCGTCCTTTGCATGTGTGTATAAAAAAGTGATTGCTTGATATTGTGCTATAAGAATTGTAGTTTTATGATACATATGTGTAGACAATCCAGCCTTAAAATATTTTACTATGTTGCTTACATTTTGTGTTACTATCCATAATTCTGTGACACACAAACCGACGTCATATTGCTGCATTTACAGAGACCCATGAAGCCATACTTGGCTACTTGTCTACTTAAATTTACTTAAATGTACAGTAATGTCTTGTTGATGCGAGACTCTGCTTACCCTGACTTTAATTGTTTATATCAAAAACTTGGCAGAGCTGTAGGAAAATGACTATTATGGGACAAATGTGTTGAACGGTTAAGTCTTATAAGGGAACAAACAAGCTACCTGAACATTTCAGAACCATTTTTTTTACTTTACAAAAGGTTTTTGTAATTTGTGTTGCTTATATCATATAATCAAAAAAATGTGTGTTTACAAAGACTAAAGTTGTGTTTTTTTAAAAAAGTGATTTAACCAGTAATACGGCCTATAAGAACATTCTGTAAGAAACATTGTTTGACAACTTTAACCCACACAGCCAGGAGATTTACAGAATGTTGACGGTGATAACTGATTTCAGGTAAACAAGCTTTTATTTGTTAATTTTAAGATTACAGTAGTGGTTGAACGTCAATTTACAACAGCACACTGTGCACGCTGAACAACATGACAATCGCTTACATGTGTGTTTCATTTGTTTGTTTTTACACATTTATAGTATGCTCATTATACGTCATACACTGTATGTGGCCTACACATGAGCCTGAGTAAACACAGTATGCATGTTTGCAAAGCAGTTTATGTGTCAATGAATCTATTCAAAAAATTCAGTATCTGTATGTTGGCAAATGTATAAATGATCTCATGTTATTAGTCACACCTATATTGGTAGGATCTCGATTACAACAAAGTCATCATACAAAAGTCAATATAGTACATTTACATTGAAGTGAATAAAGAATAAATACTTACAAAATGGCCTGATGTTAATTTATTTTTACTTATTCCATAGATCTCAGTCATGATTCAACAGTGGGAGTAGCATTACCCACAGACTGCATCCTTTCTTTGACTTAAATTTCTGCTTTACAATATGAAGGACCTCATTAGTTCCTAGTATTCTGTTTTTAACCTGTACATTTGAGCCCAGCCTTTACTCACAGTCATTTTTAATATGCTCTATTGGAGCTTATTATTATTATTATTGTATAACGTTAACTAGATACACCGCTATTTTTGTGTCTATTTTTTTCCAAGAGGCAGCCACTGGCCAAATTACTGCATCCAAAATTAGAAACCAACACATGCTGTATACTGCACATGCAAAGGTTGATCATGTTTGCTCTTCACCTGCAGATGTGACATCACACACAGTAAACAAACTGTGACTTTAACTGTTGCAAACGGATGACGGACACTCACTGAAGCATGAATATGGAAGCTATGTGTCTGTGTGAATGTTGACCTGATTTTGGTCTTCACACAGATACATTCAGCAGAATTAACACGCATGATTTTAATCCACAGGAGATTTTTAATGACACAATAATCATATGGTGAATATATGGATTTCCAAAGTGACAACAGTTACTGTTACAGTTACTGTAAAGGACAAAACAAATCAATAAAAAAGATGCACATGAAATATGTGTATATAAAAAGTGATTCATTCCAGGTCATTTAAGTTCACATAAACTTTATGCACTGAGGTGACATAATACCAGTGCATTTATTTAGAAAGACAGTCCTGTCCATGTTTTTTAGGATTTTTTTTTCTGTGGAGTTTTTCAGTCTCTTCATGGCCACTGTGTGATCATTAACTTTGTTTGTGTACCATGCTGACTCACTCTGTGAGAACATACCAGTGTGAAGTATGTGGGATCAGTAAAGAAATAAATGATTTTGCTGACTTGTCCGATATTTTTTTTAAAAAAATGCAAATCTTAAAATCCAAACTGTTGTCTAAAATTAAGTTACAGGAAATGCTAGATTTATTAATTTGTTTTAAATGTATAGATGTGATTTTTAAACTGAACTGAAACTGAGAGTACTGTGGGAGTTTCATTCGTCCCTCAAAAATCTGGGCCCTGAACTGGGTCTGACAGAAGGATCTAGGGTCATTTTAACCTCTTAGTCACTATCAGCACATGTTTGTGCCACAAACCCCCCTAGTTCATACCTCCACTCTTTCACAATGTGTTTGATCTACACAGCACAACCAATCAGGAAAAGACCAAATCCCCCTGATCTATAAGCCATTATTCTTGGCGTCCTCTCTCTTTCCACACAGTTCAGTCCAATGTGTGTGTCCATCTGTGATCTTGGACCCACAGGACAGCAGTAAACCTGCTGTGAAATAGCTTCCACACTCACAGACAAACAGGATCACGACTTTAGACCCTACAGTATCTCAATTTCTCTCCCACTAGAGATTGTAGGCCTGTGCTCCTCACCTGAAAGAGAAGTGAAGGAAGTATCAGTGTGACAGTGAACCGCCATGTCTGTGCTCAAAATCCTGTGCTGTTTGCTGTTAATGTATCACTTCAGTGAGGGGAAGAAAACCAGGGGAAACACAGCAGGTAAGTGAAATGTTTAAATCATCCTAAAAACATTGGATTGACAGAATTTGCTCAATAGGTTTTGTTGCTTGAATAACTGAACAATCAACAGTGGCTGTTCAGACAGCCGAGTCATGTCGGCTCCCTTTGGACCACAGCATTAATCAAATGTCCATTTGGTCATGTCATACAGTTAGTTCACATATTTAAAAGAGGTTATTACAAAAATGCTGTGTTTTTTCCTTCCAAATAAATGATGGCCATACATTTGCATTTCACCTGTTTTACCTTATTTATCTTATTTTTACATTGATTTGAGGTATATTGACTTACTATAATTAAATTTAATTTTTTGCTTAACATTTGCTGAATTCAAATGTTTGGTGGGAAATTAGGAGGCTTTATCCAAATGTAATATCGAGGTCTTCACATCTGTTTACTGCTTGTGGATTGTAAAACTAAAGTGCTATCCGCCAAAACTATTATAAATTCAGCTATAATGAACAAAATCAGTTTACATTGAACACAAACACTGCCACTAAAGTACTGTTCAATTTTTCTTTTCTCTCAAGCGTCTTACTAACTCGTCTTAAGTTTTTGTTTTTTGTTTTTTGTTTTAATAAATGAACAGTTATCACACAAATTATATGCCATGATAATACTCTGCTAATTACAGACCATTAGGTAGTACACTCAGGACAACCTTTGTAAATTATAGTGTGTTTGGGCTCTAACGGGTCAGACTGCGTTCATTTGCACTCCAAGTTCACATGGATAAATAGTCATTACCGAGAGGAAACACCAAAGGAAATGCAGGATTTAATTAAGAGAGAGACGGATGATGAATAATAGATAATTACTTTTATTGCTTTCACTGAAATGCTTTAATTGGTTTCATATCAGCAACCAGAGCTCAACTGATGGCAACTATATATATATCACTGAGTGTCCAGGCGCCTGGGTTTCTGGCCTTACTAAAATGGTTGCCTAATAAATATGCTGGACAGAAGTCAAAAGTGAACCATAAAGTGGTCTTAAATGTTTGAGGGTGAGGCTTCTGAGGTTTCTGAAGTGTGGTTTTAACATATTAAGCAAGGAGGTTTTTCACAAGAAATTAAAAGAGGAGTCTGGCAAAGAGTTGCTTGTTTTTGTCAAATGTTATCTGTGTGTTCGCTATGTGCAAGAGGTCTGCATGACCTGGGGGCACAGTGAAATGTCTCTGAAAGGACAATTATTATTATTATTATTGTCCCTATTTACTGTCAGACAGTTGCATCAATCAATATTTCTTTGCTCCTGAGTGGATAAATACCTCAATTCCTTATTTGTATTTACTTACTCCAAGTGTAAAATAAGCTCCTAGGTACCTTCTGACATGAATAGAATAGAATAGAATAGAATAGAATAGAATAGAATAGAATAGAATAGAATAGAATAGAATAGAATAGAAGAGGGAGAAGCAAGAGATATTTTTGGTCTCTCCATAAAATATTTACAGTACATATATTATACATAATTAAGAGGAATAAATAAGAAACAAAATTAAGAAAAAAAAGAGTAAAAAAAAAAAAAGAGTAAAAGTAAAAAAGGAAAAACGATAACTTCTCTGTTCCATTTCCATGATGCAGTGCACACACAGCAGAGGAGAGTCCTGAGGCTGAAAGAGACTTACATCAGCGGTTCAGTCTTCAGGATGTTTTTAGAAGGTGAGGACACCTGCACCCTGGACCCTCTGCAGCTGCACACTCTCACCTCCTGCGGCTTCAACAGCAGTAATCCCCTCATCATCATCACTCACGGGTGGTCGGTAAGGTCAACTCCCACTTTCCTTTCGCTTCACTGACTTGAACCACTGCTTACAAAACATGGAGCTTGCAGCTTAGGAGGAACCTCTGGCATCTCAGCCGATCTGCAGACAGAACAGAGTTTGACTTTCTCAGATCAGGACCATGGACTAAAAAACTGTTTAACAATCCTCTTCTCAATCTCTGAAAATATTTTATAGTTTTACGGTGTGTAAATGTCAGGTTGCCCAGTGACATTCTAGTCCTGCACACAGGAAGTGAATCATTTTACGGACAGGGGAGACAGCAATGTTGCACCACTGAAGTGAGATGACTGCAAACAGGGTGGAGTATGACGGAACACATGACTCAAGAAAAGTTCCAAAAGTGAAACAGTTGTTGTAGATTAATGGGACTAATGCTTCTTACCCCCACCCACATTTGCAGTACAGGTGTATACAAACAAACACTTCCTCAGTCAGGTCTGATAGTATTGCTTGTCCAAGTATGGTTTCAGATAAGGAACGCAGCATAACACTTGTTTCAGGAATCATAGTTACAAAGTTACAAAACGCAGCTTTAATATCTGTTACAGCAAAACATTATTCTCTTGAAATAAAAACAAAATGAGCTAAACTGTTGTGAAGATATATTGAATGCTTACTGTTTTAATTTTGGCATTTTCATACTTGCCAGATAAGCAACACTTTACTAACAAGCGATTTTTCCTAAGGTGGATGGTATGATGGAGAGCTGGGTGCTCAGGATGGCCACCGCTCTCAAGAAATATCTGATAGACGTTAATGTGGTGATCACCGACTGGCTAACCCTGGCTCATCAGCACTACCCCATAGCAGTACAGAGCACCCGCACTGTTGGAAAAGACATAGCACACCTGCTGGACTCACTTCAGGTAAGTCTTTTCTGAGGTAAGGCCTTTTTTTTTTTTTTTTTTTTTCTTTTACAGAAAGTTGTAAAATCAGCTAAATGTGCCAAGTTCTGGCATAAACACCATAAAACATGCACGTTGCTAATCAAAGCTGCCTAAAATTATGAAGATTTCAACAAAATCTCCAACAGGAAAAGTACAAGTACCCAGCGACAAAGGCTCATTTGATTGGCTACAGCTTGGGTGCTCATATTTCTGGATTTGCAGGAAGCTTTCTGGAAGGTCCAGACAAGATTGGAAGAATTACAGGTGCGTGTTTTCCAAATGGGAATATAAGAATTTTAAATCAAGTACACATTTCAAATTTACTAGCCAAAAGGAACCTAATTTAAGAGTTTTTGGATAATAAACTCAACTCCATATTCTTAAAAAAATCCAGTTCCTCATGACAGATTGTTGATTTGTCCAGGTCTTGATCCAGCGGGGCCACTGTTTGAAGGCATGTCTCCCTCAGACAGACTGTCTCCAGATGATGCTGAGTTTGTGGATGCCATCCACACCTTCACCCACGAACGAATGGGCCTCAGTGTGGGCATCAAGCAAACTGTGGCACATTATGATTTTTACCCAAACGGGGGAGACTTCCAACCAGGATGCGACCTGCAAAACATTTATGAGCACATAAGCCAGTATGGGCTCCTTGGTATGAAAGAGAACATATAAAGTCACACTACCGTTCAAAAGTTTGGGGTCACCCAGACAATTTTGTGTTTTCCATGGAAACTCACACTTTTATTTATCAAATGAGTTATAAAATGACTGGAAAATATAGTCAAGACATTGACAAGGTTAGATCGAACCCACAAATGTGCTGCTCCAGATACTCAACTGGCTCAACGGAAGGTCAGTTTTATGGCTTCTCTAACCAGCTAAACTGTTTTCAGCTGTGCTAACATAATTGCACAAGGGTTTTCTAATCATCCATTAGCCTTCTAACGCAATCAGCAAACACAATGTACCATTAGAACACTGGAGTGACGGTTGCTGGAAATGGGCCTCTATACACCTATGTAGATATTGCATTAAAAACCAGACGTTTGCAGCTAGAATAGTCATTTACCACATTAACAATGTATAGAGTGTATTTCTGATTAGTTTAATGTTATCTTCATTGAAAAACAGTGCTTTTCTTTCAAAAATAAGGACATTTCTAAGTGACCCCAAACTTTTGAACGGTAGTGTATATTTAAACACAAAACATACTATATGTTCCGCTCAGCCCTTTATATTACAACAGTGACACAATATTTGTGAATTTGGCCTAAAGCTGATGAAGGAAGTTCATTCTCTATGGACCATATGGCATCATGGTAGTGCCATGAAATGGGTTATGTTAAAGCTGCCAGTCTAATTTAAGGATTTTCTTCATTGGATTTTGTTATTTCTTGGATAAAGTAATTATAGACAGATGGAGGTGTAAGGCAGGTCAATTTGTTTTTGTACCAAAACAAATTGACCTGCTCCATTATTACTGTACAGTCCACAGAAGTGCAAGGCCATTAAAATAACATAAACAAACCTTCTGCAACATTTTATTATGAAAATATTATCAACTTTTTGTCAGGTTTTTTTTTATATGCAACAAACACCAACAACAAGCAAGTATCAAAAATATATCAAGATTTACCCTCTCTAAAAGAGGAATATCATTTTGGAGTTTCCTGGCAATCTAAAGGTCAGAACTGACTATAGATGTTTTTATTCACTTCATTTGGTTCATTTTAAGTGTAGTGATCAGTGAAAGACTTTTTGGAATGATTGATAGAAGTCATTGTTTTGGAGTACAGCTCTCTGGGATTTATTTGTACCATTGCTAACCCTGCATCAGAGCAGCATGCTGGTTTGCCTCTTCCTCTGCTCTGTCATAATATTTTTTTTCTTAATTGGTCTTGCCACCTCAAAACACATGGTTTAGAAGCCATGTCTTGGGCACCAGTCCATTTTTTTTGTTTGTTGTCAGTCTCTAGCTCTGTGTTTGAGCAGATGCATGTAATTCCCCGCAGACAAACACAAGCGGCTCTGAGATTTATGGTGCTTTTCAATCCAAAACACATCGACATAATATGACAGCGAGAGCCACATTAAAGCATCTGTCATCCTCGGGAGCTAATTACCAACATGTGCCTTCCTCTGCTCTGTCCACCCCTTGGAGCTGAGCTGCCTTCAGGCTACAGGAGTGTTTTCAGAGTAAAGGCCTCAGAGTGGAACAGTATCAGACATAATGAGACAGAGGGGCAGTCTAATCAGTGTCAAAGTTTAGTTATAATGAACTCAATCCACAAACAATGGGCAGACATGATGATTAAGGTGCCTCACAGCTTTGCAACCCTCACGTGCGAAGATGATCTGTTGACGTTTCTTTAAAAATGGTCAGAAGTTACCACTCCAACAAATGTTTGTTTGCTTCAATAGGTTTCGAGCAGACAGTGAAGTGTGCTCATGAGCGATCCGTTCATCTATTCATGGACTCGCTGCTGCATAAAGACAAGCAGAGCAAAGCCTACAGCTGCAGAGACAACAGCGTCTTTGACAAAGGAGTGTGTCTGGACTGTCGGAAGAATCGCTGCAACACACTGGGCTACAATATCAAGAAGGTCCGTGGTGGAAGAAGCAAGAGGCTCTATCTGAAAACACGTTCCAGGATGCCTTACAAACGTATGTGGTGGTCCTTAAATCAATACATTTGTCTACGTTTTCCAAGTGTGCAGACCCCAAGAGTGCTACCTTAATTTCTTGGAAATTAAGTAAATAAAGACATATATATATATAGTCAATCTCATTTACAACAGCAACCATGAGCATTTAAAACAGTTTCTGCAGTCCCACTTCATAACACTGCAGAGCGTTCATTGCCAATGTTTCTTTAACACACTTATACATGTCCACATTAACAAACATAACTGTCCCATAGCTGTTTGATTTATGTAAACTTTAAACCAATTTCATAAATTTTTGGGTGTCTGCAACAGACTGAGATTGAAATTGAAAGTGTGCAGAGAGTAGCAGCAGCAGAGTCACAGAGGGCTCTATGAGAGGAGACAATGGGGAAACAATGATGAGCCGCATTGAGATTATTATACATTAAATAGCCAACGAAAACATGCAAAGACTGTTACCTAACCTTGGGTGAAATGCCCTATTTTGTTTTTGTCTGTATTTTAACACATCTCCACTGCAAACCCTTCTTTTTTCTTCACTTCTGATAGAGACACTTTTGAGACAGGTACCGAGGCTTTTCAGTTTTGGCATTTCTGACCCATAGCTGCAGCTTGCTATTTGCTGGCTGCACAAATGTTATCAGTAAAGCCAGTATTTCAATTTAACATGTTTCCTTAATCTCTGATGACAAATCATTAAGTCATTTTATGACTTAATACAATACACTTCTTACATACACAGCCCCTTTTAGTTGTCTGCTTGAGTCAAAATACACTCATTACAGTTTATTAGCGACATCAATCCCATAAAACGTTTTAGTCTATGAATTCAAAGGGACTTAGTTTGTGTTATAATAGAATGAGATATGACTCCCTTTCATGCAGTTTTCAGTGTACTGGCTTTCTGGCTGTCACTACCTCTAATCATAACGTACTGGTTTCAAATCAAAATATTATCACAAGGTTTTATTACACATACATTAGACTGACAAAGCATACACTGTGTTGAATGCTCTCCCATTTTCATCTGGTCATTTCCTCTCTCCAGTCTATCATTACCAGTTGAGGATCCAATTTGTCAACCACATGGAGGGGATTGAGCCCACTCTCACCATCTCCCTCACTGGAACAAGGGAGGAGAGTGGAAACCTCGGCATCTCCTTGTGAGTACTGAACCACCTCCCATGAGCACATTGAATCACATCAATGCTCGGAAAACTGCCTTTGATACATGTAAAAAGCAGCTGCACTCTCATCACTGTTAAATACGAAGGCAAGTTAAAAATAAGAGCTGGCACACATGGAAACAACTCAAGTGCCACCATGAAAGAGCAATATAAATTATTTACTCAAGACAATGTTTCTTTACAACTGGGTGACGCTTGATGTCGTGTGTATCAAAGGGAGGACACTTCACGGGCTGTCCTGCTTTAAGCTGTGGACCATCACAACAGAGAGGACTGGCTCTATGATTAAGAAAAAGGAGGCCTTTTGTTTGTTGGATTTTCCCTGCTATAATAACTTACTTTATTATTTTGTGATTTCCTTTAACACACCCTCCACTAGCAATGAGAGGATCTCAGTCAACAAGACCTACACCTTCCTCGTCACCCTGGACAGAGACTTAGGGGATCTGATGTTGCTGAGATTCCACTTAGAGCAAAAGAACCTGTGGAAGAACATTTGGAACCGGGTGCAGACCCTAATGCCCTGGAGTGACCCGAAGAGAAAACCACTGTTGACAGTTGGAAAAATCAGCATCAAAGCAGGCGAGACACAGGAGAGGTATGCTCCATTATTACTGTACAGTCCACAGAAGGGCAAGGTCATTAAAATGACATAAACAAGCCTTCTGCAACATTTTATTCTGAAAATATTATCCACTTTTTGTCACCAACAACAAGCAAGTATCAAAACATATTTTCACATACTAGTATACAAGTATTTGTATAATAAAGTATAACTTTAAAAATACCAATTACACTCAAACCACTGTCAAAGACTGTACTGTAATTAAGCTGTACAATACTCCCTCTGCGTTTCTTAATAAATCAGTGTTTAGATCTAATGTCGCTGGTGACATTACCACCCTGCACACAGGAAGTAATGTGTTTTATGTCAAGACTGACAGAGGCAAGAAGAACATTGACCAAGTAAAGTAAGATGACTGCAAACAGTTCGGAGTATGACTGAAAACACAAGAAAGCACCCAAGAAAAAGGTTTTCTTGGTTTTCATACCTACTATTCCAAAAAACCCAGTTGTTTAGAAGTTTGACAGGATAAACGCCTCTTGCTCTGTTTGCCCCTTTGCTGCTGCTGCAGCTGTCTACACTAGATCTAAATTTCATTATTACATTTAAAGTGTGCTGTGTGCAGGGTCACTATATAAAAACCATACTGCAACAGAATGCACTGCTTCACTCCTGACAAAGAAAGACCTTTAACGCCACCTAGTGGACCATTCCTGTAACAATCATGACTCCGGTATCAACACCACTGTTCTTGCTTTGTAGGACATCTTTTTGTGCCCTGACAGATGATGGACAACATGTTGAGGTTTCGCAGGATACAGTGTATGTGCGCTGTGGAGAACAAACACAGAGAGAGCGGAGAAGAAAACACAGCTCCTGAACCTGTGTGGGTTCAACAGACTCAAGACCTCTAAAGGATGCACAACAGAGGTCATGACATGATGAAGCTCTGCTGTGAAGAGTGAGAGAGCACATTGGGAATCAATAACTTTCTGAAGGATGTGGTGCTAGGCAAATGCTTAGCATTAGTTTGATAGGGTTTACTGAAATGGGTTTAATTTGGATGATTTGACAAACTGATTAAACATGCTTAGTGAACCATGTGACCCACAGCTGAAATGTATTCACCTACCCACATTCAAACTGTTAAATTTTTGCCGGTGCAAATATTAAAACAGTGACCGGAGTGTCAGAAAGACAATTCACACATTTATAAATTGTCTGTTACAGGAAACAACCTCATCATTTGAAAACACACTTATAACTCAAACCCCGGCCTAAACAATAAAGTTTCACCCTGTTCTTTTCTATTTTATCTTGTGGTCATTTTTTCTCTGCCACATGCAAAGGTGGATACACTGTGTCCTGCCGGTGCAATGATCAATGATGCACCGATTCAGCTTCTGAATGATCGATCATTTACTTTTGGGGACGGGGCGGACCGCAACACTAGAAACTTGCCGTAGAGTTAATGTTGAACAAAAACCAGTGATGCTGCATGAAAATATGGCTGTGAGTCACAGTTTTAAGTTTAAAAGTAGTGACCCCAAAGGGCACAGCTGATTTAAATGGAAGAAGGTAAACTTGAAAGCAGGTTTATGCACAGCCTGAAAATCCAAAACAGTGACCAAAAGTCAGAGCATCTTGGCTGCTGAATAACAATGTTAAAATAAAATTTAAATAAATAAATTAAATTAAAAAATACATTTGAATTGTAAACTTTTCTCAAAAGATGCACTCAAAAATCATGTCCCCTCACACTATTACCTACGGAAAACAAACATTTGACCAATTCTCGTTTATTATTGCATTTCAAGTATTTCAAAAGAAATTATATATTTGTACAATAGTTCTGCAAATTAAGAAAGTTTACAAAATAAGTGGGGAAATAGAACATATAAGAAAAATAAAACAAGACAACACTTTATAAAACACAGGAGACATTAAAACCAGACAGCAGTGTTGAATCTATGGTCTTCTGAATCTCATTTACATAACTTACACTTCAGTGCACATTTTCTCAACATCAAAGAAATGTTAAAGAAAAAAATATCCCAGAGTATTAACCCTAAACACCCACTCTTATCCACACCATACCAAAGCGACAAAAAAGATAATGATTTAACAATCTCTCTTTGTTTCACTCACTCACAAACATG
Organism: Brachirus orientalis; assembly: GCA_016785285.1. Lineage (NCBI taxonomy): Eukaryota > Metazoa > Chordata > Actinopteri > Pleuronectiformes > Soleidae > Brachirus > Brachirus orientalis. The sequence continues at coordinate 3,557,155 of JAFBJR010000172.1, forward strand.
AACACGCACCTTAAAATTTGCAAAGATAACAAAATATATTTTAAGCTCTGACCCAAGAGAAAGCACTACAGTAGCACCAAAACAAAAGAAAAATCAACAAAACAAGCAGTGACGGTTTGCATTATGTCTGTTGAATAACTTTGCAGCATCTCATCGAACATGAGTAATGCAGCAGAAGAGGCTAAAATGTTCGCTGTGATCCTCTGCATAGAATATATCCGGTCAACCTTACACAGAGATAAATGCTGAGCTTAATGCAACTCTAACAAGGTCCAGAAAAAGTTCCACCAAGTTGTTCACTCATAAAATACCTTTTTTTAAAAACTCACATATATGTTATATTTGTCAGTAACGCAACATGTAGAACTCGTCCATTTGTCAGTGAAGTTGATCATGATTTTATCAGGCTAACGACAAATGAAAACTCAAATCAACACAGATCAGGCTGGACAGTAATGTGATGACATAAAAGCAAATGTATCTGCACATGTGATGTGAACTCCTGTGGCTGTAACATTTGTAGGTCAATATAGTGTAACATACAGATGCAAATAATTATCTATGATCATTACACATTAGCCAGCTCTTAGTCTAATCGTTTCCAACACATTTATCTGTCAATCTGAGCAGTCCAGATTGACAACAGGGTTTAACTACCTCTGCCCATTCACTGTTTCAGCCAAGATAAATATCAGACATTTGTACACACATTTCAGTCATCTATTCCAAGTAGGCACATTTTAATGCAGTTTCACAGACCAAGAGAAGAGAAGAGAAACTCGCCATCAATGGGGAAAAAAGAACGACAACAGACAGTTGTTTACTCTGGTAAATGTGCAACAGCAGCAACAGCACACTACATTTTCTAGTCTCTAGTTTCCCCTCAGTTGATTTATTTCTTCCAGATATACAAATACTTTTGAGCTGCAAGTAAAAATCAATAAAAGCAATATCTGCTATCACATTTAAACCTGAAAGGTTCTTCATTTGGCTACAGAGGCCCAGAGGATGTAACATTTTAGTGGTTTTAACAGGGTCTGTCCTTTGTCATTTGTAAATAACTGAGGGTGTGAAACCTATAAGTTTGATACAAACAGGTTGACAGAAAAAGCCATTATCTCACCATTAATTTCAGCCCCAGACTACAGAACATTATGTAAACGCAGCTGCAAAACCATTTCCCAATGAGAGCTATACATTCCCAGAAAATCTATCTTCCCTCCAAGACTCACATTCAAATAACAGATGCCAATACAATCTGACTAAGTTCATTTATCTACACTCGCTTCATACTATGAAAAGAATGTTCATACCCTACAAGAACACCAACCTCTCTCTAGAGGCACCAGCCAGGAAGGACTTCACACTGAAATATGCATGCAGCCATTTTCCACCCAAAACACATATGCTGTTGTTTTATTAATCCTGAGAAAGTGGTTTAAAACAGTAAATAATCTTCATATTGAAGATCAGTTTCATTTTGAACAACTGCAACATTCATACAATTGCTAACAAAAGAAATATGTATGCAAGAAAAAAGCATCTGTAATTTTTTAAGGTGTTTTGATTTTTAAAATAATCTAAATCGTATTGGCAAAAGCATTATGTTTCAACCAAGTTTCTGATTGGCAGCAAAAGCTCATGCAAATTGCACTCCTGTGGATGTGCTGCTGACAGCAGTGCTTAAAGGAGAAACAGGAAAGACCAAAGTTGCACAGGCGGAGGACACGGGAAGGCAACTCAAACACAAAGCTGCTTCTCTCACAAAAAAAAAACTTTAGAGGAAAAAAGACTAAGACCACATAATAGAGATCAGAGCTGCTTTGCTCCAATCCTTCCATGGAAAAAAAATATTTTTTTCCAATAAAAGCTGTGAACCCCTTCTAATCAGGCTCTAAGAGCAGAGGTGTGTAAAAAAAAAAAACAGGCTCTATCTAGTGAAACTGTTTCATTTGCAAGTTCTTTGTGGTAAAAGTAACTCTTTGGAGTGAAGTGCTCCTATTATAGGCACTAGGAAGAACCAAGGCAAAGAGCAGACCAGAGACTCAGCGTCTCATCTGTCCCATTTGGTAGTTCTCTCTGTTCTGACGGTGGTGGCGCTGGCCCTGTGACTGCGGGTTTGCGTGCTGCGGTCTTCTCCGTTTCATTGTACCTAGAAGACAGCAACATGTCAGTACGGCTCAAAAAAGTAAGATGAATTACTGTATATAATGCAAAAAACTTTGTCCAATCCATGTACAGACTACATCGTACATTTGACAACACATGCAAATATTCAGATATACAGTAGGTAGAATACCTGGCAGTGGCTTTGGTGGGGGCAGTTTGGGATTGCTGCTGGGGGTGTGGACACTGCAGATCTTGATGAAACCAGCCATTAGCATAATAAGAGCAATGCCCATCAACAACACTGCCCACCAATGAGCCTGGATAACAAGTGACAGAAAAAGCAAATATCACTTAGAAGCACTGTAGAAACCGCTTGTACGGGTGTGACATTATGACAAATTAGTTTAGAATGCATGGTGCAAGTGACCCAGTTCTGATGTTTTCCTACCATGTGGCACAATTCTGAAAGTGTAAGCAGGTTAAAAGCACATAGGTTCAGATATCCTCAGGTCAGTTTAAACCTCATTCGTATGAGGAAAATAAATCAGATATGAGCATTTGCAAGCTGCAAATCTGTCTATCTATTGCCCTGTCAGTGTGTCTTGTATGTGACTGTGGCAAATGACGTAAACACATGTGGACACAGTCCATGATCACATGACTCTCTTTTGACAGGTGCAATAGAAAACGAGGGCTGAACTCAGTAAACTAAGGCTGAGTTTTCAGTACCTTTCAGGCTTTGCAGGCTTTCACCACTATTACTTCCATTTCAGCCTACTAACCATTCCCAATTAAATAGCCAAGCCCAACCTGTGGGTTGTCTCCCCAAGTGTCACAGACCGACTCCTGTTCCTCGTCCTCTCTCTTTCCAACTCAAAGCAACAGACACACTCCTTGTGTAAACAACATTGTGCATGAGATCCTGCACGGCATAATGCATTTTTATAAAAAAAAAACAAAACACTGTGTTCTGCCCATAATCAATCACCATTCACTATTAACACTGACAGTCGTAATCATTATGTCATGACCAGTCTTTAGCATCGGCTTCGCTGGAGAAAGTAATTACATTCCTAGTGCAGGAAAACTCACCACTATCCAACCTGCAATATTTTCATAGAGCTCTGCATTAAAGATGGCTTTCTTTAGCCTCGCCAGCGGCCCATCAGCATCCACCAGACGACACCTCATGAATACATCGCAGTAGCCCTTGAAGTCATTGCAGGGTGAGCCTGGCTGCAGTGTAATGACCTTCTTATTGAAGAATTTGGTCCATCTCTCTGAGCCTGTACTGCTGCAGGTGCTGGGGTCCACTGAGGGAAGGAGGAAAAGAAAAAGGAATAACCTTTGAGAGTCTGTCAGTAGCTCATTCTTTTAGCTTGGAGAAAACACAACTAAATGCAAATATTAAAACTGAGTTATTATTACATATCGCATATGGCTGTCATGTTTTTTCACCGTGCAAATTTATCAATGTGATGTGAGGTTGTTTTATCAGGTATGTGGAGAGTAAATGACTGTTAACACAGACATATGGAAAACAAAAAAGCCAGCCAAAGTGTACCAAAAATAAGCTAAAGTGAACCAAAACATTAATCATTTCCACAGTAAGCTTTTGTGATTAGCTGTTTTGAAAAAAGGTCACAGAATGTGTCCTGTTTCGCAAGACTCAAGTGTTCCTAAACTGAGAACACATGCATTAAACAGTCGAAGCGCAGCGTAAATCAAATAAACCATGATGTTAGGAATCTTCTTTACTTGCAAAGATACAGCTAACGTCTTTGTTTCAGCAGATGACATGACAGGAGCGCACTCACAGTAGCAAACTATGCCAACTCAAGTAACTGATGGGGCAGTTCTCTGTACTAGGGTACTGCCATCATTTCCCTTGAAAGCACATCTGTTTTTTTTTTGTTTGTTTTTTTTTTAAATGGGGGAGGTGATGCGATAATGATTTTGACTCTGTTGATGTTTTAACACTATGGTGTCTTGCAGCCTGTCACCCACTTTTTTCCATGCAGCACACGTGGCACAGCTCAGTTGCCTCGTCCTTGTTGTCTTGGCTGGCACAGGTGCAAACCTCCAGAGAATACTTCTCACAGATAGAACCAGAGCAGACCTGAGAGAGGAAGAAGACAATTTCACTTTAACTTTTACTTTAAATGCAAACACCAATGATAACAAACAAGACAGCAAATAAAACAAACCCCATTGAGGCAGACTTGTGTGTCTGTATGGCAAGATGTGAAGTTTTCCTTTGGCTCTGAGGTAGGACACTGAGCAGTAGCTCCATTGCATTTACCCTCTCTGGCACACTCAGACTCCTTTCTGCACCTGTCATTTGCACCTTTGAAAGTACATTCTGCTGTGCAACATGGGCCTTGGCTGGGACTGTAGGGGGAAAAAAAAGAGTTGCATATAGGTAATCAAAACATGTACACTTCACTTTTTCATATCTTTAGTCTATTTTCACATTTTATCAAACTGTGAAAAGAAATGCTCATCACATCTGACCTGCAGACTTTGCCAGGTTGGAGTTTACACCTTTTGCCCTCTTCTTCATTAGCACTATAGCAGCAGGGGTCTTTACACTGATCACTGTAACCACAGTCACACTCCTCTCCAGTCTCCACTAATCCATTTCCACAGATAGGCTGTCCAGACTCTGTACACACAGACCCAACAGGGTGACAACAGAATCTCTTTTTGCTTACACACAAATCATAACAAATGAATTTAAAAGCGACTTTACCAACAAAACATTCATTTCTCTTTTTTGTCAGAACAGCACTTATATTGCGGATGCTGCAGATAGAGAACTTGTTGTTGTTAAGCTTGTCCCCAGACGTGGCTCTGGCATACATGATATAGTTGCCCATCTCCTTTTTGTCCTGTAACTTAGACTCTCCCGGGGTGCATTCAATCCCAGAGTCATGCTGAAAAAGGAGAGCCAGTGAGAGTGAGCAGAATGACTGATGACAGATCTGGATGCACAGGTAATAAGTGATATGTAATATGTTGCCCAACTCGTCCTTACAGGAGAGCCAAAGTTGTGGCCAACCTCATGAGCAAAGGTAATGTGTGACACCTTGGGAGGAACATGAGAGGCATAGTTCTGCACAGTAATGATACCAGTGTTCAGAGATTTCCTCTTCCCATCAGAATACAGTTTGCTCTTCTCACAGATTCCCCCAGAGCTCCCTGTGGCAGCAGAATGAAACAAAGTACAAGAGATATAACAAGATTTAAATACTTGAGAAGATTTCACATGATAATGTTATTTAAACAACAGGTGCATTTACTGTTGCAGCCAGGTACAGTATCTAACTGGGGTACACAAACAGTAACCTTACCAGCACAAGTAAATACAGTATAATGAGATGTTCAATCATTCTGAATTGATCAATGTATGAGCCATGTTTCTGTATGTTAGTCTAAAATTTAGTCTTAAAATTAGAGACATTGATCTTTTTTTCCAAAAGATATAGAACATGTAATGTAGACACACAAGTTTCTGTTATGCTGTAAAACAGCTAATTATCACTTTCATCACAAAGTACCTATAAAATGAAAAGAAAATTAGTGTAGAGAACATCTGTGCAGTTCAAGATGCTGCTTTTCCCTTCATCCATAATAAAAGAGAGAAAAGCAGGCGACATTTCATTGTGTGATTGCACAGTTACCCCAGTATCCCTGATGGCCATTTGTTCTATAGTCTCTTTTCTGCAGATCTTCAGCCCACAACTCACTGCAACCAATCTCCTGCCCTCAATCGATTCTTTCAGCTCACAGCTCTGCTAATTTGCCTGTATTGATTGTGTGAGACTGCTGCTGTATTCTTCATGTTGAGATGGTGGTGGCTGAATGTATTCAGAGGAAAAGGAAGAAGTTTTCTCTTTTCTAACCTCACCTACTGAATTATCAAAAAAAATCTTTATTATTGATTTAATATAAATGAGCTGTAGGTAAATGCTAAATTTAGGTTAATGCCTTGGAGATGTATTACAATAGATTAATACATTTGAATAAATAAATAAATAAATAAATAAAGTTTTGTAAATGGAATACAATATTTAAATCTCATCTTTCACTGGGACAGTGTGCCTCTCAGTGGGGGAGTCACTGTCCTGTTTGTGAAAAGGGTACTAATGTACACTGAATGGATGGTGTGTCCTTCAACTGAAAATATTCTCTCTTATCTTCTTTTGTCATGAAGTGTCATGCGGGCAACGAGAACCTGTGTTTATGAGTAAGTCAGTTCCATGGGCACTGCACTCACTCATGGACCTAAGCAAAAGTATATTTACTTTAAGTGATCGATCAGCAGGACAGTTGTTAAAATTTTTAAATTATCAGCATCGGCCCTATACCTATCGACCTTTATGTTTTTATGTGTGTGTAAGAGTGAGTGAATGAGTTGGAGTGTGTACACTTGTATTTGCTACCTCTTGAGGACTTTTTTCCAGCATCAATACTGACCACAGAGAGCAAAACCTGGTCCTAATGAACTGGTAAAGTTCAGGGCAAACATTTGAATTGTGGTTAGGTTAACATTTGGGTTAGGCATTAACTGGTTATGGTAAGGTAAGAGATAGGGCTTTGGTTTAGAATATCCAAATTAATGTAAGTCAATGCAATGTCCTAAGAAGCATAGCTGCACAAACCAGTGTGTGTATACAAACCTGAGGGAGCTCCAACCCAAGCCAAGCCAAGCACACCATCATCAAAGTCTCTATCAGTGAAGACATAGGCTAGGCAGTAGTCATCATGGTTCTGTTCAGAGTTAAGCTCCAAAAACTTTTCCACTCCAATGTTGGCAAAGCGAAAAGGATTAGATGGCTCTGTTTCATCAGCAGTGGTATTTATCTGAAAGAAAAAAATGATTATTATAAAATTATAACAATTCCAGAAGACAGTGGAAAACAAGAGCAAATTTTACACTGATTAGAAGAAATTAAAAGGTCCTTGTCAAAAACATTCACACTAAAGCTGTTCCATCATGGTACAGTTCAGTTTGGTACAAAATTGTAAAGCATGGGGTCAGCCTTGTGTTTTGCCTGAGAAGTGTACCTTTACTTGGTAAGCAGGGTGCGAGCTGTACCCAATGGCTGTGTAGTGTGACGTTGTATGGGTGCGATGGCTATGAACGACGACATTGACAATGCAACTCAACAGACAACAATGGAAGACATTCAGCAGCTATATTTTTGCTACTTGCTTAGTGGCTGTTTGTCTCAACAAGAAGTCAAGCTTTGTATAAGAATAGACTGCAAGCATTGCCTTGACTTCCATAGGATATTTTCATTGATCACGAGGGAGTGAAATTTTTCTGTAGCTCAATCAGCTGACTGTCGTGGGTGGAGACGGTCTAGCTCCACCCTGACGGTTCCGCACCATCTTACCCCAGTAGCCCAAGGGAAGGGTGCCAAAGCATGGAATGGTTGGTGCTGGATATTTTGGTACTATTCCAAATTGAAACAAAAAAACATAAGTACCATATTGTATCAAACTGAACCTTTACACTTGGCGGAAATGCAGCTTAAGGCTGCATCCACATTCAATTTTCATTTAAGAAATTCAGTTCCAGATACAGGTGCTCCCAGAAATGGACAGAAATTGACACCCTGGATGTAGATTATTTTTGATATAAAGCTGAAAAGCTTGCCTGGAGAAGCATAGTTTTTACTTGAAAGTGCCATTTTAAAATTAAAATGTAGCATTATGGATGTAGCCCAAGGAACTACAGCACTGTGAGAAAAATCTGAAGTTGTTTTTGAAAGTTAGTCTTATATACTGCAAGCTGTCAATTAGTTTAACACATACAACATGTGTGTATAATGCTCAAGATATTTGGTGACATGAAATAGTAGGACAAACACGGGTTTAACCAGTACCATTAATTATGGTTCCAATCCAGGTTTGAGAGCCAGGGTTATGCTTTTGTTCCAGTGTAAAAAGAAGTCAGACTAAATACCAACTTTTGCACAGTACTGCATGTCTTAACAACAATGCTGACTGTTATGTAGACAAAACACACAGTAGAAAATGCTGACTGTTGAGTATACAATAAACAGGTCAAGAGACGCACCCTGATCCTTTTAACCATGAAGCTGATGTTTCGGATGCCCATAAAGTCTGTGGCCTGGTAAATGGAGTCAATGGCCTTTACATGGCTGGAAATCTGGAGAGGAAGTGACAAGGGGAAGATAAGGAGGAAGGCAAATACAGATACATATAGCACAATATCATGTTAGCTAATGTAGGTTCTTTCAATTTAATTTAAACTAGCATTTTTGCATTTCCAAATGACAGAAAACTAGGTTAATTTTTAACTGTTGTACATGTAAGAATGAACCTAAATATACAGTAAGTATAATAAACATCAGCTAATTAGGTAATGAGTAATTATTTGATAGGAAAAGAAACTAAGCCAGTGCAGGTATGTAACAGAGTGTACAGTACTGACAAAAGAGTATAATCTGGTCATGTTTACATAATATATGTGTGTTGCATACCTGGGCAATGACAGCCTCTCTTGTGCCATAGTATTTGAAGAACTTGTGATCAGTCTGGATGAAGAGCTGGCATGTGTTTTTCTCTTTCCCAGCAGCTCTTTTACTCCTCAGAATCACAGGACCATGTGAGCTCTCCTCTTCCAACACACTTTTCAACCCCTGTACAAAAAAACAAAAGATCATTCAGACTATAATATACTTCAAGAGAATAAGAAAAACTTAATAACTTAATAACTACCTAGAATTACCTGGGTTTTTTTGCATGAATTGGTCATAAAAAGTGATGTGATGTTCCTCTAAGTCACAGGGGCTGATATAATGATACAATGAGCTTAATAACACACAAAACATTCTTTAAAATGTTCAAAGTGGTAGTGGACAACTTCTGGACCCTCCTTTGGCAGCAATGAACCTCAACCATGCACTTGGCTGTTCTGTCTTCTCTGTACGGCTCTCTTCAAGTCATTCATAGGAGCGAGCTCTGGGCTCACACTGAGCCACTCCACAAGGCAGATTTTGTGCTTCTGAAACTACTGTGCTGTAATGTTTGGGGTAATTGTCCTTTTGCATCACCCAGTTGACAGAGACACACTTACTTTATCCAAGAGAATTTATTGATACATTTTGGAATTTATTTTCCCCTCAATGGCAAGCTGTCCAGACCCTGATGCAGCAAAGCAGGCCCAAATCATCATGTTCCCTCCACCATACTTTACTGTGGGGATGATGTTTTAATGTTGATATGCAGTGCCCTTTTTATGCTAACTGAAATTCTGCTTGTTCCTCCCAAAAATTAGAATTTTTATTTAATCACCCCACAAAATAGAGTGTCCAAGTGCTCTTTTGCAAATTTCAGATGTGAAGAAATGTTCTTTTTTGAATGCAGTGGGTTCCTTCTTGGTGTCCTGCCATGGACCCCATTCTTGTTCAACGTTTTGCATATTGTTGAATAATGAACAGAGATGTTAGCCAGCTCTAATTACTTTTTCAAGCTATTTGGTGTCAATCTAGGGTTCTTTACCTCAATAATGATTTTTGATGTGCTCTTGGGGTCATCTTTCCAAAGTGTCCATTTCTAGGCAGAGTAGCTACAATATCAATTTGTCTCCATACTGTATATAGACAACTTGCCTAACAGCAGACTGATGAATATCTACAATCTTTGAGATGACTTTTTCAGCCCTATGTAAATGAACAATTCTTGACTACAGCTCTTCAGACAGCTCTTATGTGTGAGGTATGGTTCCTGTCTAGATACACTTCTTGTCCAAAGCTCAAACTCAAACTTTTCAGTGTTTCTTATCAATCAAAGTAATCTAGGTCACACCTAAACTTGTTTCATTAAATGGACCACAGGTGTGCAAAATTCTGAGTGCAATGAGCTCTTTAAAGTCATTAGCTCAGGGTGCACTTTCTTTTTTCCAACCTTCTGTTTCATAGTTTGAATGATTTATAGAATATGGTCAAAAAGTGTCTGGAAATCTGTGTATATTTAGTTATAGGAGACTTTGTTCATTAATGTGCCTTACATGACACTACAACCATGTTTCATATGGGATTTAGACATAAACATATAAAATTCGAAAAGGTGCACAAGGCAAACTTTTTAATTTGACTGTATATGCAGCACTCTTTTCTAGCACACATTACACTCACAGAAGCTATTGTCGATCCATTTCTTGTCCAAGGAGACAGGGATCAAATTGGGTACATTCTGGTTAGACAGCCTGCTTTACTTCCTAAGCCAACGCCACATAGGAAAAAGTTTGTTTTTCGATCAATAATATCAGGTTAATTTAGCCACCTAGAGAATATTTACTATGCCATATTAGCATGCCTTGGATCTTTGTTAATATTTTCCACAAATTTAATATCCATTTCCACTACTTCATGGATGACACTCTCATCATCAGCACCAAATCTATACTATCCAAAGTTGACAGTTTTTCCACTTGCAACTGAAAGCTCCTCAGTTTCCCCCTCCCCACTGGTCAAAAGTCTGGGTGTCATCCTCGACAGCTCACCATCATTCCACATAAAAAATAATATCCGGTCTGCATATTTCCATCTGTGCAACATTAATCGTCTCCGTTCTTCCCTTACCCCCCCTTGTCACCTTCCCATATCAATTACTGCAATTCCCTCCTCTTTGGCCTCCCTCACAAATCCCTCTATAAACTTCAACTGGTCCTGAATTCAGCTGCCCACATCAGCTCCACTGGCTCCCAGTTAAAATCTGAATCCAATTCAAAATCCTTCTGTATGCTTTCAAGGCCATCCACAGCCTTGCCTCTCCTTATTTCTCCAAATTCCTCCATATTGACACCTCCTCCATCCATCTCACTGTGCCTTCCACTCGCTTCAGCACCATGGGGACTAGAGCTTTCAGCCACTCTGCTCCCCATCCATCACTCTGACTCGCTTCCCATCTTAAAATGCAGACTCAAAACTCACCTGTTCAAAATAGCTTGTAGTTTCCATTTTCTGTTTACTGTGTCATCCTTGTATGTTGTTTTATTGTATTGTTTTTGTAAAGTGTGCTTGGGTGTTTTAAAAGGTGCTTATATAAAATATGTATCGTTCAGCTAAAGGGAGTAGGGGCTTTGTCTGCACTTACTTTGGCTGGATCTTCCACTACTGATGCCTGGTACTTCCTCATCCGCTCAAACACGGAGTGGTCGGCACAGCCGCCCTCTGAGCCATACTTATGAGGATAATCTAGCAGATAGGGAGGAGATGGAAGCTGACCCAGAAATGCCACTTAACATGAGGATGTATGCACATACAGTATAACACAGATAAATTGGTTTTAAAATCAGATATTTAAAAACAAGACATGTTTTAATTTATGCTATGAATCAATGTGTTCTTATGATGTTGGTATCAACTGATTTCTCAGTAACTTTATCTTTGAAAAAACAATAACCATGGAATTATAATAGCAGTATGTGACAGCAGTCTGAACCTCAATATAAAGTATCTATATACTGAAACCATTCAGTTGGTCATTCAGTAAAGAGAACAGTCCTGTACTAGTGACTAAATGAACTGGACAAACACTGAAAACAATGATGTGCCCTCTAACAATATGTTCTCAATTTTATAGAGAAACCTGTGTTTGTCCCTTCAGTGAATGCTGTCTTACTGATCAAAACGCCTGTGCAATAACATAACAATAACCCTAGAAGAGTCAGATGGGAAGGACTTATGTTTTATTGATGCAATTCCTCTATCATTTCTACTTATCCAAGAATTTCTACTTATACTTTTTTCATTGTAAAGAATAAGTCATCAAACATGTTCCCTCCTTTTTTACAAGTTACAGTATATGGACTTCAACTGCCTCTGGTGCTTTCCTTTATAGTCCATACTTACCGATGTCATCCTCGTGATACATGACAGAATGGAAAGGCACAGTCTTGTCCTGCAGGTACCTCTCTGAGGGTTCAATATAATATGTTCCTTGGTGAGTTTTAATAAATCCCTCAAAGCGCCCGTCAACCACGGAGCCATGGGTCAATGTGCCCTTTTCACCTGAAACACAAGAGGAGAAGTGAGCCGAGGCAAATAATGTAGTATAGTATTTGTAAAGAAAGTTCAAAATGTCAACTTAAGTTCAAAGTAATACTGTACTATAATGAATGTACAAGAAAAAAATTGATAGAAATGGGTGTTTAAGGACCTTCAAAGAAATAACAATAAACAATTAACCTTACAGCACTTAAAAGATTTATTACTAATCAAGGTGGAAAAATCCAACCTATCACATATTCTGCACAAGAAATTTAGCAGCAAATCTGAAGCAGGAAACATTATACTGAATGACTTTATGCTTGAATATTTTATACACAAAATTCATTGCATTAATATTAATATTGTGCAACAATTTCAGAAAGTATGACTACAAACGCCTTGTGATAAACATCTCATGGTGAAATCACAATGTTTGTTGAAGAAATAAACTTGTACTTTAACCTAAATTATGGTTACACTTAAATTTTTGAGTTTTTGAGCAGTTTGAGGACATGTCACCAAATCCTCACTCACTCATCTTCTACTGATTTATTCTCCACATGAAGTGGAAGAAAAGACTCCTGTGATTGTGCATGTCAGGATTGTGATGTGATAAATACTAGACAAAACAACCATTCAATTTCTCCCAATCGCGCACAAACAGAAATGGAGGCTGTGGATAAAACACTGTCCTTCTGTTCACACAAGCTACTTACCAAAGATTTCTCCACTGTAAATATGGGATGTATCAACAGGTGTCTCCTTTCCTGATATCTCAATGATGAGATCTGGAGAAAACAGGGTTGTATCCCTCTTCATTCGTAACCTGAAATGTCTAAAGAGAGAAAAACTAAGTCAGAAGAATTAAGTCATGAGAAAAACATAGATCCGTGCATAGCCGTGGAATATTTTTGTAATCCCTCGTTAATATGACCATTACATAAAAGACAAAAACCACAGGAATCATATGAGGTACACATGGGCAAAAATCTTCCCAGAAACCTGAGGCCATGTAAGAGTAGTTAAGAGGAAAACTCCCTACCAGGAATCTCATGAGCAATCACGTGTTAGTCAATCTCAAAGCGTGATGCTTCCTCCAAATTACTAAAATGATGTTCACATTACTCCCCCATGCACAATCAGCAAAGAAAGTCAAATTAGGTTTCTGACAACATTTATCACGGACATTTTAAAAATATTGTAAATGAACTATTAATTTGCCTTAAATCGACTAAACTAGAAGTGTTACTCACACTTACACACATGTTAAGCCCCGCCTCTCTTATGCTTTGGGGAATGATATTAGTAAATGCTAAATGGTTTGTACTTATACAGCGTTTTTATAGTCTTGATGAGCACCCAAAGCTACTTCTTGCACATTTCAAGAGCCAATCATGAGCATTTTGGTCACGGTCAAAACAGCATGCTGGATGCCCATTGGCTCATTGAGAAGTTTGTTTGATACCACCAAAGTATGAAGTTCAATACCCTCCCCTAAACGAGATGTTATGAAACAGAAATTCTCCTGTAAGAGGATAATTTCATGTGAAGCCAAATATCCATGATGAGGAACAGAGAAACAAAAAGAAAGAAAATGGGACTGCAGCTTATTTTTTTCTGCGTATTCTTCATCCTGTATACTCCACTGCACTTCCTCCTGACCTTTCGGGTAATCAGTACAACCCCATGATCTCTATTTAACATCAAATTCTCAGTCAACCAATGAAATCACTTTACCACACTGTTCAATGTTCAAAATTGATGTATAGATTATTTAGAAAGAAATTTAATCTGTAGTAACAGGAATATGTACAGCAATTTTAAGGTACATTGTGTAAGAAATGTTTTAGTGTTGTCTTAAAATAAAAATGTAAAACATGTTAAAATGAAATACTGGCTTCACTAAAAACAATAGTATACAGTCAGTCTATTCACAATTTAAATTTGAGTTTTGGTGTGCTGTGTCACACACTGCCACCCACACAACAATGGAGCTCAAAGCTCTACTTCTGCTCACAGCAGATGCATTTTCTCTTTCTACCCCGACCCATTGCTGACCCACAAAAATTAACCAAATAGGTTAGATGTTTATAAAAGCAAAACTGACAATAGGATTGTTATGTACACATAAACAAAGTGTAACACCATGCATAAGTGTAGATCCTTGTTTCCATCTTTCGCAAACTACGTGGCAACCCATGAGGGCCTCGAGTCTGGGCAGGAGGTGGAAACACTGTCCATTGTTCTGAATTGCAGTACCTGTTTGAATAATGGCTGCAGTTTTATACATTACATTCTACATAAAGCCCCTTTAAGTTGCCTGTTGAGAGCATTCATTCATTGAACACTAAGCACATACAAGAAGTTTGAAGTGTTCAGTACAGAATTTAAACTTACACTACCAGTCAAAAGTTTGTATACACCTCGTGTCGAAGGTGTGTGTGTGTTATGGTTCTTGCCATAATATGAATTATAAGAGTTGTCAAATAGGGCTGCCAGCTGTGTATCAACCTGACATAGATCTGTGCATAGCCGTGGAATATGTTGGTAATCCCTCGTTAATATGACCATTACATAAAAGACAAAAACACAGGAATCATATGAGGTACACATGGGCAAAAATCTTCCCAGAAACCTGAGGCCATGTAAGAGTAGTTAAGAGGAAAACTCCCTACCAGGAATCTCATGAGCAATCACATGTGTTAATCAATCTCAAAGTGTGATTCTTCCTCCAAATGACTAAAATGATGTTCACATTACTCCCACCATGCACAATCAGCAAAGAAAGTCAAATTAGGTTTCTGACACCATTTATCACAGTTGGACATTTTAAAAATATTGTATCAACCTGACTTCTGCACAACACAACTGATGGTCCCAACCCCTTAAGAAGGCAGGAGATCCCACAAATGAACCCTAACAAGGCACCTGTGAAGTGAAAACCATTTCAGGTGACTACATCATGAAGCTCATTGAGAGAAGGCCAAGGGTTTGCAGCACTGCCAACAAAGCAAAGGGGGCTACTTTGAGAAATCTAAAATATAAAACATATTTAGAGTTATTTCACACTTTTTTGTTTACTACATAATTCCATATGTGTTCATTCATAGTTTTGATGCCATTAGTGAGAATCTACAATAAAAATAAAGAAAAACCATTGAATGAGAAGGTGTGTCCAAACTTTTGACTGCTCACATGGTCATTTAAACTTTTGACTGCTCCCATGGACATTTGCTTCATCATCATACAAAGAAATCACTCAACATTCTAGCACCATCCTAAAAGTCCTAGACAAGAAAACCTGCTGACAAAAGACAAGAGAGGAAGGCTAAGGATCGAAGTAGCTGACTGATAAATTATTCAGAAATATCTCAAATGCTGAACATATCTGACACAAGCCGCTGACAGTCACTGGGCTAAAGAAATGGAATGCTTTTAAGCCATGATATCCACAGAGGCAACAATATCTACTGTATGTATCTCACTTTATCTGTATATAACATATAAAACATTTTAGGGTTCATAAAGTAAAATAAGAAGCAGTTTGGTTACACGTACATGGATTATTTTTCCTGAAGGAACATTTTGTAGTGCAACAATATTCATGGCAGCCATACTACTGTATGCCCTCCATCCTTGCCCAAAGCCCTGAAATCCCCTCAGACAGGAGGAGTCACACAGACATCAGCTTATGACAGACAGTGCATGTTTGGTGTTAGATCAGAGTTTTTACAGACAACAAATACAGAACAAGCATAAACAGCATTACATTCTGAGATATGACTGTGAATTGTGTCACTTCCATGTCATTTTATTACCAAAAATGTAGTTACTGTGCTACTTTCTGGTATCTCTTTCTGTAAGGAAGCCCCGCACAGAGACAATTATCTACCCTGCCTTGTCACCTGATCCTAAGCTTTTCTCTTGTAAAAAACAAACCTCTTCAGTGCCATACAGCCTTGTTCTCTCAAAGAGGAGAATGCTGCATGTATTTCAGTTTACACACACTGCACATACTCAAAGATAATGAATTCAATAAGAACATAAAGAAAAAGATACCGTTATGAAAACTGGGTATGTCCTGTTTCTCTTCAAACTAACTTGATTCAACACAGTCAACATTGGAAACATATTATTGATGACTAGTGTTGGCTTGTAAAGGGCTATATGATTGGTGTCCACCTATTATTAACAACAACCATGATAACAATAATAATAATAATAATTATAATGCTCTATGACGATATAAATTTGAGTCAATGAAACCTTAAACTGAAAAAAATGGGAAGTTGCATGAGAGACAGAGGGGTAATAAATGTACATGATAAGTAACAGTTTCATGGCACTTTCCTGCTGTATAATGACAGACTGTAATGACAGACTTACAGGATTTTTTCTGTGAAGGCCTACTGCTTTTCACTCTGCAATGTGGGGCATCCATGAGAATTTGTTCATACTGGATTTTACTGCATGTCTAGACTGCATAACATCTGTAATTTGTCATTACCTACATTATGTCCACTTTAGAAACTACTGTATACTCAGACCCTGAAAAGGGACATACTGTATGACCCTGTGATGACCTTGCCAAAACAGGCAGCAGCTGTTTCTCAAGGGCCAGCAATGACAGGAAAGAGCAGAAAAGTACAGGAAAGGGTTCGGTTTGACAGATAACCCATGAAAGAGGAGCTTGGTCAAGTGGAAAATAGGTGGTGCTGGCTGTAAAAACAGTGCGACTGGGGTAAAATATAGTTCAACATGGTGAAAGTGATAAAAGAAAAAAGATATCCCATTTGTAAGATCGGTCCTAGAATTGTACAATGATTACAAGAGAGCATATTGTGTGTGTACTTGTACATATCTGTGACCTCTTCATGGGACTATTTCACTGCATAAACACTGACTTTGTCAGGGCCAGCAGTCCTCATGGAGACCAAAACCTGGTCCCAATGGGCCTAATACTGTAGGCAGAACCTCATTTCTGGTTAAGCTTAGGGCTAAGATTTGACGATAGGTTAATTTTAGGGCTAGGCATTAACTGCTCTAGTTGCAGTTAAGAGATAAGGCTTTGTTTAGGCTGTTCAAATGAATGGAAATCAATACAGTGCCCTAAAAAGAATGTATGTGTTTATATGTGTGTACATTTTCACATGCATCTTTGTGACACTGATGAGATAATATATATGTTCAAATTGTCAACCACTAAGGGCAAACCTCTATTATTCTGAGATAAGATAAGCCAGCTTGTATATAATTTCTATGTCATATGTTCAGCACTATGCAATCATAGGACAGGGATACCAAAGGAAATGCAGGCATAACTCAGTGTTTTTCTGGAATTGTACAGAATATAATCTGAGAAGGTAAAGCAAACAGAGAAGATCAAAATAAGGCATCATATTAAAATATGACCAACTATATGAAACACAGGTAATATAAGTGTGTCCCAGATGAACTGCTACAGTCACAGCTAAAGGTAGATAAATGATGGATCTGCTTACTATTGATAAAGTAGCCGACAGCTGGGACTTGCAGCTCTGCAGCTGGAGTATAAGTTCTGGAAGATTGCCAACAATTAAAAAAATGCCCAAATTGGCTTTGATCGGATATTTGAGATTGGAATCAGGACATCTCTAATATAAACCACCAGCTTCACAGTATGAGTTGACTCGTACGTCACAGTGAGCTTGACCTTTCACTTTCACTACATGACTCTCATGTCAACAGGATGTACTGTACATACAAGCAATTCAAACTAAATGTTGCTTTTGAACACCTGGCAATATATACACAGTACCTGCTGTTACACAATGTGCTGTATAATGGAAAAAGTGACATTATTTTCTAACACAAAAAAAGGAAACAGCACTCCTTTAATATGAAGATTTTAAGTTTTCAGATATAGTAATCCAGTATTATCATAAAAACAACAATTATTTGGTCTGTCACTACAATTGCTATTAAAACCAAATGTTCCAATACAGAAATAGCTAAACTAAGCCCTTAATTAAATGCTATGCTGTGTGTTTTGGTGCAGCAACAACTGAATCAGCATTCACTCAAATGCAAAGCAGGCTATTATTAATCAATGCAAAAGAATATACATATTCCTATTGGAGATAGGAATATGTATAGGAATAAAAAAAAAGAAAGTACAATTATTTTCTGGTAATGCATTACAGAATTTTATGCCCCAGCTTAAATTCATGAGGAAGGAATACATTTGAAAAAGAACTTGTAATGTTGTGAGGTTAAGCTGAGAGACAGAAATAGGGAATGAATAAATGAGTGTGCACGTTCAAACTCAAACTGACCTTCCATGTGCATGGAAGTCCAGGTGCACCGCCCTGTCTTGAGGAGAGAGTGCCCTCTTGGCTCTCTGGTGACTGTTGTGCAAGGCCTCTGTGTCGTACGATAAACCTTCATAATGACGAATATATTTGTTCAAGAGGTTTCCATATTGACCTGAAAGAGAAAACAATGATTTCTCAATATTAGATGGCAAAGATGTGAAATTATGACTGACTAATACCTACTTATCCACTTGTACAAGTTGATTAAACAGTTAATACATCTTGCCAGTCCACAAATCGTTAGAAACAGACAAATACATAAACGGACTGTATATACCTACTATGATCAACCACTTTTTTTTTTCACAACACTGATTTTGAACTGTATAAATTTGATACAACTGTTATATATGCTCCTGGTCTTTTCTATCTCTATCTTGCCTCCCTCTTTCCCTTTCTCTACCCCCTTTCTGTCCCCACCACTCCTATATCCCCAATTTTTCCTTTCTCCCCAACTGGTTGAGGCAGATGACCGCACATCTTTGAGTCTGGTTCTATCAGAGATTTCTTCCTATTAAAAGGGAGTTTCTCTTCACTGATGTCTAGTGCTTGCTATTGTGTGAACTGCTGGGTTTCTCTTCTCTCTATAATATTGTAAAAGTTTCTCCCTTACTATGTAGAGTGCCTTTATAATAATATAGGGTATGTTATGATTTTGCAAATAAATACAAATACAAATAAAATTGAATTGAGAGTGAATACTGTACTTTTTATGTCTAGAAGTAGTAAAAGTGTAAAAAATAGCACTAATGATGACAATTTTTCTATTTAACTGACTCAGTAAACTACAATGGTGTGGAAGTGAGCCAGAAATTACAATACCAGGACTGTAGATTTTATCATTTAAATGGGATTTTCTTACCAAATGTCATCATGAGAGAGTCCATGTTGGACCAAGTTGGGAAGAAGATGAATCACATGCAAAGTGATTTGTTGTAGTATGAGCTGTCACTCGCTCGTTATGCTTAAAAGGCTTATTCAGCTAACTGGTGTGATCCCACAGGAGTAATCCAGCAGGCTTTTTGAAGCCAACATTGTCTTTGTTCTTTTCACTCCACAAAGAGAGTGGTCAGTTTAAAGCAGCAGTAAGGAGCATGTGACGCACATCAGGTGACTGAGGTTCTGTTTCAGTGGTACTGTATGCCATTGTGCAAGCTGAATTAGTTTGAAGCAGCCTGATCAAATACTAATCTACATTTCAAGGCAACACCAATCCCTACTAAGTATCTGGTTGATATTAGGGGTTATTACAACAGGAGAAGCTGCTATGTGCTACAAAAGCATTTTGTAGTTCATTTTAAAGAGTGGAGACTAGCAATGGAGACTAACAATGTGCTCAGTACTACAAAAATACACTTTACCAAGGAACTCCTACTGCAGACCAAAAAAGATAGATGTATCACGTGTTTATTTTCACCTTCCCTACTCTTCCCACCTTCCTACTGCAGACCAAAAAAAGATAGATGTATCATGTGTTTATTTTCACCTTCCCTACTCTACTACACTACAAAATTTCTTTCACTTCAGTGGGGTTTCCATGTGGTGGGAGTTCCCGAGCAGGGAGAGGCTGTGCCAGGCTAGTAATAACTTGTCCATGAATGCAGAGAGAAAATCTTCTAACAAAGCTTCTTTTACAACAAATATAATGACCACAAATTATACTGACCCCACTAACAAGCCCTTAAATCAAAACAATTGGTGTAAAGGTGAGGAGAGTATGGTAGTAATTTTTCAGGAATAAAGGTGATTTTGTACAAAAACAACATTGCTGCCAACCAACACAACTGTACAGATTAGCCTGCTCAGTATGACAGCATAAACAGAACAAGCCTGAATAGTCAAGATAGTCACTTGCATAATAACTAGGTATCCTATTTTTTTGGATGTTACACTTCTACTCACATTTGGATAAGAAAAAAAGAATAAAAGTTTATCTGAAACATTATTTTCATGGCTAATGGACTGACTACATATATATACAAATATATACTGTACAAACATTACATCCTGGTTTAAGATACTTGATTAGGCCTTTATTGCCATTTTTAAAGGTTAAACGTTGTGCCTAAAAGACTAGTGGCATTTCTGTTACAGGTTCATAGACTGCAATGATGTTAATAAGAAAAGTGCACAATTATTTTTCCACACTTTCACTGATTACCTGCCCCCCCCCCCCCCCGTGTCTTTTTTTTAACCCACGTGTCTGTTGTTGAAGATGAAAAAAATAATTCAACAAGCAGGAAATCCTGAGGTACAAACAAATGACTAAGATGTCAAGGAACTGAACACCAATGATAGAATTGTGTATGCAGGACAGCAAAACCACTTTACCAAATTTCTATGTAAACAATCTGGGTCTGATTAAAATGAGATAATTCGTTTGCAGGCCAACAATGTCATAAAGACAAGTAGCAAATCAACAATTGGGTATGAAACAGAAAGAAAGCAAAGAAATACAAAAAAAAAATGCTTGAAATATTATCAAAGACAATAAGACATTAAAACTGCCACAACTCCCAAAGTGACTGGCACAACCTTTACTATTAATTTAAAAAGATCATTGAAGGAAAAAGGAAGTAAAGAAAACTAATCTATCCTGGTGACTGAAGGGTCAAGAACTTGACCAAGGACATCAATGTCCAGTTTCACAGTTGTACCATTACTGCCAACATGTTTCCACTATCCACAAATAAAGAATCACAAAATGAGCAAAAAGTACTAAGAAAGGGGACAACACACAAAAAACAGTGATCCTGGATGTTCTGTCCCATGAATGCAACAGTGGCCTCAAGCTACTTGCAAACTGTAACACAACCATGGAAATCAACTGGTGTTACAACATTCCTACCACAATAGCATTCACTGTGATCAGGCACTTATGCAGCCCCTAACTTTAAACTTTCATTTTTAGTCACTGCATTTGTATAAATCTACTAGTAAGAGATATGCTTGTTGGGCTGAGTGATCATTTTAACTAAATATATATTAAAGGTGCAGTGCATACATTTGGATGATTTTTGTTGTTGCTGAAGTTATTATTCTACCTGTTTGGTCTTAGTGGACAGTATCGATGTATGCTGCATACTTCATCATGGAAGTAAATTTCACTGGAAAATGTCCTCATAATTTCATTGCATTCTATTTCAGCCATATGTGGCCCAGTCAACAGGAGAGTGCAATTTTTGGCAGAGTAGGAAACACTGACAGGAACAGAGAGGGTGGTAATGGCATATATCATAACTGATCTAAGGCTTGCACGCTACCTAACTGAAACCCCACACCAAAAGGAAACTTATATGATTCCTTTCAACATTATGAATCACGAAGTACCATGAGTAAGAGAGTTTTCTGGTAATTTCATCTGATCTGTCAAACCTGATCAAGGCTGCCCAAAATGAAATTGGGAAATCACAGCAACTGCATTACCTGCTTTAACTCCTGAGCACAACTGCTCCCAAAATGAACCTTCTCTGCAATTAATGTTTCAGCTATGACCAAAGTGAGACAGTCAACCTGGTTTATCTGACACACTGATTTCCATAAAAAAGTATTAACACTCACAAATGTTCACAATCCACATTACACCATGCATGGCTTGCCCTACATGCTTACAGATGTGGCAGTGTGTAACTGACTAGATGAGTAGATTTTGTGTCTTGATTTGTCTGTACACAAAGCTTTTGTGTAACTAACACTCTTTCACATATGTAATGTGAAAAATCAGTTAAAAGTGGAGAAAAAGAAAGGCTTTCTCAAAGTTAACAAATTATCTGGTGTTACTGCAAAAAACTCACTCAGGTTACAGGCATGCCAGACACAATACAAGAATCAAGAATAACAATGTTCCAGAGAATTACTAGATATTATGTTGAATACCAAAAAAAAAGTTTAATTCCCACACTCTACCAATATATTTTTATTTTCTCTGCAAAATAAAAACTCCAACAATAAAATTAAAAAAAATTTATGAACAGTGTTTCATGATGACTACAAATAAAAGCATGATGGTAAAAGCAGTGAGAAAAAAGTTTGTTTTCCTGTCCTGGTTTTGACACACAACACACAGAACCATTGCATTTAATCACGTTTCTGTGTCACATTATTTTTATTTGCCAGTGTTGTTCTTTGTGAAACACTTACTATAACTATATCTACACTTGTACAACTGTATAGACATCTCCCAGCAATAAGCATAGACTATGTTTAACATAATAAACATAATAAACTAGTCATCTCACATTAACATGGAAAGGAAAATAGAGAGGGGGGACTGTCTTTAATCAGAGAATGCGCAGAAAATTTAACAGCCTCTGTGGTCCGACTCATACAGGCAATGCTGCTTTCCCATCGTGGCTATTCTCCTGTTGTGTGGTCAAGTAGGATGAAATAGCCTATTATGGCCTACAGTACAACAAACAGGTTGTTTACAGTGCCTACATCATGATATAACACTCTGTCCAGACCTATGTCAAAATTTTAATATTTTACAAAATTAATTCACTTTTGAAATATAGATATTGTGTGGGTACAAATGTTTGCTTTTTAGTGAGAACTTAGAATATTTTCCACCTTTATTTTGATTTCCGAGTGAATTATTACGTTGTTGATTTTTTGTACTCTTGTCCTGTGTTAGAGACTACCTAATGTTAGAGACTACCTAGCTCTGGAAACTTCTATCAATTGTCATTATCCATGAGAAAAAGACAGTGATGTCTCTGTTTTTTAAATGTTTTGATGTGACTCTCAGTTTTTCAGTTACTTCATGGTTGTATTGTTATACGATATAGTTTTTAGAGTTTTATTTAGCGTTGTTTACTTATTTTACATGTTTGTTAATTGAGTAGCTGTCGCCTAGTTTAATGGCTAATGGGGATACGAATACAACTAACCATTAAACTTGTGAAAAGTCGTGTTACAGCGATTATGAAAACGTGGAAATAGTAGTTTATCTGCTTAGCGCTGTGTAATACATTATGCTCGGTGTAACACAGTAGAAAATAATCACTTACAGATATTTGCAGTTCTAGCAAATGGTTGTCAACTGGAACATACCGTCTATCTCCACAGGAAACCACATTATATACCGTATGTATTGCCGCCCGGGTAAACTCAGAGTTTAACTAGTTATCAGAAACTATTTAAAACTATATCTGCTGTATGTTACTGTATTAGCGCCAACTCGGGCTACTCAACTGTTACTGTGAAGGCGTTGACGCTATAGTATTGGTTTAGTAATTTAGTCAGTAATAGTCACAGAAAAGGGGCTTCTCTTCCATGACAGTACTTCACCTGTATCGCCCAAACAAAATTAACCTGACAAGAAGTCATAACCACTGACTCGAGTAAACACTGTGTGAATAAACACAGGTTAACGCAGACATAAACACAACAGCTGTAACGTTAGCCTGTTAGCTAGCAAGTTAGTTAGCCATAGTAGAAGTGTCTGATCCGATTAGCGCTAGCTCCTATGGCGACCATTCAACACTTCCCTCTTCCCGGGAGTCAGAAGCAAACTTACCTGTAATATCTGACAGGAAGCAAAACATTAAAAACAGTTTAAGAAATATCATATCGAAATTCCCTGTTGGCTCGGTGGTACAGAGGCTGAACGACCCAGCGGTGGTGAGCGCTAATTGCTATGTGTTTGGTTTTCTTTAACTTAAAGGTACAGCCGCCCTTCCTAGTTTGCTGTCCCCATCACGCACACCAGCTAAGCGCTCTCTCTCTCTCACAGACAGACTGACAGTCTGGCCCTCCTCCTCCATGTCGTCATAGTTTACCAAGAGTCTGGTCGGAACGAACACACCCATCACCGTTCTTTCTACTATTGTGATCATAGGTCGAGTACAGTACAATACCGGAAGAAGACGACAATCTCTAAACCACGGTTCACATCACATTACATCAACAACAAAACCCCGAGGTGTGACCCCTCTTCAAGGTAACAACATGCTTCGAACTCTTTTTAGCGCAGTTTTCACTTTCGACACTTTGGCATTTACATTTTTGGATATGAGAAAATAGCAAACTGATTGAATACAAATGGAAAAATTGAAATATAATTTAGTGATATACTGCAAAAAGAATAAAATGAATAATACAGTTTAAAATAAATTAAACAAAGTTTAACTAAGGTAGTTTAAGACTTTAGGTACTTTATAGGTGCATGCAGCATTTAGTACTTTCATTTGCAATGTCTATCTGTTACATAGATATAAATTATTTTTTTAAGAGTGTGCATACCTATTGCTGTAATATTTTTAACCACCTAGAACACATCAAGTACTTCTTAAGGGTGTGTGATAACTAGTCCTTTTATATTATTAATTAATTGGAGCACTGGGTACTTTTTAGGTGTGTGCAATATCTAGTATGTATAGTTGTACTGTATGATTTTTGATTAATTGTGTCCTGTGTTTTATGTGGTGCATTAATTAAACACGGGAATATTTATATGAATAGCAGATTAGAGATTGACAGAGTGATTCAATAAGGTCACTTATGTTTATAAGCTCACAATACTAAAACACAATACACAGTTGGTCATGTGCGCCAAACCACAGGCCTCTGCATAGGCCATCCCATTACTTACAATATCCTAAAGTAACCATCTATATAATACAAGCCATTAAGTCATTTAATAATGTTATATTGTATAACTTAGCTTTTCCACTCTATTCCATTGACTTTAATTTTTTTAAACAACCGAAAATAAATTTTCTTTTTTTATCTGTGTTTTGTCTTTGCACTTTTTTTGATAGAAAAGATCCAAACATGCAGCCATAGCTGACGAGCGTTTCTGTTAATTTGTTCGGTCAAGGAATTGAGAAATGGCTGCCACCCAGTGACACTACAAAGTAACTGCGAGTTTACAGGTCGGCCACTCCCACGGCATGTTCATGCCACCGCTGTCACCGAGAAAAGCTCCAGCAAGTACTACAAAAAAAACGAGTGTACGTAAACGCAGCACCGCCTGGCCGCTGGTTGGTTTCTATCGCCCCCTTGCGCAACATAAAAGGACTTCATTCTGATGACGTCACTCGCAGAGAGTTGTCATGGCGTCTTCGAGAGCGATGGTGCTGCTGCTGCAATTTAGCTAAAAATCTGTCGACATTGTGTACATCGAAATGGATAACTATGCGAACCTGCATCGAGACAGCGACGGGAGCTCCGTGTGCGCCACGATAGAGGCGGAGATGAGCGACCTAAGTGTTGTCGGCGGAGGGAAAGGAGCAATCGAGAAACGCAAGAATAGTGAGGCTCCTCTCAGTACTTTGGTTAACGTTAGTTGTGATGACAGCACCGCGGACGTTCTTGCTCCCTGTGCAGTCAGTGTCACATCCAGTGCCGGTAAGTGTGACGGGTCCGAGGTTGTGGAAGTTTCACCGCCAGAGCAGGAGGGGTTGAAGGACAGCGTGGCGGGCGGGTCGGCGTCGGGCTCCGAGGATGTGGTCAGTAACGGGATGGGGCATGATGACTCGGTGCTGCTGGCTGCACAAGATAGAGAGGGTGGTGCCTCAAAGTTGGTAAACAACAAAAGCAAAGGTCCGTCCTCGCCTCCCGCTAAGCAGAGCACAGATTTGTGTGGCGAGGTTTTGGTTCTTGGACAAAATGAGGCGATTAAACTTGCCAAACCCACGCAGTTGTGTCCGAACAATGTAATCACAGCAGCAGACGTAAGGCCGGGGCTGCCCGGTGATCGCACCTTATCGGAGGGACTGCCGAGTGGGAGTGACCGCGACGCCAGCCTCGGCGGAGAGTCCCGAAGCATAGATTCACTCGAGTCCTTCTCCAACCTGAACTCGTGCCCCAGCTCGGACCTGAACAGCGAGGGTCTGGAGGACAGAGGACTGGCTCTCGAGGACAGAGGACTGGCTCTGGCCTTGCACGGCGCCGAAGGGACAAAGAGCTTGTGCAGTAAGGACCGAGCCGCCGGACAGTCCATTTACCACATCAAGTGGATCAAGTGGAGGGAGGAGAACACGCCGATCATCACCCAGAACGAGAACGGACCCTGTCCACTACTGGCTATCATGAACGTCCTTCTGCTGGCATGGAAGGTAAAAATGCTCTGAGAGACGAGAGCAGATCAATAAAAACTTTATTATGGATTCATACACATCAGAGCAGATATGAACAATAAGACTGAATTTTTAGATTTGAAAACATAAACAAGTGTAGCATTTGTCTGTACTCTACCTCCATTTGGTTCATATCCTTAAGCTTTCAGAAAATACAGACTTTTGTCTATATTCTGTCTGCGTGTATTTGTGCACATTTTCTGAAAGGATGCGGAGGAAACAGTTGACCTACTGTGACAACAGAACAGCACTGATGTTACCAAAAATGTTATGAAATCGTGCAGTGAAAAACATGTTACTAAGGGCACATTTTCAAGTGAGAAATAGCATGATTGTAAATTATCAGAAAGATGCAGGCTCCCCATTTGTGGCACGTAAAATGAAATCACAAGGACTGAATGTTAGTGAACCAGAGAGCGTTTTCAAATCACTCCGGTGAAATAACATAACAGTTTTCTCCTTTACTGATTATCAGAGTAATGGACAATCAACATATTGTGTGCGCTTTTTTTTTGTGATGTTCAGTAATATCTTAGCTCATCCCATCCCTCACTTAACATGAAGCGCCTGCAGCCTGTGAATATACACTTGATGCCCAGCTGAGGCACCAATAGTTTTGTCCTTTTAATGGTGAACTTGTGTTACCATGCCATGTGTAATGAATGCCCACGTGTCTCTGTTGCAGGTAAAGATGCCACCTATGATGGAAATTATAACTGCAGAGCAGCTGATGGAGTATCTTGGTGAGTGTTTGTCATCACTCAACAACAACATGACTCATGTCACTCATGTAAAGAGAGAACTGCTTAAGTGATTTAAAAAAACAAAACAAAAACATGCCACCTACAGTAGTGCTGGGTGGTATACCGTTCATACGAACCGCCTTACAAACAATAATTAAAAATGTCAAAAAAGTAACCTGATAACCCTATCACAAACACAAAAGAGAAGAACACATTTACAAAATAGCTTACGACTGTAATACCACATTGGTTTGGTTTTACAGAGTCGTACCAGTTTAAAGAAATGTTGTCCATTCAGTCCACACTTGTAAACATAGTAACACGTGAAGCACTGGCTCAGAGTTTCAGCAACCTAGTAGACATTCTTGTGTTTCACTTCCTCTCAAATCAGAGCACAGCTAAGGTCACATAGAGTATATATTCCCGAGTCAACAGAGGGAGGAATGAGAGCAGGGGAAATACCCACGACCCAGTCACGCTGCTTCTGCGAGGAAAGAAGAGCTATCTCCTCTCTGTGACCATCTCCTGCCCTTCATAACTAAAATTTCTCGACACTATCAAAGCAGAGTCTGATTACAGCTGAGGTTCTTCAGAGCTAGAGTCGGCCCTCACCAGTGTCTCCCGACAGATCACTAATATCTAACATTTCCTGTCAACATCCATCAAGGCCTTAAGTGTCTGGAGTGAAAATGTTCCAGATTACAGTATTTTGTCATCTCTTCTTTTACTGTGTTTTGTGTTTTTGTTTTTTTTTTGTTTTTTTACTGTGTGTCTCTTTGTGAGTGCAAGTTCAATCAGCACGCAAAGTTAATCTAGTATAATGTTCAGTGGCTGCCAGATAATCACTAAAGTCAGCTCTGATAATCATAATCTGTTAGTCATAATACATGGAGTCATACACAGGGTTGACGATGGGTGATAGTGTTCATGCGCTGTTAAAAGCGAGTGTTGGGATGTTTGCTGCATGATCCTGACCCAAATGCACGATGACAGGAGAAATGTTGGGTAGAGAGCACAGACCTCATGTCAAAGTTTATGTCCATGTTTTAAAACAACCCTCAGGTGACCAAAGTGCTGCACAAACAATACAAAGATGAACACCAATTAAATGTATGCCAAGATAAACAATGAACTGGTAAAAGAAGATATAAGGGTAAAATAAGTACATTTAAATAAGCTGTGCATTTGCAAAAAAAAAAAAAAAAAAAGTTATCTTGCTCAACCAGAGCTGAAAGCCAGCAAGGAAGCCTCCATCTTCTCTGTTGTTAATTGAGATCTTGGCATGTGCAAGAGTAGTTGGTCCGCTGACCTCAGAGCTCTGGCAGGAGTGTGTGGTTTGCAAAGGTCTGTCATCATGCCATGAAGGCTTTTAAAAACAGTAACATTATAAAACAAATAAAAAAAAAAACACACAGGGAGCCACTTTAAGGACGACAGCACAGGGGAAATATGAATGGTAAGGGGTTTTCCCCCGTTGTGGGCTTACACTAAAATCTTTGTCCAGGTTGACAGCATAACAATAAAATCAGGAGCTGCAACCAGCAGTTTGGTCGTTTGTTTCATTTTTTTTCGGTTAATCAAATGCATGTTTGCGTCACAAAATTCATAATATAATATTCATAATATTCATAATATTTACTGCATTGTGTGCAGAAATTAGAACTGGGCAGTAGTTTCTTATAGCACGTCCATGAAGAAATCATTGACTTCAGCCATATGTTATTCATTAGAGCTATAAAAATATTTGCTTTGTATTCCGTTTGCTTGAGGAAAATCCAGATGAGACATACTTCCACCATGTGTAGCTGTTTTTACTTAATGTATCTGTTGATGACAAGAAGTTGATGGCATTCCTTTGAGTAACTCTAGAGATGTGTTGACGGTGCTGCACGATACTCCTGCGCAATACTCCTGCCAGTTCCTAATAAATGATTCTCTGTGAAACACATTTACATCAGTGTTTAAGAAGTAAGAAGATGATAATGAAACATTCGTGTCTATAGCAAGTGAGTATTTGCCCTTTTAGAGTGTGTGTAAAATACTTCAAATGTAGCAGCAGTGTACTGTAGACTCTGCCGCAGCATGTGATGCTGCTGCTGAGCCCAGTCATCAGAGCTCAGGTGACACCACAATGGACTGGGACTCAAATTATGTTTTTTGACAATCAAGGTAGCATTTATTCTGCTCTGTCAATTCAGTGTATATTATTAATCTTTACGTCTGCCTCCGTCTCTCTCTTTCCATCCCTGTGTAGGAGACTACATTCTGGAAACCAAGCCTAAAGAAATATCAGAGGCCCAGCGACTCAACTATGAGCAGGTAGGACCTGCCCAGTCAATGCAAAATACTATATTATTTAACAGTAGGGCTGGGTGATAATTTCATATCAATATACTGTATATTATGATATAATTTTCTTCAATATAAGTGTAACAAAGAGTCCATATACAGTACATCGATATTATGCCTTCTGTAAACAGGCTGTAAGACACAAAAATAATTGCTGTTACATGTTTTCTCTCAGATTTGTGAAAGGTTTCTCCAACATTTAACTGTTGAAATATCTGATATTTTATCATGATATTTATCGATATTGACTGATATGACTGACAATGAAATTTGCCCAACCCAATTTTAACAGGCATGTGGAAACAAGCTTAAAGAAATATCAGAGGTTCAGCGGCTCTGTACTCTGTACTTTCAGAAGAAACCCCCGAATAAACTTTTGTTTTGTGTCAAAACCATTTCTATACAAGTTGAAAGTGATAGTTGTGCTGTCAAATGTCACTTTAAGGTGAGGTCTCATGTTGTCTCACAGACAAACTCTAAGCCGTTCAGCTGGCCGTTATCGCCATTTTCACCAGAGCAGAAATGAAAGGTGTGCTTATTCAGTGCTGCTGCATACTAAAAGCTGTTTTTTACATTTGCATCATGTTGCAGAGAAGCTCAGTGCATGTTCTATAATATGGAAATAAGCGTTGGGTTCATTGCAAACCACATAAAACTGCAGGTTAATGTTTTACTCTTTACCTGTGTGTTACATAAGATGTGTGTTCCTTGGTCCAGGGAAAAAGAGGAGGTCAGATTATGTCGTTATGTGAGTGTTCAGACATGCATGGCTGCATTCAGCTCACGGCTATTATCGAATGTGTGTGTGAGTACCTTGAGACACATTTGGAGGTAAAGCTCCTGCTTCCTCCCATCTCCACTGCCTGCTGATGGAGTGGGAGGGGCCCCACCTCTCCTCCTCTTTCGTGGCAGAGCACCAGCACATCTGTGAATGATTTTAAGCCACACTTGTTCCTCATTTAGAGAGGAGGGTAAAAAAAAGGTCAGTTTCCTTATTGGCGCTCACTGACTGAGTGGCTTTTTCCAAATTTAACCAAAAATACAACCTCGTAAATAAGTTAGCGGTGTTCTCAGCATGCAGAGTTAAAGTAAAGGAGTGGTTTAAGTATGTGTTGCATAGTTTTTATGCTGGTCTAATCCTAGACGTGGCCTTGGAGCTGTTTTGCATGTGGGTGTCCTCATGTCATGTGCTGCCTGTGTTGAGTGTATGTGGACAGACTACAGTTAGCCAGGCTCCGCGTTGCTGAAGGATGGGTACATCGTCGAGATTTTGTGCATGTAAAACAAAAGGTTTCCTCCCTGGTGCACCTTTTGTTTTTGTTTTGTTTTTTTAAAAAAAAACTGAGCGTATTGGTTTGTCATAGAATACAGCTGAAGCAGTTCAGGCTTGAGAGAGAGACAGGACAGGAGTCCATAGCAGAAATGGTTCTATTTATAAATTCAGCTACAGAAAACATCATCTGACACAGTAGTGTATGTGGATTAAAATAGCAGTTGCACTGCTGCTCTTTAGCTATTGTTAAATATTTACTCAGCGGAGCAGTGGAAGTGAGTAGCTTCGCTCGGCCTTTGTCTCAGTGGACCCAGCTCAGCAGCAGCACTCTTACAAGCCAATTCATCCATGATGAGTGTTCAGCCAGTGGAGGAAATGTGTTATCCTGTTAAAGGAGAAGTCTCTCGTTTTAATTTACACTAACGGACGCTGTCCACACACATTTCTTCACGCGCTATTTTGTGTGGAGAAAAACAAATCACCGTGGGTTTTTAAAATGCATCACTCCAATTCTCCAAATGCCCTTAACTCTTGCTTGGTGGATCACGAGTGAATGAAATAATTCATATGTATTTCGTATTTTCATATTTCATCAAACTCTAATCTATGAGACAACAGAGAGACAAATAAGTGCTCTGCTTTCCAAATTGAAGTCTTAAAATATAAATACACAACTCGGTTTATTAGCTCCATATGGAAGCAAAGCACCTTGAAAGGATGATGTCTTTCATTACCTGCACCTTGAATTTGGTATTTTACTCTCTTTTTAATAGCCAAGATGTCCAGACTTCACAGTGTTAGGTCAGATTCTGTCATAATGGTGGGGCTTTTTATTATTTTAACACTCATTTACACATGTCTGTCATCAGGGAAAATTAGCAGTTACCATGCTGCACGTCAGGGCATCTACTCTGTATTAACTGCACCATGAAACCCTGTTAGGGGCTGGTGTTATTTTCTCTCTGACGTGAGCTGCCTCATAGCTCACAGTTTAGTTCAATTCTCCGTGCTGCACGAACCTGGGGCAGCTCCACCACTCCCTCACTTTGACTTCAGGTCACTCATTTTATTAAGATTCACCTTCAGGCTCTGAAACTTGTCTCCGCTTGATTTGTCGTGAATCGATACTCAGCTATACCGATATCATTTGGCCAGTACCATTAAAAGTAAAATTCCGACCTAACCTTTGCTGACAGTTGTGCAGGTAACAGTCCTGAGCTATCAGTTGTTTCAAGCTGGACCACAGATTAAGCCATACTTAGACTCCTTAGTGTGTCAGATACACATGTAATATTTATTGCATTCTGTTTCTCCGATGCATAAACCAAGGGGCTGATTCACCTTGGTGGCCATTTTAGTTCATAGTAGTGTGGAGTGTATTATACTGACACATGCTTCCTCATGTGTACGTTATATAGCTGAGTGGAGGCTGGAAAAAAAAAACCACTCAAAACATCAAGACTGTCTCGATGAGACATTCAAATATGTAGATGTGCAGCAGCTACTGAAGCGTGCCATGAGTATGACCCACATTTTGTGACATTACAGTCTAGTAAACTGTATTTTTACATTATTTATAGCTCCCACTGATTAGTGGTGTTACGTAATAAGTGTGCTGGTTTGTAGGTTCATATTTTTAGATTCTTAAAGACAGGAATGCAGAGGGATTCATGTTATGCATCAATATGTTCAGGCTTTTACTGAGCAGTGAGACACTATGTTTCTTCTATAATCATGTTATTCTGACCCTTTGGCTTTAAGTTGAGAATCTGACATTCCTCAAAGCTTGAAGCAAATCCTCTTTCTTTTACATAAGTTAACTGTCCCTCTCATTATTTTCTGTGAGCTTCCAGTTAATTTCACTCTGGGTGGAATGTGGTTGAAAAGGAGAGAACTTGTCAAAGCAAGTAAAAAAAATAGAAGAAAACTCTCAACGGAGTTCTTTACGTGCTGCATGGTATACTGTGAAAACACGAGCGCAGATGAGAGAGTGCGATGCAGTGCTAATCATCTGACCTATGAGAGCTCATCTGCTGCTGGATCCCTGTGCCCTATAGTGGGAAGATGTGGTCCATTAAACAGCCTTGTTAATCCTGCCATCACTGCTGCTCATGAGCGTCCTAATCCACACACTCAGAAAGGCTTTTCTCCTCAGCTCTATATCAGAGCTGCCGTAAACTCACTGCTCATGCGATGCGTGGTAGCTCTCTGTAAACTTCACTGTCTACACAGTCCACTCGGAACGTTTTAAAAATATGAGCCAGGGCTATCACACACACACACACATGACAAGAGAACAAAAATGAAAATAAATTAAATGACTCATTCACAGTCTTTTTAGACATTTAATACAAAGTGACTGCAATGCCCCATGGATGGAATGGGGTTTGATTTGATATTGAATCGTATAAAATAGCCAACAAATTATTCATAAACAAATTTAAACTCTTACTAATTTAGTATTTCTTTTTAAATGCCCAGGATTACTATTTTTAGATAAAATACTTGTTGATGATTGAATAATATGATGGAAGCAGTTGGAACAGGTGATGATTTCACTAGGTAAACCTCAAATAAATGAGTATTTTGTACCATTTCTGTTTGATTTTGCTTTGGAATCTTTTTTCCTTTTTTGCTTTGGAATCTTTTTTCTCATCTCCATTGTGTGATAGAATGGAGATGAAAACCACTAACAAGTTCACAATCATAACAGAGTTGTAGGGCTCAGGTGTGAAGTTTATCCTGAAGTCAGAGGTAAATGGCAGCAGAGGTTTAGAGCCAGATGGGAAACAAGGCTCTGAGGCTGAAACAGGAACAAGTGTGTTATGTTGGGTTCTCAGGTGTGTGGTGCAAACAGTACCTGTGGCATAGTTATGATGTGATGTGTATCTAAAGTCTTTCCCTTGATGTTCTTCATTCAGTGCAGTTAAAGGTTGTTTCAGAATTCATCAGTTTTAGTTAAAGGATAAATAATGAAGTCATAGTAAAAACGGTTCATTCTCATTACGGTTTCAAATATTTCCTCTACTGCCAGAGTTAGAAATAGGAAAAAACCAAAGTCAAACCAGCACCATACGTGAAATTGTAGGCACATTTATATGGAATTAGATTTAGATCAATATTATGAAACAACACTTTTCACAAAGCCAGCAACACTTTTTAATAAGCAAACAACACTTTTTGAATTGAGCAAACAAAAATGAACCGCAAAATTGCAAACAAAATATCACTTTAATCAATACTAAATTTAAATTATATTCACATTTGCAATTTGTGTATTTTGATTTTTGTTTCATTTTTGTTTGCTCAATTCATAAAGTGTTGTTTGCTTCCTAAAAAGTGTTGCTGGCTTTGTGGAAAGTATTTGAATACTGACACAATCTAATTCCATACATTTATAACATAATTAGTTAAATGCAGCAGAGAACTTTTCCAACCACAGTGTTAGACTACCAGTCAAAATTTTGGACACACCTTCTCATTTAATGTGGTCCAAACTTTTGACCTGTAGTGTATGTCTTTAAAATAACTGCAACAAAGCAAAGTGTTCCGATTTTACCTACGTAAGTATCAATTAAAAATCTAAATGTCTCCTATAAATCTGAATTGACAAAATGAAGAGACACAGTTACATTCACATACATGTGTGTTATACGTTTGTGTTCTGCCTGGTGTTATAGCTCAGTCTGTTCAAATCGAGTGTTGCAGGGGTAGTGGTGGGTGTATTATGAAAATCATTTATTTTAAAGATTTTAAGAGATACTGATCCTGGGGTTAACCATACAAATGGGGATCTTTGTTTGCATTTGGTTGCTTTTTCTTCTTTCATTGACAGTCATGGCTCTACTGTCCACTATTAAAAGAAGTGGAGAAAGCACTTTGAGAGTGCATTCGTCTGCCAAGACCTCTTGAGTCAATTAACAATTGGATTAAAATCATGAAATAATCATTCCCTTATTCTGTATTATTCTCACACATTGTAACACAAGTTTCTCTGTTTTATCCTTGTTTCCAAGAACATGAGTGATGCCATGGCTGTGCTGCACAAGCTGCAGACAGGTCTGGATGTGAATGTGAAGTTCACAGGGGTGCGGGTTTTCGAGTACACCCCAGAATGCATTGTGTTTGATTTGCTGGACATCCCCCTATACCACGGCTGGCTGGTTGACCCCCAGGTGAGTTGGACCTTATTCATCGATTCTATTTTCTACCTTCCACAAACCCCCTGTTTTATTGTTCTCCTCTGTCTTCAACACATCTCTTTTCTAATACACTTTGAAGATATTCTTAACTGCCGTTTCCTGCTAGTGTCCCCTTTGTTGCTCAAACAATTCTCGTATTTTTATATGGTTGCCTCAGTACTGATCCTGGCTTGTGTTCTAGTAATAATGAGTAAACAGGAAGCCTTTTTGGGTATCTTGTGCAATTAATTTCTAAAAATAGAACAAACATGGGATTTTGCTATAGTAGATGTGTGGTTTTTAGCATTAATTCTACTAATCTTCATCCAAGAGTTATTTACTGTATATTCATTATGTACTGTATTGGTAGATGAGAAAAAATAGGTCTTACAATATGCACGTTGTGCTCATGTTCAGTCTCTTGTGTTTTAATATTAATTATACAATTATTAATAATACAGAGAAGAATTAATTTTAATGAATGTCACCTTTCAAGGCAGAGTTATACAACATGAAATTTGCAATAGCCCAGTAAAACATTTTTTGACATTTTTTGACACTGTATACAGTGTCTCAGTGTGAATCTATTTTCTATATTTTTGTCACATATGAAGTTTCATATTGAGGTTTTACAGTGTATAGAATGTAATTATATCTCCCCATATCCCCATATTTGCTCATTGACAGCTCCTACTATCAGAAGATGGACAATGTAAATGTGTCAGTAGTTCTTTTCCTTTCACTCCATTCAATGTTTTGTGAACAACCACACAAATGACAAACATCACCAAGTCAATACACTGTACTTTAAGGAGAATTCCTGTATTTTTCTACCTGGGCCCTAATGTTTATAAATTTGGGTGTGTATGTGAATAGTGCTTACAGAAAGTTTCATAATTGGTCCAGTAGATCACCTCGGGTGGCAGCCACAACAGGCATATGGAGCAATCCCGCCATTCTTATATCCATAAAAGGTGCTTGTTTTCGCCATTAAATGGCTCAGATAGTTATTGTAAGAGTGTGGCAACATGACCAGAGCAGTAGTGTCACTCACGCGTAGGGCCCAGGTCAAAAAACACCGGACTTCCCTTTTTAAATAATGCATTATGTTAACAGAAGTGTTAATATGAACCAAATGTTAAATGTTGTTTGAGCGTACTGTAGTGTTTAGAAAGGCAGCATGAAAGCTTGGTGAATTTTCTCCCACACTTTTTATCTTTTTTTTTTTTTCTTTTTTTTTTTTTGCAGATGCATGACATTGTCAAGGCAGTGGGCAACTGCAGCTACAACCAGCTGGTAGAGAAGATAATATCCTGCAAACAGTCAGACAGCAGTGAGCTTGCAGGTGAAGGTGGGTGCCTGCTCTTTACTCCCCTTTATTTTCTGACCTGCTTGACTCTCCTCCTGTCTCCCCCTCATCTTCTCCCTCTCATCCACATGTACTTTGAGGTGAAGGGACAGTTAAATGAGATTAAATCAAGACCTTAGTTAATAATAAATGTTGATTATTTTTTCTACAATGTTTTTGCATCAGTACAAAGAAAATGTCTTAGACTAATGCTGATACTGATAAGAGGGAGAGAGAAAAACTTTTTTGTGTATAAATATATCAAACATCAAATGCAGACTTAATATTATTCACTGTAGCTATAAATATATCAAAGCACAAACAACTAATCATATAGAACTTGAATATGACAACACATTTGCACATTTAAGTCCATTTCAAGTATGTTTGTCTACGACCAGTAGAATTATTGCTTTGCAGACTGAGATCTTGAGTCTGCAGCATACAGGCACTTACTGTAAATCATTGAACAAAGACACAATGGAAAAATACCAGCAAGACTTGTCATGGGATTAAGCACTTTACTAATCAAAGTAACTTTATCTTTTGTTTTTCTCTTGTTTCCTCCTCCCCTTCCCTGTATTTTAGGCATTGTAGCAGAGCAGTTTCTGAGCAGCACAGCCACTCAGCTAACATATCATGGCTTATGTGAGCTCACGTCCACTGTACAGGAAGGAGAGCTCTGTGTCTTTTTCAGGAATAACCACTTCAGCACCATGATTAAGTACAAGGTAAACACCTTTGTTGTTGATGTTGTTTGCAGTAATAAGATTCATGTATGGTCTTACTGTAGAAACACAGTAAAATACAGTATTTATTACACATGAATACTGTATACCGTGTAGGACAGGTTAAAAAAAAAAAAAAAAAATACTGTATACCGTGAAACACAACATAGGATCAGTCATGATGACATTCAGTCCAGTTCATCAATGCTTGAGAACAGACTCTAACAGTCACTTACTCACAGCTGACTCAACATGTCTTTGCAGCTGGAACAGAGCTTTCCTGTTGACCACAGGAGGTGAAGTGAAGTGGACTTACTCTCATTTTAAATTTCACACTATCATTGGCAATACAGTCACGGCTGTGTGACACTTGTAACAGCAAATAAGGACACAGTTATCACACATGCTGATGATAAAGCACCAAATGCAGTTTGTGTGGGTGGTATACTAATTGTATTTTAATACTGATTAGCTGTGTTTACATTGTGTTGTTTCCCAGGACCAGCTGTACCTCCTGGTCACAGACCAAGGTTTCTTGACGGAGGAGAAAGTCGTCTGGGAGAGTCTGCACAACGTTGACGGAGACGGCAACTTTTGTGATTCAGAGTTCCGGTTGCGGCCGCCCTCTGATCCAGAGACAGTGTACCGCGGCCAACAAGATCAGATAGACCAGGTCTGAGCAATGCTGCAGACAAGACAAAGAGAACTAGCATCTATCCACCGTCACACTGAGATATGGTGGTGGTGGATTTTTTATGCTTTTTATACACTATGATCGTACCACAAAAGCCAAGGCGCAAATCAGGACTGGAACAAGCCTGGGTCATATTTATCTTGCACTACATCCGCAGAGAGCCACGTCACATTTCCACATGCCCACTTTACAGTTTATACTGTAAGGGTTATGAGGGTCCATATCAGTCTATCGTACCACTCTCCTCCACTCAGTCTCACATTCCATTCTGGTAGCAGCACCTTCTCTGGTGGAGGCCACCCTCCTTTTCATGTCCTTGTATTCTTTCCTGGAATAAACTCAAGCAAGTGTGGTTCTCAGTTTCTTCATGGTCTCTTTTGACCAAAACAAGTGTGGCATCCACTGGACTGGAAAGCGTTCAAATTGTGTTGACTCAGCTGAAGGTGTGGTGATGAAATGAACGTCGCACAGACGCAAAGTATGACCCGGGCTTCACAGTGTTTACTGTATTTATACTTTCCTCAAGCATCTTCTTTTTAAAAAGGAGACACAAAAAAAGCCCAACCACCTCAGCGCACACCAGCATGTCATAAGTTTAATCTGTGAAAGAATAGAGAAAAAAAATCAGTGATACACTAAAAATAAAAATAAGTGGAATATATACGATTCATATGATAGATGTTCTATGTCTGACACACATGCACATGACACACATTTCCCCCTCTGTTCTCTTACATGCTTCACTACTCCACACTGGGCCCTAAACTGTGCATCAGGTTTATTTGTCCTCCACATTTTTACTTTAATTCACAGCAGTTAGCTCACTGACTGGCCCAAAGTCACCCAAAAACAAAATGTCTGCTTTGTTTCCACGTTTACACACACACACATACAGTATAAACACACACATACACAGAGCTTTTATTTTTATTCTCTCTGCTTACTCAGGCTCAGCCTTCTTATCTCCAAGATAGGATTGGTGAGAAAAAGATCTATTTGGGCATTGTATGCATTCTTAATCAGTGCAGCTGGATGTGTAATTCCCAGAGTGGAAATTAAAGTGTAAAAGAACATTAAAATTCAGAAGAACACAAAGCACTGAATGTAATACACTGGAAAAGTACAGGATACTGACATTTTGTTTCTTAAATCACAAAAAAGTACAACAAATTATATTGACTTCATAAATAAGTAAGAATTTAACAGTTTTTGTGTATTTTTTAATTGGTCCCTGCTCTATGGGCTGTCTGCGTTATCACATCTCTCTGTTTTTGATCATGCATGTTTATGTTTGTCTTGTCAGGATTATCTGATGGCACTGTCGCTGCAGCAGGAGCAGCAAAGCCAGGACCTACAGTGGGAGCAACTTCCCGAGGGCATCAGTGACTTAGAGCTGGCAAAAAAGCTTCAGGAAGAGGAGGACAGACGAGCCTCCCAGTATTACCAGGAACAAGAGCAGGAGCAGGCGGCAGCCGCAGCAGCACAGGTGAGGGAGAAGTGACTAGGAGATATGCCAGTAAGGTCGGAGAGATAGAAGAAGGCCTTTGAACAAATGTGTGGCCTTTAGTGTACTAACCAATGTTTGCATCAGAGACTTTGAGCTGTAAAGGAGGAACCCAGGATGAAGGGGAACAGTGTAATTCCTCTTTCTATTGAAATGTGGCCGTTGAGCTTTGTCTCCAGCAATATCCCTGGAGCACTGAGTATTAAGTTGTTGTTTTTTTTGTTAAAATTCAGACAGTAACAGAGGAGAACATCCCCACCACATCAGTAGGTGCATCTTAAAATGCCCTTTCAGATCTGGTATTAACATCTGTGCTGAGAGATCTGATCCTTAGTGAACAGTACAAAAGGCAGCATTTGAAATCCTAGAACGTGTCTCCCGTGATCACGTGTGATGGGGCCTTGCATCCACAAACTGTATTCAAATACACAGACGTTTATACTAATTGCAAGAACAAAGGTCTGGCTATACAGATGTATCTCTTATCAGTGTTTTTAAGGGTCAGAGGACGTAAGCTGAGTTGGCCATCTCTAATCTTTCCTGAGGATGGATTGAGTTCATGCAACTCAAGGATGTGGAGACGTTTACCCCCAACCACCTCTGCATGTGGTTTTTGTGACTGTACTGTATCTAACGTATGAGGGGAGATCAGACTTGAACTTAGCCCTGTCCACATACTATCAGGTCACTCTGAACAGATGTCAATACCAGGTCTGAATTGGGTCCTGCAAAATCAGAATGTTTAGTTATGTAAATCAATGTCGCTTTGACCTGCTAATCATATTAGGGCTGCAACAATTCCTCGAGTAACTGGATTACAAAAAAATGACCGAGGAATTTCCTCTGCCTCGAAGCCTCGTTTTATTAAATTTAAAGCTCGCGTTCCGCACAGATTCTTTTTAGTGTGATACAACGTGCTTACGTCACAGGCTATGCGTCCCCTAAAAAGTGGAAGAAGATGGAAGCGGGCTTTGGGTAACGTGTGTGGACAGTTTAGCTGTAGAGAATGGCAGATGTCAGGACCGAAAACAGTGAATACATTGAAAATGAGCAAACGCAGCAAAGTGAAAGTAATAGGACGAATAGGATAAAAGTATGTTTTATCCGATTACTCGGATGAATCGATGGAATATTCGATAGAATACTTGATTTACCAAAATCATATACGCGTATCTTCAGATTTGTAATGTGTTACTCTTCAATCCTGTTAATGATTCAGGGTCAGCATGAAGGTCCTGAAGGAGACGAAGCAGACAGAGGAGGCACAGGGGCAGGTGGAGCAGCAGCCGGCGCTGGGACAGCAGCAGCAGCAGCAGCAGCAGCAGCTGGAGCCAAAGCCAGCCCAGGAAAACAGTCCACCAGCGGGGAACGCAAAACCAAGAAAGAAGCAAAGGAGAAAGACAAATGTGTTATTTTGTAACATACAGCGTGTTTGTGTGTGTGTGTGTTATATGTTTTGTGCATTTTGCTTATGTGTGAGGAAAGAGACAGCTAATGGTTCTCCATGGACTGAACCACGCATTGCATCCCCACTGGATGACAAACAAGGGAAGGAGACACCTGAGGAGAGACTTAGAGAGGATTTGCTGTTCCCAAACCACTGGTGCCTGCTGTCCTCTACACCAAGACATCTGAGGAAAGGATATTACAGTAACAACTACCACCAATCTTTCATAGAGTTGTCCAAACTGCACAGTGCACTATATTTGTGATGCGGGCTGAAATTTGTCTGGGATGGTATATTTTAAAGCAAAAGATGCGTTACGATTTGTTATGCGTTTGTCTTTTTTCATTGTTCCAAAAAAGAAAAATCAATAATTTCACTAACTTTTGATTATTGTAGCTGATAGGCTTTTTTTTTTTTTTTTATCAATATTCACTACAAACCTACCTTTTTGATTTCAGTTTTTTAAGTTTGCCATTTGCCAAGATCCACATTTCATTTATTTATCTATGTCAAACAAAGCTTTTGGGAGCATTTTTGTTTTCTTGAAACAGCAATGCACCTTGTGTATCTAAGGGTTACTTCATACCAGTTACCTGCCGGACACTGTGGCTTCATAGCAACCCTCAACACAGCTCGTCCCGTTCAGATTTGCCTTAACAGAGAGTGGCAGTGTTGTTTTCTTCTGTTTGAATGTCTTTGTATTTTGTATTGGCTATCACATGTATGGTATGTGCAGTACTGCTGTGCTACATCGTATAAAGG
The DNA here is from genome assembly GCA_016785285.1 of Brachirus orientalis. NCBI lineage: Eukaryota > Metazoa > Chordata > Actinopteri > Pleuronectiformes > Soleidae > Brachirus > Brachirus orientalis. The sequence goes on from JAFBJR010000172.1 coordinate 3,598,755, forward strand.
CGTGCTGTATACAGTACCTGTTAACTTTAAATTGGACATGACCAAAATATTATGATGTATACACGAAGCTGCAAACTTGGGACATTTAATGTCGTAAATCCAAAATGCAGCATTGCAGACTTAGACATAACTATCAGATTAGTGTGTGTGTGTGTGTGTGTGTGTGTGTGTGTGTGCGCGTGTGCGCGCGCACGTGCTGGCTCTAATATTATCGCTGTTTGATTTAGTTTTGGTGTAGAAGAAATGCCACAGATTTCAGTCGTTCGTGTGTAGTACTGATCCAGATTAAGACAAAACTGTTGTACTTGTGGACACAAGTCTGTTCTGGAATCCAAAGTTCAGATCTATGACATACAACGTGAATTTGAACTCCATTAACGGTGTTGGGACTCTGACCTGCGGCACAGATGTTTTGGTTTCCTTGGGTTAATCTCACTGTCACCTTTTTCACATGAGACGTTTGCATTTGCCTCTGTGTCAAATTCAAACATTGGCATGTTTGTCTATCATTTGCTGGAACTTTACAATTAGAGCCGAAAATACACCCGGAGCACTGAAAATCTGGGGTATGCCCTTTTAGCTTGTGTGCGTTTCACTGCGCCATTCACCGTTCAAACACTCATGTACATAGTCACCTGATGCATTCTTACGATGGACTTGGTTAAGGGTTTGTGCCATTGTTGTAACATGGGACTGCCTCCTGAGAAACTTTTCTAACTATACATTCCAACTGGATGCCTTGACTCTCGCCTTCTGCTGCAGCCTGAGAGAGACGGTTGTCGCACAGCAGGTTTCTGCGGTGCTTGTGAAAATGGCCTCCAAGTTCAGTGACAGGACAGGACGATGACATGGGAGGCAGCAGGTTTCCTACTGTGTGGGAGCCTGGAGTTTGAGTGTGAGCTCTGCGTTTGTTTGGCCCTAACAAGTTTATGCTTTGTATGTATATAAATATATATATATATATATAAAAATATAAATATGACGCCTTACAACATTTCAGCATATTTTATAAGACAAAAGGAAACAGGCGTATTACAACAATGAGACAATCCATGCTTTTTTCACACAGACATCACAAATACTCTCAGGCCTTTTACTGAAGGGACATTTGTCTTTTTCAAATGGCATTCTTTGCAATGGCACAGTTCCTCGGCCTGTGGTCACTTTCTCCGTCACTACTTTGAAGTGTCCGTCTTGATGTATACTCACAATTGCTATGTGATGCTTCAAATGATTTATCACAGATTATCAAAGACAAACATAGCTGCTCCCTCTATGTAAAGTTGTTTTAAAAAAAAATAATAATAAATCCCCTTGAACAGGGTTAAGGAACATTAATTGTACACTTTTCATTGACTCCTTAGCAGTTTTTTTTGTTTCATGCTGCTTTAAAATAACATTCTCGTCAGATGAAAGTGAAAAGGCAGTGTGAAGGTTTTGTGGTGATGTTGGGTTTCCTTTTGTTTTGTTTTTTTATCTTTAAGTTTCACCTCATTTACATTTTGGTTCATCAATAGAACATGCTGATAAAACATTCCAGTGGAGTTTTTTTAAAAAAAAGAAATGTCACTTATGGAAAATGTTTATGTTGGTTGCTAAGAGAAAAGAGCACAGAGCCATACATGCCACCGTTTTATTAATATCATTTTTGTTTTAGATTTCCCGTGCTTAGTCATTATTATTATTATTATTATCAGAATTTGATATTTTTGTTGTAGTGTGTTTGTTTCACCCTCTTTCCTATGATGAATCAATCAGAAAGATATTGTGTGTTTACTGTCTCGGCGTAGTTTCTTGTATGCCTTGTGAAAGTGATGGTGGGGTCAATGCTGTACAGTTAGTGTTTTGAGAAGGTGGTTGTTGAACTTATATTCGTTGTATAATTGGTTTTGCACTGTTACATTATATGCACTAATAGAAGAGAAACATACCTCATTTTATACAGAACATAAATTGTGCAAGAGTGCTCTTGTTCTTTGGGTATCTTTTAAAAACTGCATCATGTCCAAAAGAATTATGTCAAGCGGCTCCTCTTAAGCCAAGTCAATAAAATGTATGAAAGGGCTGTTTAAATATTTTGGCTTAAAGCGATAAGAGTACATTTGTTGAGAGAGAGTGCCAACAGTTCGACAGAACTTGTTGCAATGTGATCTGCTGTATTTAGGTTGGTGGTACGCCTATGTGAAGGTCGCTGAGTTCCAGCACACAGCACGTAGACAGTGAGGAGGGTATGAATGACAACAGTAGCTGGGGACATGTCATTCACAATGCCTAATAACAGACTGGTGACCATTTCATTAGCAAGAAACTGTAGGTGAATCCATCATTCAGGGAGCTACAACATTTCTCTGTCATGATACTCACAAACAAGGGCAATATGCCCAAGGCAAAGGAGGAAAAAAAAGCTGCTTCATTAAGGCTTGAGTGGCTTGAGAGTATGTAGCAGAGAGAAAGGTTTTAAGAGACAGACTTGCACGCCATGCAGAACAATCTGATGGGAGACCTTTTTTTTTAAAATGCAATAGCAGACGCGTGTGGTGCGTGTAAACTTAAGTGTAGAGTGGAAAGAAAGGCAAAATGAAATTTAATGATCTTCCCCAAGAATATTTCCACTTTGCAGCTCATTATGTTCATAAGTCACAGGAAACATACAGGCAAAACGAATGGATTGTGGTTTTGGGATAGCGTTCAATTTCAATCTTCATCAATTTGCTTAAATGACCAAATAATGTATGTAGCCTTTCACGTTACAGTCACATATTGTATATGGTGATATAGGTATATATATATATATATATATATATATAAACAAAATGCCTTATAGACGAGGGACATTCAACCTGATTAGACTTTACCAGGATAATAAAAAGCTAAGATCAATAGCTGCTTTGTTGTCATTGTTTCTAATGACTTTGTCAAAGATTTCAGTGTGTATTAATTCTGCTCCAACTTATTCTTACACTTTTAACCTTTAAGGCCAATAAAAGTCTACATTTTCTGCTGCTTTGACAAGATGCAACTTATACGTCTGGTTGTTATTTACCTTAAGTCTGAGAACAATTTTGCTTATTCACAATAATATAATCATTACTAAAGCTGTAAATATTCCTATATTACCATGAAATGTGTTAAGTCTCAGAAATACTAGTTCTCTTCAGACTGTGAGATAACAAGAGACCTGCTGTGTAATGTGTACACTGAAATAAACCTGAGATGAGTGAAAACATACATGACCAACACAAATGAAAATACAGTGAATAGAAAAGATATGTTGGCATAACAATCAGCACAAGTTGGTTATTTTCTGTTTATTCATACTTTATCAGCCAATAACAAAAAGTGTAGGTAGAGAATGACTAGGTGCACAGCAGCCCAGGGTGTGTATTACTGCTCCAACTATAAAAGGATAACATTTTACTGTTTAAAGTAAAACAAGAAAAATAAAGATAAATAAGACTGACAAAATTAAGTCAAAGTACCGTTTCAGAGGCAACAAGAGTTTCACCCCAGAAAATGATACCCGTCTGTGTCAACCTACTGTATGTGGTCATTTCAAAGAACAGATTTTACGCTGCCATTAAAATACTACATAATTTTAAATAACATCCCAATGTCACACATCTTAAAAAAAAAAAAGTCACTGTAAGCTGAGAAGAGTTTCAGGCACTCCTCCACTCAAACTTCACAAAACACTAGAATAAAAAAATAATATAATAAACAATGTGTTATGATCCTCTCAAAACTGACAGCAGTCAATGTCCTGCAGGGAAAGTCATTGACCTGCGATATTTAAGTCATGGTCAATGAGAGGGTATATTTGCTACAGTGATTTATCGTACATACAGAAATTGATATTTCAGTTAAACCAACTCGTCTTTCCAAAACATCAATAAGTATGATTAAAAAAAAAAACTGAATATACAAGTTTCTTCACAGAAACAAATGAGATAAAGATTACATAATGAGCTCTATTTTACAGTGAAATAAAATTTAGTACAAAGGAAAAGTGTGACACTGGTCAACTGAAAATAACACACTTAATCAGAGGAGAAGCAGGTAACATCACACAAAACCTTGACGGATGAAGACCTAGGGCTGCACAATAGTTTCCTACTGTCAATAAAACCTGTGCACAGAGTAGATTATTAACAACAGCAGAAGTGTCAGGTAAGCCCCACACTGAGGTAAACACTTGTCTATACAAAATAATAAGTGTTATCAACCTCATGGCTACAAATGTGCCAACTAAAACAGCTGACATTCTAAAAATAAAGAGTTCAGAAAATCTCCAGGTGCTTTGAAGTGGCAGGATAATGCTGCAGTTAGAACTGCCGCTGACTTCCTTTAAAGGGCTTGAATCCACCCACGTTGCCACCACTGGGAATGGGGTTGCTGGTGATCTGTACAATTCGGTTCATTCCTGATGAAGAGTGGCTGCAGAGAGACAAAGTTCACAGCTAAGAAGGCTGGGAACAAGAGTCGCATCAGTGAGTTTTCTCATCATTTTTTTTTTTATCTGCTATACCTAGAGGGAGCCATCATGCTGCTGCGGTTATCTGCCATCCTGCGATTATCAGGAAAGCCGCCGCCTCCACCCTGCGAGCCTGATCCACCGTGCCACTCCTTCCTCAGTCCCTGGTCCCTGTTATGACGCTCCACAACAACCTGGCGGCCAGAGGAGAAAGGCTGCAGACAGAGGAGACAGAGTCAGGAATGCTTTAGGGATTATGATGAAATTTTGGTTTTTTACAAACTGACTTTAGACTGCTTCTTACTGCTTCTACTACTTATAATTTAAACTGGTTCAAACATTTTTTCAAATTAAAAAGGGATAAAAAAGAAAAACAGTCGTTATAAAGCATTGGATCACCAAATGTATAATTTGTTATACACAGTAATTATTGCTCAAATATCAAGCTAATGTTGATTGTTTCTCTCAATCACCTAATCAAACAATGTTCAATTTTAGCACCAGTGTGTGAGAATCTTTTGACAAAGTCAGCTGACCTGGTCATTCATCACCATGGGTCTCCTTCCATCTCGGTCAGTGAAGCTGCTCCTTCCTCGGCTGGCTGAAGAGCCTCCTCTGAGTGCAGGACTTGGGCCTTCTCTACCAGGCTGCTCAGCACGTATACGCATCGGTGCTCTGTTCAAGCAAGACATTTAAAACAAATTAGCATTCACATACTGGAGAAAAACAAGATCCAATGACAATTATTGTCATACCGTATATCTTCCTTGTTGGAGTTCATCCCTCCATCATTCTTCCATCCATGCCCTCCATCCCGGGGTGTGCGACTGTTCGATATGCCAGACATTGTTGCTCTGGCTCCCATTGGACGATTGTGCATTGGTACTGGGCGTCTCTCATCTCTGTCCCTGCGGTCGGAGTCCCGAAGTTCACTGCGAGGAGGAAGTGGCTCTGCTCTGCGCACTGTGTCAAAGTTCTTGGGGTAACGCTCAAAGCCAGCGCCACTTTGTCTGTGAGGGGCAGGACGACCTTTCTTTGCCTCTGGCTCACCATCAAATCGGTTACGTCTAACAACGAAACAAGATTCAAAATGAGCTCAACATAACATAACATCACTACCAGTGAAGTTACGGGTTAACTGAACTGTTTGGTCAGGAACAAAGGAGTGGGCCCAGTGATGTGTTATTTACACAAGATTTCCTTACAGTCTGTTTACTATCACTACACTTTGTACAAATATACTTTTGCAGCTTACTTAGGGAAACCATATACACTGAAATTATCTTGACAAGTAACCTATAAGTTACCATGTTACTGTTAGTAGTACCTGTCATATGTGTTGGGCGGCTCCACAGCAGCATCTGGGAAGCGACCCCTCTCTTTGGGACTAAAGTTTGAAAAACGGTTCTGCTGCCGGTTGTAGTTCGAGCCCTGGTTCACACGAACATCAGACTCTGACTGCATCTTCTTGTTGCTATTCCAAAAGGAATCGTCTCTTCGACTACAATGTTACCATACAGAAAAACAGAATTAGCCACGCACCTGATCAGCAAGCAGTGCAGCAAAAAATAAAAAAAAACAATACAGGAACCCAAGCAATATCTTGAAAGAGGCAATGATTAACTGTAATCCATGTACATGAAAAACTGAGTATTTGGCACTAATGTGACCAAAAACATTTCAAATGTTAGACACACAGTCAAGTGACTTTAATTAGAAGGGGTGGGAACAAAAGCTGAAACACTGAGAAAATTACAGATGTACAACTAAGTGGGGACTGGAGTCTGAGTCCACACAAATCCACACTGGGTACTCTGTGCAAGTTGCTTACTAATTACAGGAAAGTCTGCATGTACTGTACACTGCAACTGTTAACAATAACAAAAGAGCAAAAAAGACCACTGCTAGACCTGCCAAAGCACTTAAGTACTGTTTCCAATATATTATGTTCTGGAGCCACACACATGAACAGGGCCCAACCATGGGTTAGAGATCATTTGATACCAGGTTAATGCACTCTTTTTTTAGTCTTGAGATTAGTTGAAAGGCAGCTCTTATCACTGAGTAGTCTTAAAGTTATATAATTGTTATTTTTTTGAAAAGTAACCCGATTTTTGCATCACTGCAGGATTTCCGTAATTTGATCACAGGTTGTACATTGGTTCATCAGTTCAAGAGGCTAGGAGATATACACTCAAACAAAGTTGGCAGCACACTTGTGGCATAGGTTATAATGATCACTGCAATATTATCAACACTCAATTTCTATAAAATATATTTTCAACTGGTTAAAGAGCTAAATATTCAAGTTTTTCCCCCCCCAACCACAGCCTCACAAATGCAACATAAGTCCAAAGATTTTGGGCACCACTATGAAACTGCAGAGGGACAGCCACTTAAATAGTGTTTACCTGTGTTCCACTTCACGGCCTCTTTTAAGATTGTTTCTCTTTTCTTGCTCAAAGCGGAGCTGTTCTTGCTGTCTCCGGAGCTCCTCACGTTCACGCGCCATACGCTCTGCCTCTTTACGCCTTTCCTGATAGAGATTATATAAAGAAGCAATAATTATAATTTATTATCCAGACCCCTGATTTTACTATGCAGTTATAAAAAGTGACAATCACATTAATTTTAAAATTAGCTACAGCTATGTCAATAATGAGTCTACATAAACCACTCATCTGATTCTGGACTACATCTGTTAAACACAATATTTCATCCTCATGGACAGCTACCAGAAAAGTCTCAAAAAGATTTGACTGAGCCAAAAACAAAAACAAAACAAACATACTCTGAGCCTTGCAACTGTACCTGCTCTATTCGTATTCTCTCTCTCTCAAGCCTCTCTCTCTCCAAACGCTCTCTTTCCAGCTTTTGTCTTTCCATCTCCAGTCTCTGGCGCTCTCTGAGGAGGTTCTCTCTTTCTTCACGCTCTCGCATCAGACGGACACGCTCACGCCTTTCTTGTTCAGCAATTTCTCTGCGCCTTAAAAACAAAGAATATCTCTTGTTTTAGAATTTCAAATTTTTAAAAAGCATACCTCAGTTTTAAGTCTAGAAAATGTTTACCTGCGCAACTCTACAGCTCTACGAACACGCTCCAGACGAGCCATCCTTTCACGCATCCTCTGCTCCTTCATCTTCTCAAAAGGCAGGATGCCACCTTCTTCCACCTTGTTAGTAAAAGCTCGCTGTTTGTCCCTCATCATTTCCAGCTGAAAGGGATAAGAGAACATTTTTATATTAAAACCTCTTAATTGTTGCATTGTCAAAAAAAAAAAAAATTACAAACATGTGTCCACGGAATCAAGAAGCATTGTACCTCTTCAGGGGGGATCAAATATTTTGGCCTCCTTTGAAAATTCATGTTGGCTGGAGTCTGAAAAAATTTTCAAGAGGAATCTCATTAAAGACCTGTTGATAATTTAGAATATATAAAAAAAATAATAATAAATCCAACACAATGAGCAGTCTTACTTTATCAAAATATCTCCCCCGTCTGAAAGGTCTCATTTTGCCAAAATTTGAATCTCCTTTGTTGTGATCTACCATCATTGGGCTCTTTGTCCCTAGAAACAAAAAACAAAACACATAAATCAAATGCCCATTGATTCTCTGAATTAATGATGAAAACGAAATAAAAAAAACCTACGTCCATGTTTTCTATCATCTTTCTTTGAAGAATCTTGTCCAAGGTTGGATGAACTACTTTTGGCTTCCTGTTTCCTGGATAAATCTTTGTCCTTTTCTGAGAGTTTGTCTGATTTCTTGTCTTCCTTCTTGTGAGATGACTGTGCTCTGTGCAAGGAGAACAAAAATGTTATGTATGCTTTAAACTCAAAGGATCAACTATTGATTTGTTCTGTCACTTACTTGTTATTCCATTTCATCCCTGTGGGAGTGCGCTTATCACTTGATTTGCTGGAAATTGCTTTGTCTTCCGTTTCAGTCTTTGAAGGCTCTTTTTTAAAAGGATCATTTTTGGCCTGAAAAACACCAGTAGTTAAATACAAAGGGACACAGGCACACAATTTTTCTATAAATCCAGTCACCCCACTTTGCAACAATTTACATAACTGACCCTTTCAACATATATCTGTTGTCCATGGAGCTCTGTGCAGTCAAGGTGAGAGATGCACCGTGTCACCTCTGTGCTAGAAGACATAGTCACCAGGCCATAACATTTTGAACCTGGACTGCGAGCATTTGTAACCACCTTAGCGCTTAGAACCTGTTGGCAAAAAAGATAATTTTAGTATTTTTCTATGACTGCCATTTTCAGACAAATTCAAAATAGGCTTATTTCAACAAATGACACATTTACCTTCCCATATTTTCCAAACAGATTCTTTAGATCAGCTGCTTTGGTGTTTGAGGATAATCCGCTCACCCATAAGTTGCGAGAAGAGCTGCTGTTGGTGCTGATAATTCCTAATAAAAGATGTTTTCCAAAACACACTTAGCTATCCCATTAGGAAGTGGGGAAAAAAATAAATAACTGCTTATATAATCAATTTTAAAACATTTGAACAAACGCTTACCCTTTTCATCTTTTGCTGGTTTTCCATCCCTGTCTCTTGAAGAGCTATGAAGCAAATGTTGCAACAACAGATAAAATAAGTCAAGGTATGCAATGCCAAGGACTGATTTGATAGAAATACGTCTAGAGAAATAATAATAAAAAAAAAACCCAGCATATTTAGTTTTTTCAGGGGAAAAAATCCTGTGGGAAAGACGTGGATCAGAGCCAATGGCTCAAAGGCTTCATTGCTTTTCCAGTGGTGAGATGGATCAGGTTGTCAGCCAATTTGTTCCCTGGACCAATGAAATCTTCTGTGGTTTTTTCAACTTCAGTGAATCATTTGACCAAAAAGTTAAAAAAAAAAAAAAATCAAAAACAAAAATAGAACGCTGCCATCTCCAGGACTAATGCTCTTTTACAACGCCTTGTGTGGAAACTGGAAAATGCTTTAAATTGCTGGAACCATCAAAGTAACAAAATAAGAGGTGTTTTCTCATCTCCTGGTTAATGTCGCAACTTAACCAACTTCAGAAAAACAATTCAAAGTAGTAAATGGCAGGATTAGGTACATCAGTGAACATTTCCCTTATGGCAGAAAAATCTTGAGGCTACCCACAATGTTGCGTTCTTAGTGAGCTGGACTTGGTAGAAGTATCAAAGAACTGACATAGAAAGACAAACCTCTTTGCTTGACCTGATGCCCCAGTAGAGGAGGGGCCTTTCTTCCCAGAGTCCTTTTCTTTGTCTCCCGTTTCAGCTTTCTTCAAGGAGTCTCTGCTGTCCTTCTTCGTGGGCTCACACCTCGATCCATCGTCTTTCTTACCATCTCTGTGGCCCTCGGTCTCTTGCGACTTCATGTCATCATCTGGGCGCATCTCAGCAGAGGCCTCCGTCTCATCAGTGGCCTTCTCGGCATCTGGATCTGGAAGTTTCACATGTTTACCTGTTTCCAGGAGATCATCACCATCAACATCTAGGGTGATGGCATCTTCATTTTGGATTGAGACAGACAGGTGATCGTCCTCTACTTCTTTAAAGGAATTTGTAGCTTCATCGTCCATCCCAGCCAGTTCGGTCACCACCTCTGGCTCAGCATCCTCATCCACCTCTGGCTCAGCATCCTCATCCAACTCTGCCTCGACCTCTGGCTCTGGTTCAGCCTCTGCCTCGACCTCTGGCTCTGGTTCAGCCTCTGCCTCGACCTCTGGCTCTGGATCAGCCTCTGGTTCAGGCACTGGCTCAGCCTCGACCTCTGGTTCAGGCTCTGGCTCAGCCTCGACCTCTGGTTCAGGCTCTGGCTCAGCCTCGACCTCTGGCTCTGGCTCTGGCTCAGGCTCAGCCTCGACCTCTGGCTCAGCCTCTGCCGTCACAGCTTCACATGCTGGTTCAGCCTCAGCCTCAGGCTGAGCAAGGCTGTCCTCACATGGTGCAGGCTTAGAACTTTCACGAGTACCATCATCTGTATCAGTTACATCTGAGGGATTTAATAAAGGATAAACATGGCAAAACACAACTTTTAACATTCAAATGTCGCATGGTAATTGACCTTAAAGTAGAATAGACAGCACATTTAGTGTTAATGGTCATCAAGGGTGTAGACACCACAGGAAGACACAAAACACACAATCTTCACTGAAAATGGGGGGGTGATTCAGTGCTCTTCATTTCTTGACACTTCAAATGAGTTTCACTTCATAGAGAACTTGCACTTCCAGAAGTTCTCTATAAAATGTGGCAGTTTTCCAGATAAGAATCTTGAGGCAAAGTTCAAATTAGAGGTAAAAATCAGTTCATTCTTGTGACCCAGCAGCACATCATGGACAGTCATCAGGATTTCAGATAATCTTGAACATCTTGCAATACTTCTTCAAAATCAGTGTCATTTTCAGTCTTAACAGCAAGTTTCAGAACAAAAATTAATTTATCAATTCCAGCCTGCAGCAATATGTCCTGTTAACTGTACACAATCAAGTTGTCCCTTTTGGTGATAAAAGTCTCTTCTCGATAGTCCCAGGTGATGGTTTGTATCACATTTCTTTATCGCAGATAAAATGTAGGGGATACAGTTAGTCAGCAGGTATATGTGCAGTTTCTCTGACAGCATCTGCAATGAAGGGAGTCAGCTGCCTCCTGACACAAGGCCTCAGAATCTTTGCAATTTGTTTTCAGAAGTCTATGGTCCTTGAACTACTCAAATTCCAGCCTCACTCACAGGTCATCTCTCCATGTAAAACCTGTAATAAGATCCAATCCCTGTGGCAAAGGGAGTTGAATATTCAGACCTACCCAGTGCACTTGTTACTGGTCTGTGCACATATGATCTCAAATGTCACCAGCAAAAGACAATGTTATCCATGTTGCTGAATCCAGTTCATTGGATATAATAACATGTCAGCTTGTTGGTGAACCTTTACTCTTCATTTCCTTGACAAGTGTAGGAAGGTGAATGCCAGAGGCTATGGAAATCCACTAGAGCAAACAGAACTTTGAAATGTTTTCAGTAATCAAAAACAATTGGATACCTAAATAAAGGCAACCCACACTCTATCATCTGTGTATTAATTTATGAAAACATAGAAAAAGGGAGCCAATCTTGAAAATATTCTCCAAACATGTCCCCATAGCTCCTTTCAACATATTTTGAAAACACTAAAGCTTTTAGCAGCATAAAACACAATATACATCTCATTAGGTATACACTGTAAAAAGAAGGATCATACTGTTAATATCGGGCATTAATGTCAGCATACATACCCTTTTCTGACTCATACTCTTCAGTATCCTAGGGACAAGGAAAAAAAAACACATTCAAGTGAGCCTACAAATATTTAAGTGCAATAAAAAAGGCAAGTTCTGTCTATGTTTTCATTCATCCACTAGTTGATTGTATTAGATACACTATAAATGTAGATAACTTCTGCTCTATGATTACATGATGATATACTACTTCTACAAGGTGTAATTTAAAATTAAGTACTAACAAAAACAGTGGCTTCTTTATACAATATGATTACAAATCTCAATATGCATTTCCTAATGTTACATTGAACTAAAAAAAGATTCTGCAAAACAAGTGCAGAAAGCAAAATATAACCTGCTTCAAGTCATATACTTGGTCAAACAGACTTCCTGGCAGCAACTACACTTGTTAGAACGAATAGGGTTTTTTATGTGGATTTACAGTGGTTAAAATGGTTCACTGCCAACTGTTGAATAACCACTAAACAAACATAGCATGAAATTGGAACTGTAATTAAGTTTTTGTTGTTGTATATAGAAAATTTGGCAAATATAAAGAGAATCATGTTCCAGTGACCTTGAAAAGCACATCCTCTTCCACTGATGTTTCTGCATCTGAATCCATTTTCCGTCCTAAATAGTGAAATTAGAAAATTCGACGTTACACAAGAAAACTACTTGCTTCACCATCACCACCAAGTGTAATCAAAGGCACATTTACCTTTAGCTTTTCCAACTTTCCGGGGTAATGCATCACTTGAAAGCTGTATTTGTTCTGTGTCACCACCTTCATCCTCAAGAGCCTTAAAACAAATAAAAACCACCATCTCAATATACAAAAACCATTGCTGCACTTTCAACACCTGAACTAACCATTTTCCTCAAAAAAGCTCAGAACGTGTAGAAATATTAAAAATATTCGCGTAATTTAAAGCCTTTCAAGTATACTACTATCATACCATTTAGAATACATGTCATTAATATAAAGCCATTTCCTTTGTAGCTTGTCATTCGGACTGTAGTAATTTGAATTATATGTGGACAACTGCATGATTACCTTTTCAGGTGGTAAAAGTCTGATATATATTGAGTCAAAATGAGCTACGGTCGTGTTTGTGTGGTTTGCGTTGACTACAATCTAACCGGAAGCCTGTAACACATTTAGCTAACGCTAGCTAGAGCTGCGCCCTCACTGAAAATAAAACAAAATGTCGTTATTTCTTAATTACCTGTCTCAGCCTTGCGAGGAGAACACTCTTCACACCAACAGTGTCCAGATTTCTTCGCTTGAGTTCCGATTTAAGGTCGACAACTCTTAATTCTGATAATTTCTTCAACTCTGTGGAAATGGCACCCGACGCCATTTTCTCTAAAGCTTATCAACTCCGTTGTGCGCGTGCGCAAATTTTCTTCTTCGTTTTTATTTTGTCGTGAGTCGATGGTTCCTCGCCTCACACTGTGGAGAATTAACAAGTGGTCAAAAAAAAGATAAGCTCTTTTAATATTAATAATTTTCGGCAGGCTGTATAGTAAAATGTGCAATGCTGCCCCCACAGTTTGAAGCGCTTAATCCAAAGTTCAACATTTATAAGTTCTTTACAGTTCTTTCTTTATTGCTCACTATAGTTCTTCCACACTTTTCAGAACAAAGACCAACCACCTGGGCATTTTCCGATAAATTTAAGATAACTGGCTACTTCACAATGCCTCAATCGTAGTCTAGTTAGGACAACTTTGACCCTTTAACCTCTATGAAAATAACTTATTTCTAATGGAGGGCTGCAAAGCGTGGGATAATGCCAACCCTTCTGTTCCTTCTCCTCCTGTTCTTCCTCCACCGTCTCACCACATTTTTCAATTTACCGTCTTATTTTATTTGGTATTTTTTCTAGTTTTGTTAATTTGTCTTTGTATTGGGATGTTAAGTAAATATCTTTTCCATAATAAAGAACATTTAAAAACGATATTGGGACTAGAAGGATCATCATTTATAGTTTATGTTTTGTACGTATCGCGTGAAAGGAAGAGAAGTCATCACCTCGCCATTAAGGCAGTTTGCATTTTTTTCCAAGCAATGGAAAACTATGAAATAGCAGAAACTTTGAAAGAAGGGCTTCGGACTTTATCTGGAGCAAACTCCAGCTGACATAGGGGAAGGCAGGGTACATCCTGGACAGATCACCAGTCTGTTGCAGGGCCAACATACAGGGACAAACACACCATTCACTTTCACATTCATTGTATGTTTTTGGATGTTAGAGGAAGATGGAGAACCCAGATAGAACCCACATAGGGAGAACATGCAGATTTCACACAGAAATCACCAGCACCAGCCTCACATTCATCCATCCACATATTTTCTCAAAATTGCTTCCCTCCACGTATAGCAGCCTATCCATTCCAGTATCTACTGATCTCCCACCATAGTTTTCCCACACAAGCACACCTCTTCCTATATAATAACATCCAGATCACCTTAACCAAATCCCATTTAAAAAGGAAAAATACAAAACCTACTGCTGTGGTCATCACAATCATCTTGCAATGGGATCTGCTGGATTTAAAAAGCAAAACAAACAAAAAAATATGTCATTTGAATAATAAAAAAAACTAGAAGTTAAAACCAAAAACAGATCAAAAACAACATCAAATATGCCTGTGTGAAAGTTGCCCACTTAAGACCAGAATGTGAATAAAGAAATTACTGGCAGAAGGATACAGTAAATTGCCATGTTGCTTCCATCTTTCAGATTTCAAAGACCACAGAAAAGTCAAAGAACAAAGTCAAAGACATTGGGGACAACAAAGACAGGCACAAGGACTACAATGATTTGTTAGAGATCATAAGTCAGATTTTCAGCTTTTTCAGAAGTTTTCATTTTGTGCAAACAAATCCTTGGAGTGGAAATATTAATTGGAGGAAATGTTGCCAGTGGGTTATACAGTACAACGGAATGGTAGTTTTATTTAAACACACACCAATATCGAAACCTGATAAATTGTGTATTTTGCATAGGTTTTTTTGAATTGTCTTGTTCAGCAGCAGGAACATTTTCAGAAGATCACTTTGAGTGAGACATTATGTTAATGTTAAACTGAATCTGACATGTCAAGATGAGCTGTCTGAGGCAGGCCAAGCTCTGTTGTCACATGCTGTCACTGAGCCAGAATGTTCTCCTTCTGACATTCGGCGCGTTTTTGTAATCGAGAATCGATTTTCTAATCAAACTAACGGCACGAGTACGTTGTTTCCCTAGAAAACTGTGGGAAATGAACATGTTCTATTTTGCATGGGGGGGATTAATCCGGGGCTCGAGTTTTGTCTCCATGTCCAACCTACATCCACTAGTGGGCGCTCCTGTATTTGAAATCGAGCAATTAGAGGGACATGCAAAACAACGATGCGGTAACTTATATCCTCACCAGTGCTTAGCAGATCAGACCTACAATTATACATTTGTCATCTAGAAATAGAACCAGATAGTGTGCAGAGTACTTTTGTCCATATTTTATTATTTTAAAGTGAGTAAATCCAGCTGTCGCGAAGTGTCGTAAAGTGGCTGGTTGCTGGCAGAGATGTGGCGCCCCCGCGTGACGCCCAGTGTAACAGCTGCGCTGTGGCTGTGAGCCAGAGCCAGCGAAAGAGACGACCTGCTGGGTAAACAACAGTGGATACCTCGTAAGGCAGGAATGGGCTAATAGTGAGACATTTCTGTCTTCAAAAACAGACATGATAGTGTAGTCGTGGTGCCTTTCGAAATTTGCCAGGATTCAGGTGTTAGTCAAAATGGCTGAGTGTAGTCGGGTATTTGATGAGTGAAGTGAAGCTAGGCTCTCGGTTAGCTTAGCTCGTAGCTTCTCAGGGCCCACTACCGTCGATGTTGCCTCTCGGCTCAGCTCGGGACTGTGTTGTCAGTTTCACACTCCCTGCCACGAACGTCCTCGGACTGCGATTTTTGTACAGGCCTGCCGAGTTGCATCCAGGGCTAATATCAGTTTTACCACCCATTTTCAACGCTTGTCATCATTTCTCACAGGATTTTACCTCACATGTTTGAAAAAGGACGGTGACACATATTGAAAAAAAGGACTTAAACCCAGGTACGTGTTGTCTTTGTTGTCCTGTGTCTGGAGTAAATGTCACGCTAGTTGGTTTAGCCGACTACTTTGGTTTCTCCTGATTTGTCTTGGATGTAATCGTAACACATCACTAGCAGCCAACATTGCATTACACTTTCATATTTCTGTTGTCCTCACTATTAACACGAGTTATTGTGGAGTCAGACAGTCTCATCAATAGTGTTTGTGGGAAACACACATACATATACAGTTGCTGCTGAGCTCATTGTAATTGTGAAATGTTATGAAAAACTATGCACAGCGCCAGGTTCAGCCTCGATACGCAGGAAATGAATCTTTGTAGATCTGATTTTGCTTATTTTATGTGAGTAGTTGGTTGTCGTTTCACAGACTGAATGCAGTGACCTTCGTTTGCAACAGTTTAGCACTATATTAACCATATTCAGTCGTGCATCTTGGATTATTTCACTTTTGCCATTTTTGTTACACGCATATTTGCATCTATTGGCTCTTCCTACTGGTTATATTGATCGTTGCCTCATCATCTCTTGCCGATTGAGAAATATCTATAATCTGTCCAAAATACGTGGGGTATTTTTTCTTTCGGGGTTGTCCTCTGAGGCCCCTCTATTAATGCGTGTCATTGCCCAGCTTTCTCTTTGGCATCTGAAGGATTCTAACTCATCAGAGACTTGTGAATCAAACCGTTGTGCCTAATGTTCTTAATAGCAGGTTCACTGGATTCACAGTTTGATAATATTAAAATCCTCTCATGGCATCATCAACAACAGCTGCAGGTTCATTGACTAGTACACTCGTGTTACATTACGATCAGTGGTGCATCATGTTTTTCCCCATAATAATAATGATAATAATGAAATGCATGATTTGCAACACAGAAACATCATGCACACCCGTCCGACCATTTTAATGTAACGAATTACAGCTGAGTTGCAGCAAACGCCATTGTAAATATTGTTGGAATATTTGCTCAGAGAAAATACCAGAGAAATGAAAAGTGAATATAGCTGAGAGTGTGACTAGAATCTCAAAAGGGACTTTGTGTTTGGAAATGGTTTAGAAGTGAGCCTTCCTTCAAAGAGAAACATTTCTCTGAAAATAATCTTTGTGTACAGGCTTTGTTTATATTGTTTTATTCTTATATCAGCATTTGGTTACACAGGGAAACTCCTCATCAAGGAAGGTTTTCAAGTCTCTTAAAGCTTTTTGTCTCAGCACAATATTTTCTTACATCATGAAAGTAATAATGCCAGGATTTTGTTTTCTGATTACAGCATATCAGAAAATGTGATTAGTGTCTTGTTGAAGTGGTAGTACCAGCACATAGTGCATGAGCATGCACTAACATGCATTCATTGACATTGTGTGATTAATGACAGTGGTATCTTTCTTAGGTTTTTTTGTGTTTAATCATACATTATTATTTCAGCTGCATTGAACACTGTGTTTGTGGGTTCTCACAGACTGATATGATCATGGTTCTAGAATATAAACTACAAAACTTTACAGCTAAATTTATATTGTGTGTATTATACTACTTTGCATGTTTGGATGCCACCTTTAAAAAAAATTACCTATCCTATTAAGTTAATTCTTAATGTGCAATAATATTTTGCACACTATCATATCACCATATGAGTTGTTGCTGAATATTTGTTATATAGCAAGAAAGCTATCTTCTTTAGAGCACGGTGATGGTTTAACTGAGACATACATGCACCAGAATAGCACTTTCTTTTCAAAGCAATGATCAGTAACAACCTTGTTTTTTCTGTAACAACCTTGTTTTTTCTGCATTTACCATTTCCCCAGTATTGTAAGCCTTGTTATTGTTAACACTAACTAAATCTGAGCTACGTTGGGCTATATAAATAAAATTTACTTGACTTGAGCAAATTGTCTGTTTTTGATGTTGATCTCGAGAAGCTGCCTGTATTTGTCACTGATGTTTACATGAACTATTGATAATTTTGTCACTGACATAATAATCTTTTCTTTGTCCTTCACAAGGGTTGACCTCTCACCATGAAGAGTGAGGTGCCATCTGATGCCCCCAGAAGACAAGAGCATCTGAAGGAGCCTCTGGTTAATCCAGAACCAGTGGAGGCTGCTAAGAGCTTCCCTGACAACATGGAGGTGATTGGAAAGGCGGGCAGTGAATTTGACACCCTGTGTGAGTCTAGGCATCGGTCTCTGAGGGACACAGCAAATCACAGAGACTCAGAACGGAACCTCCCTGGACGCAGAAAAAGAAAAGGCCAACAGGCAGGACCATCAGACTGCTCACTGAAAGAGGGCCACATTAGTGAGGGTTCACTGGCCCCTCAGCATTCAAGGGTAGAACTTTTACAGCACCCTATTGAGGATGAACATAATCATGAATCCTCTTTTAGTGACTGTGCTTCCTCCCCTTCCTCAAGTTTGAGATTCGGGGACTCGGATACTCTTAGCTCAGAGGATGAAGGGGAAGGTGGAGCGACAGAGGGTCAACACAAGGCTTCTTCCCTGACAACTGGAGGAGCCACTGGACGTGGCTTGCGGCCTGTTTTGGGTCGAACTCGGGGGCATCGCTCTCATAAGTGGGTACGTTCCGAGGCTGAGCCAGTGCTGCTGAAGCGGCCGTGTCTGAGCCGACGACCTCTGCATAGGAAACGCTTTGTGAAAACAACTCCTGCAGGAGCTCAACGGACTCAGAAGCAGAAGGAGCGACTATTACTCCAGAGGAAGAAGCGTGAAGTGATTGCACGTAGGAAGTATGCTCTTCTCCATAGCACCAGTAGTTCCAGCGAGGAGCTGACCAGTGACTCGTCATCCCCCTCGTCTACTGAAGCAGATGAGCTCTATGTAGATGTGAGCAGCACCAGCAGCCAGGCTAACAGTGCTACTGTAGCCACAGGTAATTACACACCCTCACTGTAGCACACTATATGCTTTTATTTAGCTGTATTACATTGTTAAACTCCACTGTACATGGCTGTGCATAGCAGCTGTGTGTTTTAACTTTGGTGTAATGTAAACTGTTATAAGTGCTTTTGAGCTTTGTATAGACATGATAAGTATTACAACTTGCATCAGATAGTTTGTATGTCATAGCAATGAGTCCTGTGCTGCAGATAAAGGAATATCTACAGCCCACCAGGACCCCACACCTGGTGGGATGTACGTAATGGAAATTGTGTTCTGTACTTGGTGGAACAACATTTTTATTTTATTATTATAACTCCTAAATCTAAAGCATCACTTTCTGCCGTCATTCTCAGTGAAAAATTACAGGCCACTGTGCATATGAAAGACACCGTCAACCTTGTTTTTTGAAATGTATCAGTTTTTGCAAAATGAGTCACTATATCCTGTGAAAAGCACACCCCACACAAGGTTTTATTGTTTTATGTAGCCATTTAGCCTCTGAAATATTTTTTGCTGCTGTGGGCCTGAGGGAGAATGGAAAGTCAGTTGTTTTGCCTCTATGGTGGATGGCAAGTGGGAGAAAACTCAAGACACTGTTGAGTGGCAGCCTTTGCCCTTCGCATAGAAACAGTCTGCCTCACAGGGAACACAAGGCATGTGTTTACATCTGGGGAAAGCAAGGAGAGAAGTGATGAAACCAGCTTTCATCACACACCTAGTCGTTAGAGTAAGTTTTTGATATCACCTGCAAACGGGTTAATCCTTCCTCTACCCTATTGTCAACAGAAGTTATTAAAAAGTGATGGTCACTCCTGGATTGTTTTCTATGCAAATTTAAATTTAATATGTAGATAGTCTCAAATCTTTTACACACTGTTACTATGAATTGAAGTTGAACCTCAGTGGAGGATTTACAAATGGCTTTTAACAATCATTTCACATTTTGTTTTATTGTCATTTGAGAAGTATTGTTTGGTATTGTTTACCTAATCACACACAAAGCTCATTAATTACAATTCCTTACCAATTTGAAATGTTGTGTTTTGTGTAACCATGTGAAGGCTTCACCAGAGTGCCAGGCAGCTAGACTTGCAAAGGGTGCTAAGCAGCAGTTCTCAAGAGACACTGGAATAGAAATCACAGTGGGGATTTATGGACTTCATAAGCATGAGTCATTTAGCAATGTGCACAAAACACACCCTGCACTGCTGAAGCAGAAAACTTAAATCACAAATGTGAAACACAAATAATAAATGTTCATTGTAATAAATTAGTGCTCATTGTCTGCAACTGAATACTCTCATCACTGGTGAGGACCAAGTTGATGCATTTATGCCTAACCATCAAATCTTAAATAAACCTGTAGATTTAAATGTGTGTTCAGATATATTTGGGGAGGCATTTCTTTCACATATTTGTGGAGGCATTACTCCCCCCTTAATAGCTCATGTACAGTCTAAACAAATAAGGCAGAATAGAATGATGCATTTATTTCAAATTAATTTGCTATGGCTAATGTGTTAGGGCTGTGGCTTTCATGAACAAGGCATTTTAGATGACCCAGAAACACACCCAGGAACCCCCAGAATTGAACAAGGTTGTTTAATTTTATGTTTTATGGTGTAGCTCAGATGTAGCCTAACTTCCTCTGCTTTGTTCAGGTGCTCTAGATGAGGATGTGGTGGTGATTGAAGCAACTCCAGCTCCAGCCCCTGCTGTTCCTGCAAGTGAGGAGATCAATGTCACCTCAACGGACAGTGAGGTGGAGATAGTCACTGTCGGAGATGGGTTCAGGTAGGCATTTAATCTTTTTCTGGCAAGCTTTGAAGTGCTTGGTTTAAAGGT
Source organism: Brachirus orientalis (assembly GCA_016785285.1). Lineage (NCBI taxonomy): Eukaryota > Metazoa > Chordata > Actinopteri > Pleuronectiformes > Soleidae > Brachirus > Brachirus orientalis. The sequence continues at coordinate 3,619,340 of JAFBJR010000172.1, forward strand.
AAGCTCGACAATATGATGTGTTCCATCTTGAAAAATTAATGCATTTTTTTCATGATGTGAGATACAGTAATGTTAGCTTGCTGAATGTAAACAAAATCTTTCACGCTCCTTATTTTGGAAGGAAAAAAACAAGGTTAGTTTGAAGCCACTTTTATTCAGGACACTTTTATTTATAACACATTGGACTATACAGGTCATCAAAGCCCCCCTTTATACATGGCACTAGAATGCATTTTCTGTGTTCGGATCATGCTACACAAACACGCAATCCGATCACAGAAAACAAATTTAATGCCAGGTGTAAAGAGGGCAAAAGACATCCCATTTAAGTGAGTCACAATGGCATAGGTGGCCTTTTCCTGTTCTGATGTTGAATCTGGATTTTTTTTATCTCAGCATTGTCTGATAAAATCACCATAAGTATGGTTCCCTTTACACCTGGGATTAAAATCTAATTCTGTGATCGGATTGCAATCAGATAGCACATAAACAATTGTAAGTACAGTTTGTAAATACACAGAGGAGGGATTGTAATCCAAGCTACTTAACCAAGACTTGGGAGGTGGTTGGAGATGTATGCATTGCGACCAGTACATCACCAGTGTGTCGCTGCTCCACCCACAACATCTACATGAGTGGTTACAAGTAAAGCTAAAAAAAAAGAAGCTGAAAGTGGCAACAAAACTGCCCAGTCTCATTTGCTTTCACCAGATTCCACCAGCTTTCGCTTATCGAAGACAACTTCTTCCCCTGCTTCAAAAGCAAAGCGGAGTCCATACAATAGTGTGACTTGTTTATGTGCAGCTAACATTATTGTTGTTAATTTGGTTTCGGATCTTGATGTGCACACCAGGGAAACATGTTGATACAGCATGTAAACGCATATGGCAAAGCACTATCTGTTTGCTATCTGATGACAGAAACTGCATTCTAATGCCAGGTGTAAAGGGGGACTTTGTTTCAGATAATGGTTGTGCAGTTGTTTTGTTTACTTGTTAAAAGGTTACTCAGAGAGAAATTTGTTCACATTTATGTCAGCTACCATGTGGTCATTGTCATTGTGTCTGCGGAGGTAAAGCTCTCTTATCCTCAAAGAGCAGTTTCAGCAACTCTCTTCTGCAGAAAGTAGTTAAGGTGTAATATACAAAGGGACTTTATGCTGCTTGTAAAAGCCACCTGAGGGCATAAAGGAAAATGTTGGCACCAAAAACCAATAGCAGTGGTCAATGGGGAAATTTGAATTCTTGGCTGGTCTTCCAACAGTATAACTTAATTTCTTAATCACACCACTTTAGGCTGACCAGTGGTGTTTTTTCATCACTCTCACAGTCAGCACCAGACATTTTGTGTTAGGGCTGGTTTCGCACCCAGACTGCCAAAGGTACTGGAACCTACTGTTGAACACCACTATTATTTTGAAAATTAAAAAATTATTTGGTAGGTTGCTGCTATGTATAAGCTTAGATGGTGGCAAAATCAGTTGTTGACTAATTTAGTAGTCGATGGGTTGTTAGTGACATTATTGCATGTGTTCCACAGCATGCAGTGCTTATGCTAAACAATGTTTCATCATTGCCAATTGAAGTAGTTCAGAGTGAGACATCTCACTTTTCTCAAATCTTTGATGTACTGACAGCACGTGCACACTAGTGACAGGGAATGGAATGAGAAGTAATAGCATGGAGACGGCTGAAGTGAGACTAGTGAAAAACAAACGGTCCACTGTCTGTGAACATTTCATATGTGCCACAATTAAGAAAACTGTCACATGCAAAATATGTAAGCTGAGTCTTGCGTACCATGAGGTGACTTCAGCAATGCGTGAACATTTGAAGAGGAAACGCATTTTGGACTGGTCGTTACAGTAGTAGATGATTAATCAACTATTTTAATCATTTAAATAGTCATTAGTTGCAATTCTACACACTAGAGACTATTTAATATCCTTGGAGCCTGTCACACTTCCGATTGCATTTGTGAGCGCTGAGCATACAACAAGCAGATGAAGCAAATGTAGCAATATTCAGGCAAACAATGGGGAAGTAAACCATTTTGCAAGAAAGTCTAAATGTTTATATGGACCTTTTGATTTATATTAACACTGTGATTAATGTATATCTTAGTATTGACAGTTATTTATAATGTCTTACTTTTTTTTCACCACTGCTTTTGTTGGAGTAGCTTATGATCAGAGAGGGCAGTTTTATTGTCTATTTGCTGTTATGCCTTTTATTTTCAGGGACAGACATTGATGGAAGATTTGTAAAGTCCTGTCAGTGCAGTAATTCATATAATATATGAATTAGTTCTCAACAGTATCAGTTATAATACTGTTTAATATTGTCCACATGGATATTATATTATAATATCGTCCATGTGGATACTGTTACAGACTTTTAGGACTGTAAAAACCTAAACCCATTTAAAACACTTACAAAATTGTGGCTGTCAGTTCTTGAACATGCAGTCACAAGTAAGGGTTGGTATTTAAGGATATAGACGGTATTGTGGGAGCTGTTAAAAGAGAGACAAGAATCCTAACTAAAAAGACAGCTTGAGTTTGCATGATACACATATTGCTCCTTGCCCAGTAAACCAGTTACCACTTCATAACAGCTGAACATAAAACATATTAAGCTAGTAATGTTGTACTCAGAGAAGCATAATCAGTGGAGGGTAAAGCTTTTATGTCACCAAACTGTTTAAGCATTCCTTTTAGTCAGATTGTACCGATGACTGGAGGTGGCAGAGCGGAAGATGCTGAGATTTACATTGGGAGTGACCAGGGTGGACAGGATTAGAAATGAGCATATTTGAGGTACAGCTAAGGTTGAACGGTCGGAAATAAAGTAAGGGAGTAAAGGTTGAGATGGTTTGGTCATGTCTAGAGGAGGGATAGTGATTATATTGGACAAAGGATGATGATGGACCTGCTGTGCAGGAGGAAAAGAGGAAAACCACAGAGAAGGTTCATTGATGTTGTGAAAGAGACATGAGGACGGATGGTGTAATAGAAGAGGACATGAGGGGTAGGGCAAGATTAAGGCAGGTGATCTGCTGTGGTGACCCCTAAAGAGAGAAGCTGAAAGAAGAACACAGGTGACTTAACACATGCTGATCTAATGTACGTGTGAAAGTGCAGTTGTGGCTCAGTCCCTATCCATGTAAGTAGGAACATGTTCTTGTTTGACTAAGATAAACAGTCCCGGGGCACTGCTAAGATGGCTGACAACTGCAAGGCTGGTCTTTAAAGATTTTGGTGTCATTCTTTAGATTAAAAAGGACACAAGGTGGAATGTGGTGTACTTTTTTAGCTAAGTTGATATTTCCCAGACAACACTGGTATAATGAAGCTACATACTTAGTTGTTTATAGTAGTAAAAACACTTATTTTTATTATAAACAGAAAAATAAACAACCCCCCGAATTACCCACTCACTCATCTTCTACCACATAAGGGTCGTGGGGTCATGCTGGTGCCTAATCATAGGGTGAGAGGCGAAGTACACCCTGGACATGTCGCCAGTCCATCACAGGGACTTGCATAGAGACAACCAACCATCCACTCTCACATTCACATCTACAGGCAATTTAGAGTGTCCAATTGGACTCATCCCCAAATCTGCATGTTTTTGGACTGTGGGAGGAAGCTGGAAAATGTGGAGAAAACCCACGCACACATGGGGAGAACATGCAAACTCGCTTCAGAAAGGCCCCAGTTCCAATCGGGTTGTGAACCTGCGTCTTCTTGCTGCAAAGGCAAGAGTGCTAACCACTGCATCAACTGTGTGGCCCATGTTAATTCCAGCAATGTACAAAACTAGGATGTGTAGATATTCTGTTGGAAATATGTATTAGATACATACATTACAATATAGCTAATATTTTCAGATGAATTAAATATATACAATGTGAGAGCAATTCATATTTTCAAATTCATATTTCCTGCCACCATCACTGCAACCCATTCTTTTCGCCCACTGAGATTATTTGCTCATTTTCATTATATGACCTCCTGTCATAGTACTTTGCTAATTCCTCATGTTGGTGGCTATACAGATTAATTAATTCCCCCTTACATCTGTGTTAACCTCTTTTTAAATAATATACCTGAAAGTTGTTCTTGGAAATTATTACACCAAGCTTGGAATGCCATAGTCTCTGTAATCTGCCTTTTTTCCTGACTTCTAAAGATGTCCTGGCTCGTCAGAGAATTTACTGATGAGCCTCACCAAATGGGGGATGGGCAGCAGTGGAGCAGGAGAGCAGAGACTCAGAGGCCAACAGAATGAGCAGTGAAATCTGTGTTTACTCTGTAAATGGTCCACCGAGTGTGTGTAGATTATGTCAGCATAGGAACAATGCATGTGCACACACACACTGCAAAATGACAATATCTGTTTTTGTGGTAGTTCATATCATAATCAAGTATTTTTAGTTTGTTGATTTCCTTTTGAGTCCCTCAGTTGTTTTGACAAATACTGAATGCAGTGTGGTAGTTATGTTGTCTTGCATAAAGCAGCTTCATGGTGCACTGATTGGTGTACTTAGATAATAATCCCCTTTTTACATAAGGAAATCAACTATTTCTTTTAATGGTTTTCTCTGTTTATATGTAGTCTAATAGTATTTATTATAAATTCTGTGGAAAGGAGAGTGGCAGTCAGATAAAGTTGTGACATAAATGCTTGGACAGGATTTGGACAGCTTCTCGTCTCTGCTTCTTTCCCTCAAAATGTAGAAGTTCCAAATGAAATTGTATCCAACTCTAGCAGCTTAGGGACATGGTGCAAAATATTACTGAAATCAAAGCAAAACCACAATTTTAATCCAAACCTGCTCTTCTCACATTGTTCCGTGGCATGCTGTCAGTGATGATACTTGAATTTGAACTGCTGACTGTTTGCCCATGCCACTCCACACTTTGCTCTCTTGTAAAGAGGTGCATTAGGCGAACATTCCACAGCTTTAACTGTGGCATGTGGGGCGTGTTTGGCAGCCACTTTACCCAGAACTCAGTGAGTTACAATAAACAAGGATTTTGTAGCTGATAAAGATACATTTAAAGTAATTGCCCTGATTCTGCAGCTCAGGACATATTCACTAGTAATATGTATATCACAAAAAGTTTTATAATGTTAAACATCAGAAATGCGTAGTAGCACTTATCAAATATAAAATGATAATGTTGCATTTGTGTTGTGCTTGAGATGGCTAAAATAAAAATAAAAGATTTTTTGGCCATTTTTCAGAGAATATGAATGATGATACAAAAACCTTTCTATTCTCACTCATGGTTAGTGGTTGGGTGAAGCCGTTTATCATCAAACAATTATGTTTGTTCTTTTTAAATCATTGTAAACTTATGAGCACAACTGTATATCTTTAACTTTGATATTTATACATAATACAAAAAACATTGTGTGGGTCCTGTTGTGCTACCAAACCACCTTTGACCAATTGTTATGGTCAAAAGCATTAGATATTTTATCCCCAATAATTTTGAAACCGGGCCCCCATTGATGAGACAATGATATATTGATCGAGATGATCAGATCCATAAATGCCGTCGGTAAATATGATTGCCATATTGTTGTGGGATCTATTTTTTGTGCAAGTTTTGCCACAGTAGTTAGAGCATCATGTCTGCTCACTTTCTTCCTGTATGGCACCCAGACAAATTATACATGAGGACCTGGCCATAGAGCTACATGATATAGTCATAAAATCATATTCTACTTATTTTGACGGATGTTATAACTGGGATGGGATTCAACTTTGGTTATTAATGATAATTTTTTAATCTTCACCAAAAAACACAGGAACGTTAGGGTGAGTGAATTCCTGCAGCACTGCAGTATTTCATCATAACACTGTTTTGTCACAAATTTTATTCCTATCAAATCCAAACCCAATTAATAAAATAAAATACAGGTTTATGATATTTGCATATCATTGTATTCTGTTTTAATTTGCGTTTTATACAGCATCCCTACTATTTGGGAATTGAGGGTTGTAATCGCAATGTCTTTGATTTGGATATTACTTGGTCAAATTAAGACCATCTCCTTAGGTATTATTAGCAGATATGTCATGTCGGATATATACTATATATGGGACTTGACAAGTAGGGTTCATGGGGTGCTCCTGCTATCATGTTGATGATGCCATTGACCACTTTTTATTTTTCTCATTAGAGATAAAGTTATGCATCAGATCAGTGATGAATTGGGAAAAAATTTGACTCCTCGGTGCTAACAGTTACAGAGTGACACCATGGTGTCTTATATTGTGAAGATAAACTTAATACTTTTTGTATGAGCAAAGGTTTATGTCTCAAAGTGTTTACCACTCTAGGATTGTGCTATTCCTCCACTGTATGATCTCCTCCCTGATTTCACTCCCAAACTCCCGCCCTTGGCTGCCAGCAGCCTCTGTCACTGCAGTTTACACTACATTACCACAGTGCTCAGCCTTGCCCCAATCACATTGGCTCAGCACAACCTCAGCTTCTCGAACACCCATTCCCTTAGTTGTCATGTTTACAATATACTGTTTTCCTCTTGGCTACCCCTCCACACTCAGGGGGCCTTGGTGGTAAACAGATATTTACAAAATAATCCCAGGTCTTCTTAATTAGTTAGTCATCCCTAGTGGATAGTCCTGCTCCCTAGGTTCAACCCTGAGCTGAGGTGCCAATTAAACCCCAGTACAACAACTCTGTGCCCCCTCTGCATACTGTGTGATCTGTGAATTATTCACAAGTCAGGGTGTCTGTAAGTTTTTGCTTTTGTAAAGTTTGCTTTTCTTATTTATGAACTAAATCACATAAGCAACTTCCATGATTTAATTTTCATAGTTGTGTAACATGTCTCTTAGGAAATTGATCTGGATTTAGAAAGTATGAGCAAATGAGACTCTCCCACATAAACTGCAGAGAGAAAAGCATTTCCTGAGTAATAACATCCGAGGAAAGTGATCAAAAACCAGCTTTTTTTATTGAGCATTTATAATTTAACAAGTCCATACAATTTCAAACTGTTAGTTATGCTTTTATTGTAACCTTATTGTCAGTTAACCTTTGCTCACACATTTGATTCTTGGCAAGATATAGAACTTTCTTTTATTCCTAATTATTTCAGTTCCAGAAGTAATTAAAATACTTAAAACTTGTCTGTAATTTGTTTTGGAAACACTTGATGTTATTTGTTACAGTCCTCTTCATGTCTGGATAGCCATCAATGAAGTTGTCTCGTACAGTGTTTTCCCAATGATTTTTTTTTTTCAGTAGTAGTGGTGGTGTTGTGCCAGTGTCCATGAGTTCGCAGTGCATAATTATAAATTCAAAATAGTTGAAAATTTAAATGATCATCAGATCATCAACTTTTCTGTCCTTGCTGCTTTCTTGCTTCTACTTCTCCCGTCAATTGCATTACTGAGCTTCTTTTTGTATAACAGTTTAGCACTTTGGGTCATACTTTCTGTGTCCGGGTGTCTGTGTCATCTTCTGCCCCTTTTCATGTTGGTCCACTTGGCTTTTATATGGTCAAATCTGCACTTCCCTCCAGTTTGATTCTATGGAAACTGTATACACTCACCGAACATGCCCTTGTAGCACAACACTTTCCCACCAGCTTGGCGGCATATTCTTGTTTTGGGTGAAAATAAACTAAAATGAAGAAGATGGTAGCATGCTTGGGGTATATGAGGAATTCTGCCAGCACTCACACATGCACAAGTAAGTACTCAAAGAGTATAATGACATACAAATGAGTGGAGTCTCCTAGTGAGAAATTGCTGCTACTGGAATGGAAATAAGCCTCCGTTGATTACCTGATGACTCGGCCATCTTTTTAATAAGAATGGATCCACAGGCTTGTATGTTTTTGTGGAAACACAGTGGCTCTTTGCGGATGCATGCTGTGGTAAGTATGACCTGGCCCTTAGGCAGACAACATGTGACCAACATTTAATTTTCTTCATTCTGTATAAATATATGTACAACGATATCGGAAAAGAAACTTGTCATTATCTAAAATGTGTATCTCTAATTTACTTTAACTTCAGCTCAGTCGTTAAAATCGTTCTTAATACAAAACATCAGTCAGAAAAACCCGTTGAGTCTCGAGCAACTGTCAAAAAACATACAATAATAATATCCACGGTCATGTACAGTAGGGCCTGTCACAGTGTTCATTTTGGGAGTCTCGGGGAAATGCTTATTGTCTTCAACATTTTTTTATATATAAGGCACATCAACACTTTTATTTTTTTTATTCCACCTCAATTCTCTGACTTTGGTCTGCAGCAAATGCATATAAGGATCAGTTTATAATTTCCGAGGCTGTGCTGTGTTGACATACTGATATACAGCCTTTTCCCTCTGCTTCTGTGTACTTTTAAAAATCTCCCAGGGAGCAGCACTGAAATCCCAAGCCACAAAGCTCCATGGTATCCAGCTTTATGGCACTCCCATACAGTCTCTTACCTCTGGTCCCTTGGGCTCATCCCTCCTCCCTATGATCACCTGACCTTACAGCACTGTAGGGGGAAATGTGACTATTCCCTGGTCTCACACTTCAGAGCAAGGGTTAGAGCAACAGAAGCCATTTGTGAGAGAAAATTAAAAGGGATTTTAAAAAAAGAGGAGTGGAAGGCCAGAACATATTGAGTTAGAAGTGAGGGAAAAGGACAGCATGTGGCAAGAATACTAAGCTTTAGATGGATGTGGTGAGGTGGTTGTGATTGTAGGTCTGTGGTGGCAGAAACAAAGAGTAAGTGATCTCTAGTTTCTGACCATCCATCAGTACTGGTACAAAAACACAAAGTGCCACATATGCATACAGATGACAGTGTGCATTCTGTTTGAGTCCAGATATGTTTAGTTTCAAAATTGTCTGCATGTCCTGATGTAATATCATAATTAATACAGAGTCATCAGTTGATGGTAGTTGTATTGCTATTGCGACTAGGTCAAAGCTGAAATAGTTTACGTTTGAGATTAAACTCATTAATGTGTGTGTTGCGCAGTGTAATGGTGATAGAAAAAGATATCATTCACATTTATATTGTTCATGTGTTATTCCCTTAGCCACTTGGATAGCATTTTCCCTGACAAGTGACGATTTGATTTGCAACTCAGCAGAACTGTATTATTCCATTATTCCATTATTCCATATAAGACACAAGTTGCAGTTAATAATTGAGTAATTAAACAAGGCTCAGTCAGTTGATGAGTGCTCATTAATAGGTTAACTGTATCTTTTTGCACATATTGCCAGTTTGCAGTTGGGATATACAGATGCGATATTCAGTGCCATTATTGATACAATACTGGTCAAAATCACTGAATTTGACCAGTATTGGGAAATTGGGAAAAAAAGATGAAAAATAATATAATTTAAAAACCCTAAACATCAAATAACTGTAACATAGCACAGGCTGTAAAGAGAGCTGTATGCCACCAATGCCATGTGACCAGGATATGAGTGAGGGATGTGTTCAGTGTTGGTAAATACTCAAGCTTGTGATTGAAAAGTGGTATGGAGGTGTGCTTACTTGGTCTAAGGACCAGATCTTAATGTTTTTGCACCAACACACTTGTAAAAGCATCTGCTCTCTTGAAAATTGCTACATTGAGAGTCTGGCTCTGTCAAAGCAAAAGCAAACGCAGCACTCTGGTGTAAATCTCCTGGTTTAGTTTGAATATTGGTTGGTTTATAAGATTTTATTTATGTTTGTGTTTCTACAGGTCACGTTCAATAGGGGGCCTCAGCAGGATTTGGGCTAATAGTTGTTCCCAGAATCGCCTCCAGGAGCCACGTGGACGTCACAGACTGTCCACTGTCATCCAACCACTACGTCAGAATGCTGGCGAGGTGGTGGATCTCACTGTTGATGAAGATGGTGAGCATGAACCTAGAAGTTCTCATATAAGCACATTTGAACCATACCTGTCTGAGTTGTTTTAAATTTAAGTTCCTCTTCTCTGGCAATCATTTTACTCCCAGCTGTACCTAAGCATATGCCATTGTTTTGTAATCCCTAGAAATCATGCTGTGTATTCTTAAAGCAAACTCATTAAATAAAGTAACTATCCCTGTGCCCTACAACAGGGCATAAAATATACTACCTACCAAATGTCAGGCTCCTTTATCAGCCCACAACCATGATGGTATTGTGATGTGCAGGTTGATTCAGAACAGGGATTTGGAAAGGGCAATATCAGTATCAGGACAGCACCCAGAGTGAGACCTCCTAGTATCTTTAGTTCTATAATAAGATAAATAAAACCTAAATCCATTAATGAAGGACTGCTAAATTTGTGGTTTGTTCGTCAGGCTCGACTTTCATTACTAATCAGGTGAGTGTTGGTCATAGCAAGTGCCCACCCGCTCATTGTTAATGGGTACCAGAATTGCTGAGCATTAAGTATTTGCATTTCTTAGGAAAAAGAATAAATTAATTTGTGATTGAAAATGAATTGAAAATGAAAAGTAGAGTTCCTACTCTGGCATGCAAATGTCTATTCTTCTCCTCTGCTGCAAAGCCTATACACATGCTACTGTCCACACAAGAAATATCGTTTTCCAAACAAAGTGTTAGGATGAATTTAAGGTGGTCGTATCTGTTGTAAAAGTCTGTTGCATGTTAATCTACAGGCTATTAACTAATATATCGGTGTACAGCTGTTTAAAAATTGATGTAGCATGAAATCATCAAATGAACAAAATTAAATTATAAGTTATTGGACCCCTGTAGTGACCTTTTCCCCCAAAAGAGGACAAATCTCAGCTTGTTTCCATCAAGGAGAGTTGGCAGCATCTCTGTACAATCATCCCGTTCAGAGAGGTGGTGCATCTGTGTTTGTTACCCAGATGGAGACTGCACATTGTGTAACAGAAAAAAGCTGCTATCACTCATGTACTGCTTCCCAGAACTTGTTGGCATTCATGCTTGATATCCCTGGAAGTACTATATGTTTGAATGCAAATGTCCAAATCAATTCAACTGAACATTACATTGATTTTACCATGTCAGCTTCATAGTCTGTGTGACATCCAACTGAGCTGATGCGCAAACAGATAATAAGCTAAAATACCAGAAGCTAGGCAAACATAACATGATCATAATAAAGGGTGTTACAGTTTTTAATTTCACATTCTAACAAAACAGTATATGATTCAGCCATAAACTAGGATTTACCCTCATTTCTTTTTCTGTTTAGATCTTTCTGTTGTGCCAACAACATCTGGCAGTATTCACACTCAAACAGTCAGGTCATCCTCATCATCTTCTTCCCATCATGCCTCTACCTCAGAGCTCAATGATGCCCCAGGCCCCTCTACTAGCTGCCCGGGGTCAGTATCTGAAATTACGCACACACAGAGGCCGGGTGGCTCTTCTCGCACAGCCACAGAAGGTAAGACAGTCATGCTCTATGCCTCCATATTGTAGGTCACTTATATTTATTTCTTCTTTATCTCATTCTCTACTTTTCCTAATTATGTACTGTACTCTGGTAGATGACAGCAGACCGGGTTTGTCAGGTACTGCAGGAGAAAATGCAGGCACAGCCATGCCCAGACTCCCCTCCTGCTGTCAGCAGCATTCCCCGTGTGGAGGCCCCTCCCCTGGTCACCTGTCCCTGAGCCACTCTCATTCGAGCTGCCTCCAGGCATCGTCCTCACAGCAGACCAGCAGCTCACAGCACAGTCACAGCCACAGTAACGCTCACCACTTCCTCCACCACGTCCATCACCCAGCACCGCAGCCCCTAGGAACGCTGCCACTTCAAGAACCCAGCTGCCCTGTGGAGAGGCCCAGCGCCATGCCTGCACCGTGTGCTGGCATGAGCAGCAGCAACAGTAGCATTAGCAGCAGCAACACAACCCACTACCATGACCAGGTACTTCAATGCAGTATTCATCACCATAATACACCATACTGTAGTTGTGTAACAGTTGCTCATTTATTGGTGTGGTAGTGTGTTCACACCAGACACGAAGCAATTTTTCACATTACCTGCATGACTGAGATCACTGCATGATTTGTGTGTGCTTAAGTCACTTTCAAGAGTACCTCAAATAAACCTGATTGGTAACAGCTTGTCTGGCATTAATGTTTGAGCTAACCAACTGCCATTAAACATCCAACAACAGTGCAACTGACAGCTTGCATCAAGTAACATTTTCAGAAATGAACCAGTAGTTCAACTTCCTAACCCCGCTCCTGCCCAGCCCTCTCTTCCTTAACCGGAAGTGGACAAGAGTCTCTTTTCTCTTTATAATATCTCTGCATTCATCCCACAGCAAACTCTACCTGTGGACCTGAGCAGCAGCAGTGTCCGTAGTGGTGCAAATGGTGGCGCAAGTTTCCATGGCAGCAACTCAGCCTTTGACCCATGCTGCCCAGGCTCCACCTCACGGCCCCCTGCTTTCGTTTCTCAGGCCAATCCTGGGCCCAGCCAACCAGCTGTGGCGGACTCGTTCAGCTCCTCCATGGTGGCTCAGCCCCAGCCACAAACACAACCCCAACCCTGCAGACATTACATCCACCCATCCTGTGAGTATATTAGTATAAACCAGGCATTCACTACTGGTCTAATGTCTTTTTCATCATCAAAACATTAAGCATACTGTATGTATAAGTGCACTGGGCATGTGCATGTCAATGTTGCCAATGGAACCTGGTTCTCTCCTTATCAGTAGTTTGCTTAGTTTCAAAAAGTATTACCAACAAAAAAACACTGGTGAAAAGCAAGTTGAAGGATTTCTGTTGTTAGACCAGCAATGGGGTAAAACTGAAACTGAAAGTTATTGACATGGAACTTTTTGTTCACAGCAGATAGTTGTGTCATGACCGATAAGAACCAATCAGGTCATGTTTTTAAAGGTCTTCATCTCTGCACATCCAGAATAACACACAGCCCTCGAGTTTTAACACACAGTGTTCAAACCAAATGAAGCCAACAGTGTTTTCAAAATTCTTAGTTTTTGTGGTTTAAAAACACTGAGGTAGTGTGGATGCACAATTTATGCATTTTTAAATTAAATGCTTTTGTGCCTCTGCATATTCTAGCCTGCTACCCCCACCTCATTTCACTGCAGCTCAGATGAGTTGCAAGGACGTCCACACCAAGGATATGTTCTGACCAAAAACACTAATGCTTTTTTTTCTGATGACATAAAGTACTGTCACTCATGTTTACTGTTGACATGACATTAGTTCTATGACTAAACGTTTTATTTAACAAATAAATCCGTTGACATCTGTATTATTTTATTACCAACAGTTTAATATAGCCTGTAGAAGACAAATCAGGGAGGTGGGAGTTAAAATATATACCGTCATTAAGTTGATAAACATGGGCATTATAATTTATATATTGCCCATGTTAATGCCACAAAGATCTTTCTTGTACAATCAAAATTGTATGGTTTGTCGTCGTTCCCAGAATGAGTCTTTTTTATTTCTATTGGTAGCCATTACAGCTCAATGGAGGCTGGAATTTTGGACAACCATGATTTTATAATTTACAGTGGCTCTGTGGAGTTTTGATGCTAACTGAAGGCTACATATAATGTAGGTTCTCTAGAACTTGGAAGGAAAGTGTGAGATAAAGGATATTTAGTTGCAACTTGCACCTTCACCAGTATACAGTATGTTGATACATTATTTACCCTGTACCTTTTAAGACGTTTTTAGAAAAGTGTCATGTCCCATCACAAAAAAATGTTTGCCCTCAGTGTAAGCTCGGGGCAGAATGCTAGAGAAATGCTTTAAATGTCCATCAAGGGTTGAAACACTATTTCTTAGTATATATTTATTATAACACAAATATAATTCTTCCTTGTTACATTTTAAAGGTGCCTTAATTATTTTCCTTTCTCCTTCCTCTAACCCAGACGGTTCTTTAGCACGCTCACTGCATCATCAGCCCTCCTCTGCTTGTCCTCACTCCCATGGGAACCCCCAACTGACCTCTCAGTCGGCTCCACAAGGCGATTATGTCATTCCTCACACTGTTACCTTTCATCCACCACTGCAGTCCCATCCTCCAGGCCATGCTGTGCCTCCTGCTCCTCCTCCCCTGTCTAGCCACCATCTCTCTAGTTCAAGTGCCCCACTGGCCCAGCACCTGCCTACAGACCACCAGACCCTGCCACACCATATGCCAGCACTGGGAGCATCTGTGCAGAGGCTCCATCAACATGACATGCTGAGGGTGGAGGTCCAGAGGCGCAGGATGATGCAGCACCCAACGTAAGTGAAACGAGTGTTTATATCTCTCTATCAGCGCAATTCCAGCTGTGAACCCCATCCTTGTCAACCTTGTATTTTCATTTCCTTGCAGACGAGCACATGAGCGTCCACCTCCACACCCCCACAGAATGCACCCCAACTACGGCCATGGACACCACATCCATGTGCCACAAACTATGTCTTCCCATCCTCGCCAGCCTGAGCAGAGAACAGCATGGTCAGTATCAGAAGCAAAAGGCTTGGCAACTTTATTGTTTTGGTCCTAATTCTGTTTGATTTCCACTAATTATGTTTTATGTGATATTGTGGTTCCATGGTTTTAATTTTCAGATTGGGTTGTAATGATAAATGTTTTACCCATTTTGTCAACAGGGAGCTTGGCATTGAGGCTGGAGTAACTATGGCACCCTATCCTTCAGGGCACTTGCACTCCCACTTGCCCCACTACCACCCTCCCCCCAGACTGCACCACTTCCCCATTCCCTTCATGGTGAGAGAAACCCTTAGCACACATGCATACATTAGCATAAATGAGGAAGAATCACTGTTATATAAAGTCAGGCTGAGATTGATGGTGCTGGCTTCTTATTTATAACATCAGTTATTTCAGGGATGGTTTGGTGAACCAGATGAATAATGCATAAGCAATTAATAGTGCTTCATCAGGCATTTCAAATGCACACTCAACAAATCCAGAAGCTTTGAGTCAAAGCCTACATATACAGTTGAGGGTTTTATGAGTTTGTTCCATGTTCACTCTTTAACGACAAAACATTTAGTTGTATTTTGGACTCAATTCTTCTTCTTCTTTCAAAGTGCACATGAAGTAAGAATACAGTTAAAAAATTTCCCCCAATGTTTGAGTGCAGCCATAGTTAATCACTACCTGAATTTTCACGTTCAAGTTCAACCAAAAAATATGCAACTGAATTTTGATGAACTCATTTGAGTTTATTAGTTTTAATTTGTATGCATCTGTGACCTTCATCATTACATATAGTATGTGCCGTGTGAGCTCTTATAGAGGCCCCTCTAATTTCTTCTGTTGATACCACCAGCACTTTCACACTTGCCTTAAAAAAAGGTTTTGCAGCTGTTCTTTTTATAGGATTTATTTATTTTGGGGACGGGTATTTACTCAACTTCTCATACATATACTGTACAATAACATTGCATAGATAAGAGCCAAAGTACACAAATACTAATACCGTATATTATTCTTAGCACTCGACAGAAGGATAGAGCCCCTTTGATTGAAACAAGGCCTGTAAGAAGTGTGTGATTAAAAAAATATGGTTATGTTTTTGTTCAGAAAGACCAAGTACTGTATATTTTTGTAACAAAGCATTTTCTCAAGCATAAAGTGTTATGCATGTTTTGCTTTCTTCTTCACAGCACACTGGCATATCTGATATGACCTACCCGCACATTCGGTACATCTCATCTAGAATGACTGGTTTTGGAAGAACCTACGAGGTGAGAACTATATTTTGGTTTTGATTGTTTTATATAACTTGTTTTAAAATAAACAGGTTATGGTGCTAGCATGACTAAAACGTGACTTGAGACTAAGACAAGTTAACATCTTAGTCTCACTGTTTCTCCATGTGTTTTATTAGCCCCAAAACATGCAAGACAAATAACTATGTTATTGTACAAACTGGAATTAGATTGCCATATCAGTAAAGCAATAAGATGTACTCCCAGTGCTGTGATGTAAAATTTTATACAAGGCAAATGTAACATATTTTATCAGTAAACAAAATTTTGACTGGAGATTTTATTTAATTCCCACTCGTGTGCAGATGTTAAACATGTCACGTGAAGCCATTTAGTTTGCGGTGGTTAGTCAGCCATCGCAAGGTTGTTGGATTGAGACAAACAGCTTTAACCTACTGAGTGCAACATCTTGAACATGGGGAAAAAAAGGAGATGTGAGATTACTGACGATGTCGCTGGGATTATTGAATGAATAGCCAAGTTAAGATGGTGAAACAAAGCAACTTATCTGGTAAGTGGTCAGGACATTTGTGATAAGCCTTGAGCAGATGGTCATCGTTTCGACTTCCAAGTAAGATGGATTTTTACTGCATGTGTCTCCCAATTCAGTCGCACTGTTTCCTGTCTCCACTTCAAGTAAAGGCAGAAATACTCAAAAATACCTTTATTTTGAAACAACCTACCTGGATGTGCTATTTTTTTGTGTACATCAAATGAAATGTGTATGTACAGATCAAAACCCCACATTTATGTGCAGTCTCACTGCAGTTTTTTTTAAACTACTTTCACCAGGACCTGCTGCATTTAGAGGAAAGATTGGGGACTGTGAACCGAGGAGCCTCTCAGGGAACCATAGAGAGGTGTACTTACCCACACAAGTACAAAAAGGTGAGCGCCCGTGAAAGTGTCTGTAGCTAGTGTTTGTACTGTTATAGTGTTTACTGCAATTTAATGTGTATTGCTGTGCATGACTGTTGCAGTTTATTCTGGGACAGAGTGTGCAGTGGTCTTTTGTGCTTATTTTAAACATCTCATGTTGTGCCCGCATTTAGAAAATACTGTAGTGTCTTTTACCAGAGATTGCAGCTGTGAAGACATTGTTGGGGAAAAGTTTTCCTTAGAGGTTTCCAAATGTATCTAAATAAGCAATCTAACACCCTGCCACCCAATACAGAAGGTGTTGGAGAGAGACATTGACCAACAGTTAACCCCTGAAGCTTGGGCATCTATTGGGAAAAATATGCACGCAACCCCAGAATCGGTGAGAAATAATGAACAAATCAATTTGGAAACATGTCTCTGCTCACATATACAGTAGATGTTAGTATTAGTCTTGGGGGCCAGGGAATTCGGCTAATGACTTAAATTAGTTTAGTATAGATAGAGCAGATAGAAGGTTTTTTGTTTTCAGGACAAAATGACCATTCTCTCTGTCCCCTAAGGTAGTAAATATGTTTTTTAAAATGTTTTTGCTAAGTATAGTTACCACTTCATAGGCTATATAATAGGTTTTTCAAACGTAATATAAATGTGATAGTGACACAGTGTTAGCTTAGCAGTTTAAAGTTTTAACAGAGTGGTTTACATACAGTTTGGAATGAGTCTGTTGAGGTTGCTTTGCTCACTGATGTTGTGCACTAAAAGTCACGTGTCCAAACGTTTCCCACTCACAGAGAAAGCTGCACGGTAAGCAAGACGACGACGAGGGAGCAGATGAAGATACAGAAGAAAAATGCACCATCTGTCTGTCGATACTAGAAGAGGGGGAGGATGTCAGGTAAATGGTTCCTCTCTTGGGGGTTAGTGCTCACAGTGCTAAGTGGGTTCCGCTATGTTTTCAGGGCCGTGTCTCTGTGAGTCTTTACACACACAGAGATGTCAGGTGGCAGGTGTAGTTCTTCCATCTTGCCACCCTCTCTTGAGATATCTTTTTTTTTTTTTTAAACAACCCAAGGGTATATTAATTTAGCCGAAAAACCCCCGAGTGCCTTAAAATGACAGGCCTCAAGGAATTGAAATTTGGCACTGACTCAGGTTTTTTAGGAGGACTTTCTGCCCCCTGTTGGTAGAAATGAGGTGATTAGTGTCACATTTGAGGTTTCAATTTTTTCATAATAGACTCAGATTTGCAAGATTTACTTTTCACTCAGTTGTTCACAAGCATTACCTATTTTCATAAGTTAAGGTATAGAAATGTATTAAATGATTTTGGGCATTTCCTGTTAAATCATCATTATTTTCATCATTACGTACATTTTTAATTATCAAAAAGATCTCTCTGATTTTTAATGTGTATTCATAACACCCAGCCTGTAAAAAAAAGTAGTTATTTACTGTATATGGCTTCAAGGCTGTTTCTTGAATCAGCTGGACATGAGCTTGCTCTAAAATAAAGTTTATTTTTTTGGTTCATCATGTTAAGTCATAGTTTTGGTGCACTTGTGAGTATTTACAGCAGAAGGACGTGCATGACCGTGCTTATCTTTATGACATTAAGGAACAGGCCACACAGTGTAATTATGTGGCACAGAGGAATATCGGAATATAAATATTTTAGCATTGGTTTTGCCCACACTCCCCCATCTCACAAGTTTAACTGTTGTTATTGAAAAAAGATCCTATCCCAAGATCAACATCAAAATCTTGTCATCTCTTCCGTGGGCCATAAAATACATTCCCAGCAAATTTCATCAAAATCCGTGCCTTCATTTTTTGAGATATGCTGCCGACAAATTAAACTGCAGCCAAAAACTTTCATGGCAAAGTTAATAATAATAATAATGATGAGCTGTGTCTACCAGGACAAATGCAATGTAAATGTAAGTTTTTGATGTCAAAACAAACCTTCATGTCTGTTTTGTGTATTTCCTTTGCAGACGTCTACCATGTATGCACCTCTTCCATCAGCTGTGTGTGGATCAGTGGCTCCTCACCAATAAGAAGTGCCCCATCTGCAGAGTGGACATTGAGGCGCAGCTGTCTGCTGAGAGTTGATGCTGTTTTTCTAACAACCCTTTTGGTTCAAAGTTTATTTTGAGATCATATGAATTTTCTCTTCAGTACTGCAGTCAACCAAAGATGGCATGAATTACCTGTGCAGCTCCATGATGAGAAAATTAAGACAAAAAAAAAAAAAGCATTGAGCCTAGAGTGCCAGCTATCACATATTACTACAACAGCTACAATTCTTCATTAAGGGTTTAAGATTTTATTGTATTTATAAAGCTTTTATGTAGCTTTGATCGTTTCCTCAAGTGTCATTTTTGTTTCTCGTTTCTCTGCATGTTTCCTTGCAATGCATTTCTTTGCACATTTAACGTGGGCTTAACACAGCCTAACAATTTGCAGGTGAGAATAACTGCTCTAGTAAAGATGCATTTCTGTAAACATAATGCCTTGCTTTACTAGAATAGAATGTCAACCTCTGGTTAAAAAAAAAACAAAACATTGCAGGATTAATTTTTACCAACCATTGTATTGATTAGTTTATGTTTAGAAGATGTGGCTTGTTAGTGAAAGATGTTTTTTAAGTAAATCAAGACATTCCTAACTAGGGAAATATGTTAACAGATCAGCTGCTGTATTAGTGCACACCCAGTATTTCTAGAGTGGAAATAACCTCCTATGTTCACCTTCCTCCCAGAATATGCACATGCTTTGCTATGACGACACCTCCCTCTGCACCTTTATTTGACTGAAACACCACCATTATCACCAACATCATCTTGTGTAATTTAGAGAACAAGAAAAAGAATGTCACATCCCTCTCTTGACTGTTCTTTCTAAACTGAATGATTTCGGGGATCTGCTGTGAATCTTCATTTTGTCGGGGTTTTCCCTGCAGACAGGCCTGTTACATTATACTCGGTTTCTGTAAGATGATCTCAGGTCTGCGTGTGTGTGTGTGAGAGAGAGAGCGTGCGCGTGTGTGTACAAAATTTCGCATGAGCCTGCAACCTGGGGTCATTCTGTTAACTTTTCCAGTGTGTGTTCAGAGGGAACATGCAATACACAGCTCAATGTGGGATTAATATTTACTGTTTGTTCTCACACTTAAAACCATTTTATCCACCTTCCCCCTTTGTCTCTCTGTAGTTGAGCAGCAGCAGCATCCATTTTGGCTGCTGTGGAAAGTAAAACACTAAAACTGTTGACTAACCCACTCGCATAGACTTGCACAAGAGAGAAAAGGGTCGGGGAATAGTAGTGAATATGTGCTGAGGCCATGTGTTTCCACTCTGATGAAAATGAGAAAATAAGAAAAAATATTTTGAATGGAGTGTTGAAATTCAGTACTTAAAGCAGGTATCCATGCATTCATTGACTTCAAGGCACGAGGATCATATTCTGTGGGATTTATATTAGTTTTAAAAAAAAAAAATTAATAAACTTGGAATAACTCTAATCTGATTCTTTTCATTGGTGTCTTCTTTGCAAGGTGGATGTCGGAGTGAGTTTTGGTGAAACTTAAACAAAATAAACAGTCATACAGGTCAAACATCCCAAAAACATCTAACGTTTGCTCCAACATGTATTAAAAATAGGTTTTCTGAATAAATAGTTCAAATTAGTTGGGTTGAAAAAACTTAGAATCTTTGGTGGTATGCTTAAATTTAATACGCTGTACAAATGACATTCATTGTCTACCTCTATCATCCACAAGGGTCACAAAGGGCCCATTCCAGCTGATGAATGACACATTTATAAGTTTACACTGGCACTTAGAAAAAGGTATTATACCAGGCCTACATGTAGTGAACAATTATAGCAACAAAAATAATAAAATTGGTCAATAATGAATGAATAACCTAAACAATATTCACTTATCCTAATTGAAATCCATTTATGTTTTTAATAACCTCTTTGATTTTTCATGTAACCTCTCTATAAAAATCTAAATAGTGAATCTGAAGCTGAAAAAAAAAAAAAAATCTAGATAATGGGGGAAAAAAGGGGGGGAAGACCTCAAGATTTTCAGTGAAACTAAGGCTAATTTTATACCACTGCTGCTGTAGAGAACAATTGATTCAACTGATGGTGAATTAACTATTTTCTCGAATTTTAAGTTACATTTTGGCGTTTGTTTCAATGTACGTGCTTTACACGGTATAGCTTTAAAATAAAAAACAATTTTAGACAGAAAATCAAGTGCAGTGTCGACATGGGCCACAAGGTGGAGATGAAGCACCATGAATGCTTCACATCTCTGATGCGACACTGCTACAGACTTTAAGGAGGAGATTGGTTACAATTCACTTTTCAATGTATTTAGTTAATGAACAGAAAAGATAAACAAATTGGAAAAATCTATTGATATGCACATAATATATATTTTTTAAGCATGAAAGCAAAGAAGCAGATCAATGGACATAAGCAGTGTCTTCAGAAATGATTCATGCGGCTACTGTGGTCAAGTGTATGGAGTACTCTAAAAAAAAGATAAAATACACAAGTTTTAAAACGGTCAGTGATTCCAGTTATTTCCTTCATAACTTCACAACAGGTTTTCATGCCAGTTATGTTACAAAGCTCTGGCTCTGCTTCGTCACCATCACCAGAGACTATGCATTTGAACGGTTGGACATGTTTATTTAGCAAAGTCTGGTCAAAATGTCCTGCGTAAAAAAAAAAAAGCTGGAACTGGTCATCTCAGTATTTGTTATGGGTTACACTGCAATGACAGCAGAGCATTAAAAAAAAAAAAAAAAAAATCAAAAACTCTGTTGTTTAGTTGAGGTTTTTATAAAACAAATAAGCAGCTCAATATACAATATTACATGCTTTATTAAAATACTTATCTGCCGTTTCGTATTGCACAAGGAGGTTTTCAACCATCCAAGATCAAAACTATATTTGATGACGCAGAAGATCCTCGAAAGAAGGTCCAGCATTTGACTCGAGCTTTTTGTGGTTAGTAAAAAAAAGAACTAAAACAAAGGAATGTTTAAGTAATGCAACAGCAGTGCAACTGACGTGCAGAGACAATCAAGCGGACGCACAAGGAATTCTGTCACGACCTTTTGCACTTGATAAAAACAAAACTCCATACACCCTCTTCTATGACGGTAATCTACTTGCAGCTGGATTGAAACTGAAGCAGCCCTGTGAGTATCCAAGGCAGATCCAAATAGACGACTGAGATCCTTCAGAGAATATACAAAAAGAACTAAAATTAATTTAAAATCTAGGCATATTCCTAAAACATATACAGAATCAGATCTTCAAGGCCTGTTTTTCATCATTTCATGTAAACAACAGATTCTCTCCTCGGTGACTGGGCTTACTGCTCGCTTGACAATCAGTCCTTCATAAACGCGACTTACTGGCTGTGGCATGGAACGAGTGACAATTTGTGTGTCTAAGGTAGTACCTGTACCAATAAAGTGCTAATGCACCACAGACAGCATGCTCAGGTTACAGTATACGTGGCCCTCTACTCTGTGTATGAAGTATACTGGTGTGACAGAGAAATACAATAAACAACAAAAACAAAACGGGTGATTTCCCGGGTGTTTCACCACTTTACCACATTGCCCTCTGAGTGTTTATTAAATTTTATATTTGCTTTGGTTTTTAAAAATCATCACAGTGTGGCGATTTACCGAGTGTCCTTTCCCGAGAAGTACAGTTGAGCACCACAATAAATAAGGCTGGCAAAGTGGCAGTCTCTTCAGTTGTGACGCTGAAACACAGACCTCTGCTTCAACAATCATGCCTTCATCTAGAAACATGTTGAGACAAAAAACAACAACAACAACAACAACAAAAAAAACCCAAATCACAGCCTGGTCCCACCGATTAAGCATTCTTCATTCCAGCGCTTCAAAATGTTTGAGCTCAGCAAGATATAAACGACAGTGAGGAGAACACGGAAGGCTATAAATACAATAAATAGATTTGTTCACTACTCAAAGGGACTGTGGAGGAAAACCAGCCCCTGGGTCAAACTGTCATTCTGGTCTTTGCAGCAGAGCCTCAGCTCAGGCCTGACGGTGTTTTGGTCCGGTGGTGTTACATTCATTTATCACAAGGCAGAAGTGGAGGGAAGTGTGAGTTTTATCAGCATAAAGAAAATCTCACAGTGCTTTTATCTCTGACGGTCAACTTGGTCCCATCATCAGTGATGCAGTCGGCTCGCTCTCTCTCTGCTCCCCGTGCTGTAAACCTGCAGCTCTTAGATCTTGGTGACATAATTGTTGGGGAAAAGTCCTTGCTTTCCACGCAGTCGTCCCGTCCACCATCCGGAAGCATCTGATCCGCGAACGTGAAAATAAAAAATAAAAAATAAAAAAAGATTTTCCCCATTTCCAGTCTTTCACCACATACGTACAGTGAAGTCAAACCTGTGGCCAACTCACCTTCTTTGATGATGTCGATAACATCTTCTGCATTGAAGCTCAGCTCGTCTGTGTCCTGAGCGTCGTAGGCGTATAAAGCCTTGCACTGCGGCACCTGGGGTTTGGGTTTGGGTGCAGGTTTGGGTCGTCCTCCTCCTGGTGCAGGCCTGCTGGCTGACGGTCTGTGAGCTCTGAGGTCAGGGGAAGACAAAGAGAGAGAGAGAGGCAACACAACTGTCAGGACAACCTGCCTACAGTGATGACAGATCCACTTCACTGAGCTGCAGGGGCTACGACGATAACGCAGATAAAGAAGATTTTCTTGGACTTACACTTTAATGTGTGCATAGTCACCATCTTGCTTTACAGCATCGGCACATTGCAACTCCATTTTTGTGCAGCCCAAAACACTTTATTTTAAACACAAGTTTAAAATTCTTTGTCTTCATGAAACAGACCGCGGCTGTTCACAAATTGGCCACAAGATGGTGATGTAATGCTTGCGTTAGGGCTGCAACTGTCACAATCGATTAATCGGTTGATTATTTTCTCAATTAATCGCGTACTGTTTGGTCCATAAAATGTCGACAAATGTTGATCAGTGTTTCTCACATCTGTAAATGATGTAATGTCTCGTTTTGTCCACAAACCAAAATGATTCAGTTTTAATGACTTCTTTGTTGTAAGGAGCAAGGAAACTAGAAGATATTCACACGTAACCACTCAAACTAATTATCAAGATAGTTGACGATTAATTTGATAATCAAGTAATAATTGATTAATCGAGTAATTGTTTCAGCCCAGTGTAAATGCAACTAAACATACTTAAAATATGAAGCAGAGAGTCTTGATCCAGAGTCAGAGTGAACCTTTACTGGTTACAGTTTTGCTATTCTTTAATACTGGCTCTGTGCATGTGCAGTTATGTGTATGCACTTTTACACTGTATTATCGTTCTAATTTTCTTCACAACACAAATCCAAATGTAACACAAAAAAGTATGAAAGCTTAACTGATTAACTTAACCAACTAAAGATCAAATACTCAAATATCAAACCACCAGATACTGAAGTATTAAGTTTATACATTATATGCATAAATACATATATGTCTTGAAACATGACACTAAAATCAACTGCAAATCCATTTTGTTAACAAAGAGGATCCCTGAAAACAAAGGAGCCGTCACATGAGGAGCGCAGCAGTGATTCTACCTCCACTAAACATCTTTCAATCATCTGTCATTACAGACATGAAAGCTATGTCATAATGAGGAGAATTGTTTCCTGAAGCAGCAGCAGAATGTAGTGCGGAATTGCACTACATTTAACTTTGCTTCATTAAAGGTTAAAAATCAAGAACGGGAGAAAAGGCATCAACATGTCCTGAAGCTTTTTTAGTCCTGAGCCACCACCAGAAAACACTTCAAACACTCCAACTCACATTCCTCCATTTGAAGCTGGTCGTCTGTCTCCATTACTACAAAAGAATAAATTATCCAAATTATGTCAGATTACAGAAACACAACAATATCCACTGGTATGTGTCTTTGTTCCCTATGTTATGTACAGTATGTTACAATGTGAAGTCAGACTGACCAAACTTTACTCTACACCCTAGAGGGTTAAAAGTCTCAGTCTCTAGTTTTAGTTCTTCTTCAGTATCACATGATGCGATAGTAATTCATTTGCAGGAAAATAAACTCAAGGCTTTAAAAGAGGAGTCTGTTTCCCAAACTCCATCCATTTTATATACAGTTTATGAGTAAAACCACAAACCAGTTTTGATGTTGTGCTGGCTGATTGTGTAGGAGTACGACATCACAGACTGGCATTTTTTCTGACCACATTGGACAAACTGTGACATATGAACTTGACAGGTAACTGTGAAGCTGAAGTCACAGTGAGTGTCAAACACAGACATCTAGGGAGATATGACGAACCTTTCCCCGTAGAAGGGCCACTATTTAAACTGATATGGCCCGCCTTTGTAGCAGTGGCAGTAGAGCAACATGTCATGTGTGTCTGTGCATGTTACGGTGTCTCTCTCCACTCGTGTGCTCTGTGTGTGCCGTCCATTTTCTCACCCTGCAGCTCCTTGGTCAGGCACTCTCAGACACTCGAGGTCTGGCTGCTGTCGGCTGCCACCTCGCTCCTTCAGCTGGTTGATGTTGCTGGGCAGGAAGGGTCGTGTGCTGTTGCTGGATGCCGGATGCCTCTGGCTGTGATGCTGGGAGTTCCTCTGATTGGATATGTGGTTGGTGTTTTTCAGCCCACCATTCTGATGAGAAACTAGAAAACATATAAAGTGGTTATGCTGTGTTATAGATGATGGAAATGCTTAGAAGCTCCAACCCAGTGAGCACTGTACCTGGAGGCCCCGGTGCAGCCCGGGATGGGATGTTCTGGTGAGTTCTAGACCCATTGGGGCGACCCTGAGTGAAGGTCTTCCTGGTTGGACCTGAAATAAACATAAATTTGTTAGTGCCTATGTGAGCTAGTGGATACTGGAAGGGAACTAATGTACCCTCTAATGTATCCAGCTGGACTTCTTCTTCTCCTTTTTTTTCCTTTTCACATTTTTGATTTGGCATTGATATTACACCAGATGCCTTATCTAACTGTGCTCCATTAAGCTGAGCTTGGGAATGACCTACTCTAACACTGAACCACAGCCACACTCTCTATCTAGATATCTAGACAGATTTCTTGGAGTATTTCAAGTCATTTATTGTGTTTTATGACTCCATCTTACCACGTAACACTGGTTCACACATCATACATTATCACAGCTCACTGTAATATGTAATACTTACGTGTATTCTTGGGAAGCCCAGGGCCGATGCTGACCTGCAGTGATTTGCTGGTCGGCTTCAACACAGGCATGTCTCCTTGTCCCTGGACAAACACGACCTGCCGTGAGCCGCCTCCACTCAAGAAGCCCCAGTTCTCCTTCTTCAGTTTCATCTCCAGTCTGAGAACAACACATCACAGAGGAAAAAGAAGAGTTCAGTCCAACTTCTTTCATTTGGGTCAGCTGTCAGATTCTCGTCATATTGGGTCAAGTGTTGATTTTCAGTGACAATGTTTTTGTTGATTACCTGATCAAATTGTCGGATAACTTTTAATCGTAATAATCGTTATGTATTTTTTAAGTTGTAAAGGTGGGAAAAATCTGATGCAAGACATCATCATTATAAGAGCTGTGATTTTGTGCATTTCCCTAGACTGTGCTAAAAATGGATGTGGTCTTCTGGCTTGAAAAGCAGAACCTAGGAAGGAAGGAAGGAAGGAAGGAAGGACCCAAATGAAGGCAGCAAAAAGAAGTCAGTTTGTCTATAGGATAATGAGCATACTTACTCTCTCTAGGATCGGCCATTCAGTAAAACCTGATGACAAATTTGCAAATTATGTACCATTTATTGGTAAAAAGACGATAAAGCATGGCTTGTATGAGGAGACACAATGTCACTGACAGCTGGTATCTTCCAGTAGAAACATGTCTGTTTTTTCCCCACTGCTTTATGTATTGTCTGTCTGTAATTCTCATGTCAGTTAGCATTAGGCAGCATGTGTTTACTCACGTGTTACTAAACTTGAGTGGTAGCTTCCGCTGAGTTTTCTCCTCGAACCTGCGAGCCAGTAAACTGATGAATTCTGTCTTAAAGACACACTCCAGCAGGCTGTCATACTCCTGCTCATGCAGTATCATGAAGTCATCCTGCATTGTGCTGAAAACAGTGAAGACAGAGCTTAGAGAAAGGCAATTCAAGACCATGACAACTGATATGAAGTGTGCGGAGGAAAATGACATTTGTGCGGTTGTTTTGTTGATTCCCCCCCACCACCACCACCCACCCACCCACTCTTTGCTGAAAAGTTAAGATGGAGAGTCAGAATCATCTTTCACATTTGCATAGACAC
Organism: Brachirus orientalis; assembly: GCA_016785285.1. Lineage (NCBI taxonomy): Eukaryota > Metazoa > Chordata > Actinopteri > Pleuronectiformes > Soleidae > Brachirus > Brachirus orientalis. The sequence continues at coordinate 3,646,365 of JAFBJR010000172.1, forward strand.
AGAAGGAGCCTCACAAAGCAGCTCACATATACTGGGGGGGGGGGAGGAGACAGCTTGTGCCCATAACCCAACACAAGGATACTTTGTTCCTCTCAGTGAAGTAGAATTTCTCTCTGATGAGCTTTTTATAACTCCTCCTTTCGTTCATTGCACCACCTGGTCCATATTAGCCCAGTGACTCAAAAGCCACATGCTTGCACCAACAGCTCTGTGATTTCTACCTCCATAACAAGTCGTACAGTCAGTTTTCCCATCAACAACAAAGGCCCCGCATTTCATTTGGCTGCTTTTATTTCTCCCTCTCTTTGTCATAAACGGGTCCAGATTCTTTCATGAGTGTTTTCGACTGCGTGTTACTTCAGAGACATCTCTTAGATGTGGATTCAACAGCCCTCAGATTAACCTGCTCACACAAAGGAACAGACACAGACCAGTACAAGAGGTAGGTTTAATAAACTCCACATGTTTCCAGTGTCCCTTGTGTGACATTTAGAGCTGCATGTGTGCGATTAGAAATCCAGACCGTGACCTTGAGGTAGATTGATGGCTTTCTGCAGTACAGTGTCTACAGAATATATGGAGGCTTCCTGCATAAAGACTGCATGTCGAACCTCAGTTGTGTTGTTGTGGAAACAACTCATTACTTACTGGCATCTGCGTGTACTCATGCGACACTGGGAGATACAGGAGACAACAGCTTTTTAACAAGCCACGAAGTGTAAAAGCCTGTGACGGCAACATAACTGTTTTAAAGCCTGAGTTATACATCACTTAAAGATATAATATGCAACATCTCTGCGTTAAAATATCTCAAGATGACAAGACTGATGTTGAGCAGTGTACTAACATGGGTCAAAGCATTTTCAGCACACTTTATATCCATAAATGTCAATATTTTTATTCAACGTAACTGACTATTTTACTTTGGTCACCTTTTCATCACGTCATTTAAACAAGCTCTGCTATAATTTCCAAGGCAAACTCCCTATGAAACATGAGAATAAAGAAGGAAATATTCTGTACTGCTAGTTAGGCCAGTGTTTTGTCTTTCATTTTATTGTGGGCATTTGTCACTAATGGATCACAGCTACTCACTGCCATTTGTTGAGTGTTCTGCTGCTGAAGCTCTCCCCATAGTGTGCAAACACACAGCAAAACCAAACAAGACACGATCACTCTCTGCTCCTCATCAAACTACGTCTTTCATTACAGTTTTGATTGCATGACTTGTGCTGGCAGAACTTTTCAGCCGAACTCGTCTGTTTGTGTGCAGCATAACTCAGAAAGTAAAGGATTTTGACAACATTTATATAGGCATATATGTTAGGGTCCACAAAGAAATGAGAGCAAAGAGGAGAAAATGTTTTGGTGTATGACATGAGAGAAAAATGGTGAGCAATTCTCACACAGAAATACATCATTTTGGAAGTTTGGACATTTTGGAGTATAATTCAGGCTTAACTCATCAGGAAAATCATAACGGACCCATGATTCTGTTTCCCACTAAGATCTGTGTAGTGGAAAATGCCAGGTTTGAGAGAAATGCATGGCCAAGTGGTTTGAAAGGTGAGAAGACAATATGCTGTGGTTTATGGTCAGTCTGAGTTATGCGAGGTTACTTTTGATTGTGGGCTATTTCACTTTGAGCAAAACGATAAAACAAAACTGTGCCTGCTTAAACCACTGTGAGTTTGTACCTGAGTGACAACGCCAGGATCTTCTCCACGTCAATCTGCCTCTTCAGCACTTCTGTCACCTGTCCTTTCTCTGGACCCTGTTTCACCTTTTCTCTTCCAATTAGGTACACAGACTTTGGTGTCAGGATCAGGTCTCTCTTTATTCCCTACATATAGCAAGAAAAAAACACAACTCAGTCTATGACTTGTAAGTTGTTGCTCTTAACACAAGAACCTGAATCTGAAGAAAACCAACCTTGAACCGTCGGTCGTATTTTGTGACTTTGTCCGCAAAGTCAATCTTTTCTCTCTTCCCCAGAAACTGTCGAAGCTCTGGCCTGTCATCCATACCCAGGTAGTCACCTACAAAGTTTCTATTGAGGCTGTGTCGTCTCCTTTCCTTCCGATTCAGGAGCAGGTCTGAAGCTGGATAAACACAGTGAGGGAAGATGACGAAAAGATTCAACGGACATGGAAACAAATGAATTGACAAATAAAGCTTTAAAACAGCACATCACTTACCTTCCTCTCTCATCTGGACGTACTTCTTGCGAGCCACATATTTCCTCCAGGCTTTCTGGATGGTTCGGGCGTAGCCGTCAAACTTGCGCTCCCTTGTCTCTTCTAACAGAAAAAGCTGTAAAGACAAAAAAACAAAAAACAAAACAGACAGTAATTGATGGACACACACACAAACACAGACTCATGTCAACGGACTGAGTGATGGTGAAACATGTATCACTTTCCCAAGGACTGCTTGAGGTTAAAGCTGTAGTATGTAACTTTTAAATATAAATCAATGTCCGTTTTCTTAAAACCATCAAATGTGTTCACTCAATGCTGATTAAGGTTACCGCCTCCACACGTCTGTGTGTTTTGTTTTGTTTTTTTTTTTAGTTTTCACGTCTGTGGCGACATTACTCTTCCGACACACAGAGCGATGCATTTCACATGATGACTGAGCAGAAGCACACAGAGCAAGTGAAGCTGAAAACACGGAGGCTGAAAAGAATTTCAGAAGAGGACTCCACAGCTACAAATAAACTCAGACATTCACTGCATCTCCACAATCATATTTTAGTCAAAAGTATGATTTTGGTTGTGTCTGACAGTGGGTGCAGGGGAGACAAAACTGGATCAAAAGGTACAGGTAGGTCAACGGGGGGTGACAGATGTTCCACAATAAATAAAACTAGTTCCAGTAAACACATCAAACATATTCAGTTTTATCTTTGGCTTTAACTTCTCTGCTTTCTACATAAGGAGCTGAATGTGTGTCAAAAGACCACCAGTCTTCTCACTGGTCTCTCCCATTTCCTGATGGGACGCAAAACATGCAATCACACTCTGTCCTCTCAGTCTCAGACTAAACATCCTGCCCACTGCCTCACTGCTGTGACTGGCATGGACAATGCCAGCCACAGGCCGCGGAGTGACAGGAACTAACCATGAGTAGTTAAGTCCCATAACACATCGAGACAGATCAAAGTGTAAATTCAACAGCTGTAAGGAGAAACATGCACTGAGTCACTGATTTTGACTGTAAAACTACACAACTGAGGCTTCAGTTTTTCCACCAGAACAGTGACAAATTCAAGCAGAGACAGCAAAAAGGATTTGGGTTTATGTTACACAGTGATGAAGCAAAAGGTTCTAAATTTCCTAATACACAAGTATTAATACACAAGTACGCAAAAGCTTCAGCCTCAGAATCCAAAACGCTCATTCAGGCTGGTTTGTCCATTTGGGCTGCTGTAGAAACATTACATACATACAACACAGTAAAGTAAGACCCCTGCCTCAAGTACATATGAAAGCCTTATTAAGGCTATAAAAACAATGTTTACACAAAGATATGGGTAATCAATATCTGCCAATAAACCTCTCTGAATGTGGTGCACTCAATATTTGGGAGTAAAAATCTGGAGATGCCATTGAAATTCATTCATACGTTTATACAACTGTACAATATAAACATGTTACGACTGAAACACTTATAATTTGCATACAAAAATGTATAAATATACATGTCACTTACAGCTGTTTACAACTCCATAAAAGGTGTTGATGTTATTTATTAAAAGGTAATATGCTCCTTAAATGGTGCAATTGAGAAATTTTATGTAGATGTAAAATGAACTGTGTCTTGTCCTTGTGGCCAACAGACCAAAATGAAAAGAAGATCAATTCAAAATCATCATCACACACAAAAATTGTGGCAAACATACAGTACATTCACAAATGAAAGACAGGACTCCACTGAGGCTCAGACAGCAACACACCAGCTCATCCATCAACACTTACAGAGAATCTCTTCTCCAACATCTGGCTCTGTGTAAAACTAACCTACTCCATCCAACAAAAAAGCTTCAGTCATGGAGCTAATTACTGCTGTCAGTGTCTTATCAGACAGAGAGGCTTGTTTGGAGAAGCCTGGCAGCTCGTTTCAGCGATCTGCCCTCTGTGATATTTGAGTTTCATTAGAACACCTCAGTGACTTGGACTCTCAGTCTGACACTGTGGGGGTTGGGAGTCTCTTGGCTCTGCATGGCTGTTACGAATAAGTAAAGGCATTCAGGATCAGCTGTGAGGTCTGAATTAAGACTAATGCCTGTGTGTGTAGGCTTCTACACATACATCTGTGTTCATACGTACACGCTCATTTGTGCATGTTTTTAAGTGAGGGCACAGGCATTTTACAAGTGCTGCTTTCATAGACATCATGGAAAAAAAAAAAAAAAAGGCGGTAATGGTGGAAAAAAGACGAGCCTTTTACGATGCCCCCCCCCCCCCCCCCCAAAAAAAAAAAAAAAAAACCTGCAACCACAGCCTGTGCTTATGTTTTAGTTCCAGAGCCATGTTGACTCAGTGCTGACGTGGTACAAGGGTCAGGTTCTATCTCCGCCCCGCAACAAGGATTCAAATATACATTTTGGACATTGGTGCCCTTTTATGGTATTTGGTGTTAAAAAAGTAAAAATGTTCCTGGTTACAAACAGGCCTTTATATACAAGCAGACAGTCTGACAAGTGATCCGAGTTTCACCTAGATTTAAAAAAGGGTATTTTCGCTCTGTAGCACAATTTCCTAAATATCATTCTTCTACATCTGTGGCATTAAACAAAAAACAAAAGACATTACAGTCTGAAGGCGAGTCACATGATAAACGTACCGATTCCGGGGCTTTAACGAAGATCTTGGTGCGACCAAGCTGGAACTGGTCCTGGTCCATGTTGACAGACCGTAAGAGATGAAGAACGCCTTGTTTCTCATCTCCTCGCCACGTTGGCCAGGACTCTTTAGTCAGGATGGCGTACCTGAGGAACAGAGAGTTTCACAGAGACTAAGCCTTTTAAATGAAGAGTGCAGTTAATTACATGAAATTCATCACTGAATGACATGAATGGCAGTGGAAATAACAAAGTGGAAAAAAAATAAAAAATAAAAGCATGGATACATATTAGGTGCAATGCCACTAAAGACAATCATAGTCTTAAGTGGCAATATTAATATGACCTTGCTGTGAGACTTGTGCTACCTGTTGAGGAACTTCCGGAAGACTCTGCGGTAGGCGTAGCCAGCACGCCTCACCCTGATGTTTTCCTTCAGACCCAGATACTCCACCTGGTGTTTCACTCTAAAGGAATCAGGATCACAATCCAAATGACATTTAGAAAAAGTTTCACAAGATCAACTTGAGCTTTGTATCAAATAAGAAAGTAAAAGAGAACAAGGACCATTTTCAAACTGTCTATGCTGAACGCAGGAAAACGCTGAATGTGACAGTGTGTCATGGAATCTTTCTCATACCATTGTTTCCCTGTAACTGTAAAAACTGCTTGATTGACTTTGGTTTATAACATAAGCAGCTGCTGATTTTAACAGCTCAGTTAGTTAGTGATGTCACTGCTCAATTTTAACTCAGATATTGTTTCTTGTTGCTGGCCATTGTATGTAAAACAGCTGCATTATGCAAACTTTGCCTCAGACAAAGACTCTAAGTACTGCTTAGTGCACTCAGGCTTCCTGTGAACACAGTCATTCCGGTGCTAATTAATGTGCCTCACTGGCAACAGGAAGGTCACAGGCCCCGAACAATACAACTGCACTTTGCACTGAACACGCGGTGCAACAAAGCCTGTGAGCACAGAAGAAAGAGCGGGAAACTGAAACAAAGGCATAAAGTTCCGTGTGTGTATCTCACATGACTTTTTAAGACAAACATAAAAAAACAAACGAAAAGACAAAACAGATCCAGCGACCATCCAACGACCCAGTGTTTAGCTTCGCTGTTTAACAAAATGAAAAAGTACAAAACAACGCGAGTCATTTACTTATATAGAAACAGATCATGGATATGCATACAGATATTACAGATTATTAAAATTAGATTTCCTTTGTAAATTGCTGCCAGGATTTTATGATTAAATAACATTTCTTAAACTAGCATACAGATTTATATGTACAACTCTTTTAATTAAAGGAATGAACAATATGGCAGATGGCTATGGAAACATATGACATTGACCATTAATTGTGACAGTAATAACTCTGTACAAGTCAACAAGATATGTATCTTTTCTTCTGTACAAACATGTCTCCTGTTACCACAGGTGACTGGATCTGGCTTTATCCACTCTGTATTTAAGTACACATTGATGTTATGTCAATTTTTAAACATTAAACCATATATATGTTAGCAATATTAACATCGAGGCAGTGGCTACAGAGAAGTTAATGTATTGTGCCAATTAGTTTCAAGCAGTCTCCGATGCATCCTGAGGACAGACTGCATTAATGTAGCTCAGGAATGTGGCCACATGTGTCCTCAAACCACCTCTGAATGTGATTTTTTTTTTTTTACAATCAGATCTGAAGAAGCTTTCAGGATTCATTTGTTTTGTTGAGACCTGTATTATAGAGCAATCTGCACATGGTTGAATCACTCAAGACAGATGTTAAAACCAGGGCTGAACTGGGTCTTAAAGCATTCACTCTTCAGAGCTTTTTTTTTTAATTTTTTTAACTCATGATGCATAGAGGTTTGACATGTGCAGACGCAGGATGGTCTGCATGTGCGAGTGTGAGGAAGCAGCAGTGAATCAGTCACTTACCGGCTTTCTTCCCAGTCTCTGGGCTTCTTGGTTTCATTAGGTTTGATGCAACGGATATAGTGTGGAGTGCATTTCATCAGTGTGCTCACCAAGTCGTTGGCTTGTTTCTGAGGAGTGTAATTAAAGCAAACGTCAAAAACAGGAAGAAGAGGCTGATGATGATCATGACGAGCAATGACACAACCATGAAAAGGCTTCATGCTGAGAGTGAATGACTGGGACTTTAGCTGACATGAAAAGCTGAAGGACACATTGCTGAATAACAAACAACAGCCTTTTCCACGGCCACACTGATAAGGAGGAACAGGTACAGACAAACACACAGACACACACTGGTTTCCATGACATCAAAGGACACTGCATTGATTTACCTTAATTTCCTGGAGACTTACTCTAACCTTAACCACAATATTACTAGTGTCCTAACCCTAACCCTGACCCTAACCTTAACCTAACCCATAAAATGTAGTCATTTATGTCATTGATTTTCATTCCATTATTAAGGCAGACAAGTCCCCATAATGTGACTGTGTAAACAGATTAAGGTCCCAACAACATAAGAAATACCAGGTATACACATACACAAACTTGACAGAACACACACCTTTATTTTGCTGCCTGCAGTCGTGGGCCGACCCTTCTTTTCAGCATTGAGGTTTTCGGGAAACAGTGCTCTGATGAAGGCACTGTCAGAAGGACAAAGGGGGAAAAACTGAAGGACACAAAATTGCTAGTTTTGCAAAAAAAAAAAAAAAAAAAAAAATCTCAGACCTAAAAAAACATGTGGAGTTACCATGGCCAGCAAAAAAAGCAGTTAAAAATTAAAAAACAAGGACATCTAACTGAGGTCACTAGTTTGCATTCCTAAGCCTTTCAAGAAGGTCTGAGTCGCGAGCTGATGGGAAAACGAGAACACATTGAAGCATGTGTGCTTATGTCCTGTGAAGTATTCATGCAAACACCTCTCCATGTACCAGATCAGCTCAAGGCTAAAACTGCTTTATAGAAGAATGTACACTGCTTGCTGACATTCACTTATAAAGATACACAAATCTGCAGACAGAGCATTACATTTTATAATAAAATGGTAATATAATGGTAATAGGAATGCAAAACTTATCTTAGTAAATTGAAATTCATGCTCCCTTGCTGTATGTCCCACACACAGTCTTAATTTTCAAGGTAATCTTGTTCATATTTTTAATGCAGGGACAGGACCTGATATCTGGATCAACTGTGGTAATACCTGTTTCTGTTTAGTTTTTACTATACTTTACATTGTTATTAACAAGCTATTACCTGAATATTAAAATTGATTAAATAAATAAGATGGTATTACCAAGATATGACATCCCTATTAACATACATTAAAAAATTAATGTAAATTACCTTGAATATTCCAGACGGAGTAGCTTTTGAATAGTGTCATAAAACTATGGTGACTGTCAGTTGACACATATAGCCGCTTCACATTCAACTCATTTGAACCTGCTGATGTCACTGACCCTTATGTTTAATCTTTTATAATTTCTTACTTCTTTTTCATGTCTTTTTTTTAAGTTCAGGGCCTCTCTGGTTTTATCCCACAGTAATATTTATTGGATTTTAAATTTCAGGCCCAGTGCCATGGACACAGAAGAAAGGATCAGCAGGTTGTGTGTACAAATAGACCAGAAGTCTACTAATGTTGTCCAGCTGACAATACTGGTCATTTCTTTATTCTCTATTCAGACCTGCTGCTCGAAAGGAATGAGGCTGCTTCCTTCCTTCTCGTGCTTCCTTTATTTATGATGGTGCCAAACTCTTTTATCTGTGTGTATATGTATATGCTTGTGTGTATGTCAAGTAAAGTTATATGTATATACACACTATATATATACACACACACACACTTACTTCTCAGCACGTGTCTGAATAGGGTTTTGGTGAAACTTTTTTATGCCTCACAAAGCAAACAATCAGTGGCTGAGGTCTGCAGGGGTTGGACAGACAATGCAGTCTGTTTGGACAGATGGCCCCTTTGACACAAAGAAAGGCTAAGAAACCAAAACACAGAAGGACCAGCCTCCATAATGTGCTCTGTAGTGGGGAGGTTGCACTTTTAAGCACAGACTGAGAAGACTCCGAAAGCGGCACATCAGCAGGGACAGCAGCCAGACGTGATTCAGGGCAGAGGCCGTGACTCAACCCAGCCCCGCACACTTCTGTTACTCCCATCACTTTCCAGATGCACTGAAAGTCTGACGCTCTAATTCACATATATTCACTTATATCCATATGCATCACAACACAAGACTCCCTTAATGCAAGCACCATAGAAACCCTCACCACCTGTTGTTGCAGTGTGCAAATGAAATTCACTTACATTTCACTGCTCTGCATCAGCTCAATGAGGTCAGTAAAAAGTACATCTCGGTTCCTCTCACAGAAACCCTCTGCATCATAGGAAACCTGGAGGACAGAAAAACACACTTTTAAAAACAGATAGAGGCAACATTGCACTAATAAATCAAGACAGCTGCTAACAGGTTGGTGTATGACTGAAAACAAAGACCACAAAAGGTTTCAGAAGTGATTTCTACTCAAGTAGTTCTGCAGTTTGACTGAATGAACGCTTCTTGTACCAGCCCGCCCCAGTGGTACTGGTGTATTCACACAAACGCTGGGCTAGGTCTGATAGTATTGCTCACTCACTCATCTTCTACCACTTTATCCTCCACATGAGGGTCACGGGGGGCGCTGGTTGATAATATTGCTTGACAGAGCTAATTACATCACCAACAACAACAAAAATCACCATAAGTTACGCAATGCAGCTTTAAAAACACATGACAGTAAAAATGGTAACTGATAATTTTGATCTAAATCACTGGCATGAATTTTATGGGAAAAGAAAATTAAACTTTACACCTCCCAGGATTTACTCCCTTATAAAACCAGCAGTGGTTTAAAAGGTGTATAACTATTTCTGTAATACTGTGGACTGAGACTGGAGGAATGTCTTGAGGTCAGTCATGGGAGCCTCTTGAGTCTTTATGGCATGGTTCATTAAGCCTGCGGCATGTGTGCCAGGCTGAGGCACCACACATCTGGAGACTGACACAGGACAACCTCGGGCCAGACCACCAGAATGAAAAAAAAAAGCATCCAAAACAAAGACAGCCACTGAACTGCAGTGCATAAATGAAAAGAAGCTGGTAAACACGTATGACGTCATGAGACACATGTGGAGGGCCAACAACCATAAATGGTGACAGGAGAAAGGTGGGAGGTGCAAGAAAAAGAGACAGAGGAGGTAGTGTAGAGCAGGAAAATCTAAAAATACATAGATGACACAAACTCCAGAATTAAAGAACCGGCTGCACAACTGGTATTTATGACAGTTCATACGAGAAGGGCGTGACAGGAACAGCTCCTGTACCAACACCACAAAAAATGACGTGTTAAATAGATTCTATTTTCAATCATTTCAGCTCCTGGCTGCAGAATGTAGGTATAGCACACAGAGAAAGACAATACAACTGCACACATTTGCAAAAAGAAACTTTTTGCCACAGTGGAATAAAACTGACCTTGCCAGCGTAATGGTGGATGATGAAGCCCTGGTTCCAGCTGTTGAAGTGTTCATGGGTGTTGATCTGGACTCGGAGCTTCTGCAGCATGGTCTGGTCTGCTCCTTCTCCCACTGCGTGCATGGTGGCACACACATCATCCAGGATGCACATGATGCCTGGGGGACTCTGGGAGAAAAACACAGGTTCATGTTTTAATTCTTATTGATGTTTGATTCGTAATTAGTGAGGATAAATGTCTAAAAAAAAAGAATCATTCATCCTAAATGAAATACACATCCAGAGTTTAATGCACCATAGCTGAAGGAATCAATTGATTGATAGGAAAAAATACACAGTAATAGTTTTCATTAGTTAATTGATTAGATCCTTTATACCAAAAGTAAAAAAAAATAGACAGTGGTTCCAACTCTTACAATTAAAACTATTTGCAGGTTTTCAACATAAAATAATACTATACAAGATGTTACTGTGTACTTCTGAGTTACTACTCCTGGATATGCACATTGTTCAGTGAGTTTGATTTATTTTGCAGTATTTTCTGGACAATTTAAAGAAAGTATTGCAGAAAATGTGAACCTTGTGACATTAATGAAATATTTATTTCAGCTACTAGCTCAAATTATATTATTATTCACAGTATTGTTCATATAAACACACAACAAAACATCATTTTTGATGGAGAATAAGCATCTGAAGGAGATTTTTAAAAAAAAACACAGTAGGGTGGCTTTTTTTTCTCAGCTCTCTCCAACATTGCTTTCCCACAGTTACTCCCTCTGTTTGACTCCATTATGTCCAGAGTTGATCAGTGGCTTTGTGTTTACACAGTGGTAACAGTGTCACTGTGTCAGAGAACACACATCTCTGTCACTGGATTAACTAAAGTGGCGTTGGTGTAAAGAGCTAAAGTGTCAGGCACTGATTCAGATCTCCTGCTCCTCTGAGACGGACACTTGTTTTATGGGGATTTCATGAATTGGCTCTCCCAGTGGGACAGTAAAATCAAATTTACAGGATATGAAGTGGTAACAGAGCAGAAACTTGGCAATAACTTATAAAACGAATAAGTTTGTTATACAAAATGACAACTGCTCATATCCAGTATCAAGTTTGTTTTGATTGACAATAGATGCAGAGACTAAAAACAACTTTACATTCGATAAAACATAGTTTATTAGCTCCACTAAGAAAATGACAATTTTATAAATAAAGAGTTGGGAAATCACGGAATAGCTTTAGACCATGTAGTGCTGACTTGTTATTTCTGATCTGTTTTTTATTTTGATATACAGTATACGCTTACATGCCCAGGTGCAGTTTTGTAAACCCAACTGTCTTAAACCCCAAACCATTCCATTTCATTATCATATAAATGGCAAATCCTTAAAACTAAAGCAGACATAAGAGAATGTTTGACTCTACCCTGTTGCTCTCTCTTCTGTCCCCCATTTTTTTCCTTTTTTTGGTTTTATTGTGCAGGTTTAGTCTATTTCAACTTACTTATGCAATTGTCTATTGTCGTGATTATCTATGATGCATTTTGAGATTTTTGTTGAACGGCCACAGAAGAGTTTTGAAAACACAACACAAAAAAATAAAAAATGAGCAGCCTTTGTGGTAGTTGTGAATTGCCTGCACCATAGTTTACTGGTTTATTTATGAATTGTTTATTTACTTTGCTCTCGATGAGATCGCAGACAATCTTGTTGTTGAAGTACTCAATAGGAGTCCACTTGATGCCCTCTTGCACATACTCCTCCTGTAATGAGAGTCCACGATCAAAGGTTTAAAACATCTGAGGAAGCTGTATATCAACGGTATTATAACCAAAAAGAAAAGGAATGTGTGGAAACATCACCTGCTCTGCCTTCAGCGTCAGCTCAATGAATATCTGCTGGAGCTTTTCATTCACAAAGTTGATGCAGAACTGTTCGAATCCGTTTTTCTAATCAACGTAGAGCACAGTTATTAAAATCCACAGAATCCACAGAGCATGAATGTGCTTCACCCTTAGCAGAGGAAGGAAATCCTCTGAATCAGGAGGCATTGTTTAGAGTGGGAGCAATACACTGACTAACTGCTGGTTTATTATAGGAAAGGCCATATTGTGTGACTCACAGCACATACAATGAACACTCAGCCTTACGCAACAGTGATCTGCATCTTCCTGTCTAATAATCTGTGGCCACTGAGCCGACCTTCAGCTGACAGCTGACCTTCTCTTATATTGTGTAAACAAAAAGAAAGCATGGACATAATCATGGAGCAGATGTAGTGACACACATTAACCACACCGGTAATAAGATCTAAAGCTCTTTGCAAAACAAAACTAGAGAGAGCACTCAAGGAGCTTCGACACCAACAAGTGCCAGCATGGTTATCTTTCTGGATCTAGTCTTACTCTGTGAGCAAACCAGCCTATGTTCACACCAAGTTTCCTCACCCTTATTCATCAACGACAGGCATTAATTAATGCACAACAAAATGGAAGTAAACACAACAATGCAACATGACAGACAAAATTATGGTTATCTTCCGGACACCACTGCACATCACTGGCTGGCAGGCTTTGAATCAAATAAAGCCATAGGATTAAAATTGTAATGTTTAATATTTCAACCAAACTCAGTAACATTGTCCTATATGAGGTATTATAGCTTTTTTTTTCAAAGCAACAACATTTTTACTAATAAAAATGCCCCTATCCCACAAAATCAATGACAAAAAAAAAAATAATAAAAAAATAATAAAATATAATAATAATCCTATCTGGATTTGTATCTGGATCACTAACAAAACCTTGGACCATGACTTACATCTCTACAAAATGTCATCATAATATGTTCTTTAGGTCTTGAGTTATGCTGCTCACAAACACACAGACAGAGAAAGATTTGCAAAAACATAAGCTCCTTTATGTGGTGTTAATAATGCAAAAGCACCACCATTTGGTCAACAAGTCCACAACTTCTTATTAGGCAAATTTAACAAACAACAAATGAGCTTAGAAGAGCATGTTGACGTCTGCTGTCTTAATCAGGAGATGGGACTTAATCCACATACTTAATTACTTAGTCTTATCCTTTTTGTTCAATCTGTTTAAATGCTCAAAGTTAATGCTTGTTTATCTACTTTATGTGCTTCAACATACAATTGTAGCAGCCATGTTTCACTGTATAAAATGGGCAAAAACACTTACTTGGAAAATTTCAAATCCGTAAATGTCCAACACGCCAATATTTAACTCCTGATGATCCTTCACCATGGCTTTGTTGATGGACTGAAACCAAAAGGATCGTGTTAATCAAACACTGACTTATTTAAGGCTGTTAATAAATGCACTAAGCTTGAAAGTATAATTGTACCTCAACTAAGTAGTCAAACACACGTGCATGCAGGGCTTTTGAGAGAGCATCACGTGTGTAACACGCCTGTTCCACATTCAGAGTCACGTCTATTGACTCTAATGCATTTCCCCACTTGCTGTCCATCTTCCGGCTTGTCAGTTTTTCCTTCAAACGGTTCTGGTCAATTCCAAGCAGAAATGCAGGAAAGGCTAGAACTATTGAGCAGAGAAATGACAAAAAAAGAGGAAGAGAATGGGATAATTAATAAAGACGATACAACTTTATGAATGTTTACTTTACTAACAGAATCTTTTCCAGTCAGACTGACAGTTGTTTTCTGGCTGCACTGGTTAAAAAGTATTAAGAAAGTGGACTTTTAAATGGCAGAGCCACAAAACCACCTACACTGATTTCACCCAAAGAGTCATTCTGGCAGTTGAAATATGATACATTATTGTTACACTATGAGCCGTGACTCTCCATAAGACCTGAAATCGATTGGTCAACCACCCAAAAAAAAAGTTAAATTTGATACTTAGGTAATCTTAAAAGTTCCACTGTGTAAGAGTTAGTGTAATGGTTAGACAGCAGAATGTAACAAACTGAGGACTCCTGTGCTCACCTCTCCTTCCCCCCAAAGTACATCAGCAAGGTCGCTACATGGACAGAAGGTCACTTATAAATGACACTATTATGACATCAGTCAGTCAGTTTGACTTCGTAAGGCAACCTTAGTGATTAGAAGTGTGATGGATTCAACATGGCCCAATAAAAAAAAGGCGTTTAAATGTCTGCATTGTGAGGAGATAACAGCGGAGCACTGCTGCTTCCCTCTCTTTCCACTTCAATGACTCTTCAATGGTGGGAGATGATTAAGTTCTCTTTATATTTACAACCCAATTTTTTTAATTGTGAAGGAAAAGGGTCAAATGTTGCCTGCTTCTAAAAAGCATATGATCTAATGCTTTTGTTTATCTTGTGAGGTTATTAATTGAACATGTTTGGTGACATCAGCTGGGACAGAAGGACATAACATGGACATTTATAATTTAAATTATTCCTTCAGAAAATAATTGAAAGAATAATTTATAATGAATATAACCTTTATTTCAGTTTATAAAGTTGTGGTATAGTGAGTTCTTGTACTATTGTGATACACTGAGAATCAAAGCAGCATGTTTGAAACAGGTACTCTGCTAAAGCAAGGATGCATTTTAAGTATGCAAATCAATCTACAGGTCCTCGTGCGTTTGAGCAGCAGCCTTGTTTAACCCCTAACATAGAGAACCAGTGCAAAGGCAATGCTCAAATAAACTGTACTGTTTGCACTAAATATCACTAGGTGATATGGTTCCACTGACAATTAGAGGTAAAACACTGTAACAAAACATCCTCCAAAGCAAATGTGGCACAGATGAGCTCAAATTAGAGCTGAATGAAATGGAGGAAGAGTAATTGGCTAAGTCTCGAAATAAAAAAGTGTTGAGCACAAACCACAGATCATTTGCCCCAACCAGGCGTTGATATTGTCCCTTGAGAGTCCCTCCCTGCCTTATTACAGTGACTCACTTCCCCTAAAAGGAAATAGCTCTCAGGCCTGCAGACTCACTGTGTCTGGGAATGCATCACACCACTGCAGTAGCTCCCCTTATGGGACTTTAGGGTGTGACTGACCATACGCCTGCTTAAACCATGAGGAAAAGCCATCCTTTGTGTTAAGCGCGAAGGTAAGGGTCGCATACACTTGAGTTGAGTCTTGTTCACAGTGTGCATGTGAATTTCAGGAACGATGCTCTCCTGCAGGTAATTTGTTAGTCAAAGCTGCAGACGTTTGTCGAGCATATGGCTTCACTCAGTCCACTAACAATCATCCTGTCACTTGCCTATGTTTAGCTTTCAGCAAAAATATTCAGCGTTCATCACATAATCATATTTGGATATTTTTATGTCTTATTTCATATTCTTTGGTCAAAGTGGTGAAGAATAACCCATAATCCTTTTTTTTTTTACTTAGATGAGATCAATACCCCTAACAATATACCATTGTTAGTCTTATAAAAATAGTATATAATGTATTCATAATAGCATATAATTTTCTGGTAATGTAGCATGTTCTTGAATTACTGCATGCAGACAGTTGGCTGCATTCTGCATTAACACAATAAAACTTTCGAGCGAGAAAGTGGTGAAAGAAAAAAGCCAACTAGAGAGATCGAGCTCAGGACACAAAACACATTCAGAGTTAAAATAAAGCATACAGAAGAGATTTACGAGATCCCAGTTTCAATGTAAACATCATTAATATCTTCTTCCTCGGTCAAAACGATCTAACTGTATCTATGACATTACAGCTGCATTAAAGGCAAGACTTTTAGTACCCAGAAGTATGTTTCAGCCCGTTTGTATAAAGTGTGTAACAACTGACCAATTATGTCACAGACTAAAACAATTTCAGCTGGCACACTAGAATTACAATTCACAGAATTAGTAGTTCTTTGCACACACACTAGTTAGTGAATTTGGAGCTGTGCCTGGGGAGAAATGAGGGATTGGATGCCTTGCTCAGGGGCACCACAGCCCTTGGCTTCTTTGAACTGGCTCTAGCCAGATTGAGTTCAAGTGTAATCTGACTCCCAACTACTATATTTGGGTGTGTTAGTCTGACTTTAAGAAAACTGATCTAGTAAAACTTGGGACTAGAATGTTTGCATGTATTTTAAAGAGAATATTTATTTAAAGTCATGTAAACGTACTGCATGATTCCTACTGCTGATCTTCTGACCTTTCTTAATGTTACCATCAGTTTTTTATTGGTGATACAGCCATAAAATAAGGTGTTAAACGGTTTGGTGTTCTTAATAATAATCAGTCGATAGATAGACAGGTAGATAGACATAGATGGACAGAATCAATGACCCCCATAGAGGGGAAAAAGATACATAAATAACAAAGAGGGGTATGTCATCTCTGTGTGATCATCCTCTTTTTAAGGCTACTATTAAGAATTGTAATAAATGTGTCACTGGTCATGACTGATGACTTTAAACCTTGGCTGTTTCTAATTTCATACTAATGCTTGCTTTTTATTACTTAAAATTTCCAGCTGAAATCTCACCAGCAAACTAAAAATAGCCCAGGTTGGTTTTGAATTTGGGTTGCTGTTTCCCATTATGGCACAAACCACATTAAGCACAAAACAAGGGAGTATTGTTGTGAATAAGTCGTGGATGATGTAAATCTACTTACACTCTTCACTCTCCACTGCAGCGTAGTTGCCTGATTCCCTGAAACTGATATTTCCCAGGTGGAGGACTCCAGCTACAATCTGTAGCACCATGGCTTGGTCTATGGCTGAGATGCCAATCACACCCATGGCGTGCTGGAAAAGAGAAAAAGCATAGCGTTGGTCTGCACTCTGCTGAGCTTCGCTTATTTCCTCTAATTACTCCTCTCACGGTTTGACTGATAAACAAAAAAGGAAGAGATTGTTGGAAAAGAAAACAAAAGCGCTGTCATAAGGGGGGAGAGTGAACTTCACAGACACACACTACAACACACACACACTACAACACTGACCACTGGCATTAAAAACCAGTTAAAAAGACAAGATGTGACCATACTGTTGTCTCCTGAAAGTCACTCTTGTCATTGATGTCATCCACTTTGTAAGAACCAGACTGATTGAGGTAAGTGTAGTAATCCAGGCTTGTAATTCCAAGGCTGTTCTTCTGTTCTCCACTGGCTCCTTCTATCAACTACACAGCAGAAATGATAAAGTAGAGGATTATTTATGCAGTTACTAAACAAATCCTACATTTTATGAACTTTGAGAGCAAAGACAACAACATTTCGGTGCATGCACAGAAAACCATCTGCACAAACAAAATGCATCGGTTTCACTCTTCAGCTTAGAAAAATCACCTGATAAAATATATGGAAACTCCTTTCTCCAGGATTCCTCATGACGACACGTGATTTCTCCAGCAGGAAGTTGGAGATTTTCCCTCCATCTGGTTCACCACCGGAGCTGAACTGGATCTCAAAGTATTTCCCCTGATGGATCAAAGCATGTTTTTTTTTTCACTATTGGAGTGGGCCGCAATAAACTTTAAAGTCATAGCTATAAGTTCTGTGTGAGAGAGTGTACGGGCAAAAAACTGTATCCTGTTTTCACCTTGCCTTTTTCTTCAAACATGCCTGCAATGTAATATCTGCTCCATATCCAAAGCCCAGATCTGAATAGAGGCATTACTAATCCAAAGGCAGTACCTTAAAAGTGGTGATCTGTGACCATTAAAGAAAAGCCAAAAGATTTTTCACCCAAAAACCCTGACACAGTACTGCTCTGTGTCCTTAACGCACAGCTCTACTTAACCAACACACACACAAGAGGTTTGATTCCTCATGCCCTCTAAAGAAGTGAGGACAGTTGTTACCTGTGGTTTTTTTTTGCAGACAATCAACATGGAGGCAAAAGTGTCGCACAATAAAAATGTGACTCTAAAAGGGGAAATAACCGTATATACAGTACATGTCTTTACAAATTGGCAATTAACAGTGGACTGTTAATTTTACAATGTATTAGTCTATACCACTTTTTATGTTTGTTGCAGTACTGATAATCTTCACAACGTATTCTCTTCTAGCTATCTACTAATATTAGTCCGATATATTAGTTATAATAGTTACCTCTTTTAAACAACACATTTTTGCTGATGCATTTGCCTCCTAAGTATAATATAATTAATCCCAGTCACATGACGGTGATGGCAGACATCTCCTTTACAGCACGTTGCCTCTTATGAAGCAGATACTTCACATTTAGGGTTAACAGATAGTATTGGATTTTACTTTTTTCCTTTTCTGATATCCCATCTAGTCATTTTGGCCTGTATCGGATCAATGCCAATACTGCTGAATATATTCTATATTGAGTTTTATGTCGTCGTTACTTACACTGCAAATGAGACTTGGCACACGCACAAAAAATGTTTAACACGACATTGTTTTCTTTAATTAAAGAGAACTGTTCAATTAATTACTTAGTTAATCTACATTAGGACACAGTAGTTCAGAAATGGTGAAACTAAATCCTTACAAATCTGCTGGAGTTGTTGTTCCTCACTGTCTTGGCGTTGCCAAAGGCCTCGAGCAGCGGGTTGGACTGCAGGATGATGTCTTTGACGTGCTGCGAGGAGACAGACACGGGGAGCCGTTAGCTACAGTATGTGTGTGCAGCAGAGAGAGAGACTCGGCACACTCTTCACACTCACACGGACGGGCTGGTGTGGAACTTTCCAGTTTTAACATGAGCACATATGTGGACACGGACACACACACACACACAATAATACACATCTGCAGACAGCCGCACAAAAATCTGGAGGATATTATCTTATCTGTGAGCCATCTGCATGTCAGAAACACATGAGCTTCAAATCCAGACAAAACTACTCCCACTTCCATTTTTTTTTTTTTTTTTTGTACAGAAGTTAAATGGAAATGATTTCTTGGGTGTTTTTTTTATTTCTTGGAAACTTCAAATGCTCCTCCTCACATTTGAAGATATTTCTAAATATCTTTACAGTGGGTTTAGAATTCTTTTAATTCTTCCATTCCTTTAATACACATGTAACAACAACCTTCATCCAAAGGATAAGAAAATATTTTAGTGTTGCCTCAAGTTCTATTTATTCTATATACAGAACTTTGATTCCTTTATTAAATAGGTAGGAAACTGTAGATTTGCCTAATGTGTGTAAAGATGAAAATGAGTAGACAGATGAGCATATGTTTAACTGACTGGGGTTAATATTTATTCAGGACTGATCTCACACACACCTTGACCACATGTATAAACAAACACACACAGGTTTCCATGACTTCAGAGGACATTGCATTGACTTGCATTAATTTCCTGGAGAATTACTCTAACCTTAACCATAATAACCAGTAACCAAACCCTAACTTGAGCCAAACTTTAAAACATGTCTTCACCTTAAAATGTAGTAATTTATGTTATGAGGACTTGAGGATTTTTTTATCCCAATAAGGAAGACAATCCCCATAATGTGTGATTTAGGTCCCCACAACATATGGAATGCCAGGAACACACACAAAGATAAAAACAGGGATGAGATTGTGATGTTTGCTGACAAATTATATTAAAACTTGCTTTAGCAGTGTGCATTTCCATTTCAGCAAATCTGAATTCCCAAAACAATAAAAGTATCATCGCAGTGTAACATATTTATTCTAACTCGTCACTCTACCAGCGTTACTCTTCAGTCTAAAGCCTGAAGATGACTTCTGATGTGGCAGCTCTGAGTGGATTAAATATAAATTCCAAACAGTCATCATGGCATAGGCATTTCCTCATCAAACTTTAGATCTTTATCGAGCTTAGGAAGTGGACATCTGCTAGTTTTGGGGGTTGCCAGATGGCTGAGGGGGCAGGGTGAACGAGAGGCTACTAATGGTGATAGGAAAAAAAAGCCTGGGGAATGATGTAGTAACATATTTCCTACAAGTGTGCCTTGATACTTCACATCACACTCAGTTTTAAAAACGATTTTATAAGTAAGACTGAAAAGGAAAAAAAGTTGCTGTATTTTTCATTGATCCTTATTTTCACATTTTCTAAAATAACAATATGTATAGAATAATCAATTGCAGTTTAACCATGAAGAAAGCATTAAAATAAAAACTGATGGCTACTTGAAGAAAGTCCCTGACCACATGGTTCTCCCAGTAAATGCATTTGGCAACTGCTTTTCCTGTTTTTTTCCCCAGCAATATATTGAATCTCAGTTTCTGCCATGTGAAGCAGTGACACATAGTAATATTCACTCACAGTCACTTCTATTTCATTTATAATCTGTCAACATAGACCACAAATTAGAGCACAACACTGTCAATCCATACGTAAACTGAATGAAAAACTGAAAACAGGTCAAGTACATGGTGAAAGAGTTTCTCTCTCTTTGTTGTGATTGTTGTGTGTTGGTCAATTGTAACGTGTCTATTATCTCATTTGCTTTGCGTGACAAAAAGGAACATTTGTTCCACATTTGTCCGGCGAATAAAGTAATAAACTTTTATCCCTTATGTATACTGCAGAAAGTTAAACCTGTGCTTCTAAACATCTTGTTTGACAGAGAAGAAGCAGCCAGTCTCACCTGAACTCTGGGTCCACCCCCCGACACTCTGGAGATGTAGCCCATGATATATTTGGCCGCTACCGTCTTCCCCGCTCCGCTCTCACCACTGAGAAACAGACAAACATTTAAGCAAGGGTTTTCTCCTACATGTCATCTGATCCTGACGTTATTGTCTACATGAGTACAGTGCATGCTCAGATGTCAACTTAAGTGATTCATGTTCACATGAGTGAATGTTTGGTATTACAGCCTGTGGCAGTGAGTGACCTGCTTGCTTTGAACCATGTGTATGTTCACATGGTGACATTATTTTCAGTTTTTCACATTTGCCCATATTCTGCCACCGATGGCTCTATTCCACTTTAGTGTAACCGATGTCAGCATTAATGCGTAAATCGCATTGAGGGACAACGAGAAATAATTCTGCTGGTTCTCTGTGTCACAGAATCACTCTCTGTGTATCATTTTAGACTGTAAACATGTGTTAAATACTGCAGCCCAGTTAACAAAGGGAGCAGAGGAGATCGATAGACAGTGAAGCATTTGTATACATTTTGTAGCATGTGTGACGGACAGAGGGGTGAGGCAGTCATAGCATCCCGACGTGTGTCACCAATCCATGATGGACAATGACATTTGTTTATGTGCCAACCCTAATAAACAGCCTGTATGAGTTAGAATAGGCAACTCAACTGCAAATGCTGTCGCATTAACATTTGTGAAGACCAAACTGTGTTTTTCCTCAGGCTAGTTGCTATTCTTTACATTTGAAATCAGCACTCCCAATCAAGATACACTAGTAAGAGTTGCTTTATATTGTTAACATGTAAACTGCGGAATAATACAACATTAAACATGTGATGAAAATGTGATTAATGGAGATTATGACTGAACTCCTGCCAGTAACTGTGATTTTTTTTAATTACTTGTTAAACAGCTCTAATTCCCACTGATACCAAAATCAGTCTGATAAATTCTTTTCAGAAAATCGACCTATTAAAAAGGTATTTGTGCTGATGCATTTACCTATATTTATCTATAACTCACCATGTCAAAGCTCCAACGACATGTCAGACATTTACAGCCTTGACTCTGGTCAAGGCCCTGGTCACATGACTGCGGTGGCAGACATTACTCTTTACAGTGTGTTGTCTGTGCCAATTGAAGCATTTACAAATATTAAGTTAAGGGTTTATGGATCTTACTGGATTTGACCTTTTTTCCCGGTCCAATGATTTGAACAGTATCAGACCAATCTGGGTACTATGCATGGTGTCAAATTAGCCCAAAAGGTCTACACACTCCTTTTACTATTTGAATCAAATTTCAACAGGCTGAATCTGTTTTTGACTGTAGCAGCACCAGATCCATTTATTCTGCTTTGTCACATCTACAGGTTTCTTTCCTCTCTTCATATCTCTCCTCCCTCACCGTTCACTTGTCTTTTTTTCCCTCCTTATTTTGACACATGTGGTTTGGCAGTGGAGGACAGTGGAGTCTGTTTTTCTTTCTGTGTCTTGAAGGAGGGTCAGGCTGGTAATGCCTCTGTGAGAAACACAGCTGCAGGCTGTTAGAGGCTGCCAGAGGAAGTCATGGGAGCCACTCCATTACACAGCAGTCTCTAAATGACTGTAGCTCTCCACCTATATAACTCCTTGTTACTTCCAATTCTCTATCATTGTTCAGGTTAGAAAACTGGAGCAGCAAGAGTCGAGGGGATAAATATTCTGAATTTCAACATATTTAGTCTTATTGTCTGCAGATATAGTATATTAAACAAACAAGGGAATGAGTTGAAAAAAAAAGGAACACAGGTGCAAAAAAGGTTTATATATTAACTTTTATAAGTCACTGCAGACTCTAACTGGGCGTGAGTTTAAGTGGTTTTATACTTAATAGTGTGCACTGCATTTTCCCATAGACGATGCATGAGAACTACATGTGCAAGAAGATTTTCAGGATTTCTTTCTGCCTCCTTGACAACATCAGCTTTTTTGTATCCCAGTGATAAGAACATGTGTGCAACTGTTTAAAGTATGTTTCCCTATCTTAGTAAACAGGCAGATATCTTAAAATTTGAAATATTTTCTTTTTTTTTAACTTTCTAAATCAATGGACACACTTGAAATGAAAACTCATTGTTCCTTTGAAGCTCTACATGTGAATATACTATTAATGCAGTGTTTTATTTCTGCAGATTTTATAAAAGAAAATCAGCAGGTTGGGTGAAGCAGTCAGAAAAAAAAATCAGAATGGAAACTAGTACAAACATGAATTCTTATGGCAATGTGCTTTTTTATTAATGTGTCTGACGTCGTGCTTAAAAAGTCATCCAAATACTGATACCATCTGGGTATTCAAAATGGAACAAAACTGCTGTTACAAACCTGACCCACTGATCAGATCATTTCAAAGCAATAGTCAGTTGTCCATTCAGCCTAATTAATTTGCTGTCCTTGCTTTCTTGAAAATAAGACAAAATGCCAGAATCTTTTAAGCTGGGATGAGATCATAGCAGAAGAAGGAACAAATAAGTTGACAACACTGGACTCCAAAGACCATTATATACAGTGATAGAGGGGATGATCCTTCTTTTTATATGAGACTAGCTGTTATATACTGGTCACCATGAGATGAAAAAGCTAAACCTGCTGAGTGTGCATTTGAGTTTAGATAATATTATTATCCATTTCTGGAAATCAAAATGATGAATGAGCAGATGATAAAAGAAAGACAGGACCTATTTGTCCTTACTTTATTTCTATTACTTACTTTTGCACTCTCTCATATTTTGTACATTTAAATACCTATAATCTTACTATGATGCTGTATTGCTGAAACCCTAAATTTCTCTATGGGATCAATAAACTTATTATCCATCTATCTTGCTTATTTATCCTCAAACAAAATGTTTATTTGAATTACATTTCTAATCTAAATCAAAATAATGTCATTCCTATATAGACTGATTGGTCAAACTTTTTAGCTACTGTGGAAGTTTTTCTCTAATTCAAATCAAGATGCCATCATCAGCAGTTATAAATACACTTGCATGTATTATCCTATATGATTAAATCTGTATTTTGTTTAACAGTAAATTTATCCCGGAAATCTCTCAATGCATATTTTTATGAGCATGTCTAATTTTAACAACAGTCAGCCTTTTTGGCACCTGTGAAAAAGAAAAGCACAGCCATGTCTGGAAATGACATCAGGAAAGAGCATTAAATAAAAACTAAAAGAGTCCTGGTATTAGTCCAGGCTAAACTCAATAAACCTGCCTTATTAAAAAAAAATTGTAGAATCAAGAAGCTGTTGTTTGACAGGACCTTTTATGTCAGCTGTTTTTCTAATGTCTAAGGTTTTGATTGAATCTTTGAAAGATGACCTGGGCCTGATTTGATCTAATAGTCTGCGTGCCAGACCGATTATACCAACTACGTACCGGCACCCTTCTTCCTTTAAAATCTGAGGAATGTTTTCTAAGGAAATGAGTGACATGCAGAAGATAGAATGATGGCAAAGAGATGTATTTAAGGGATTTTGCAGACTGGGGATATTTAAAAATTCTCAGCAAAACTACTAAACCTCTTTATCCTGAATTCCCCTTCCTGTAAATTCACACATTTTCTTAGTAAATATGAAAAAGTGCCAGTGCAGGCTGATGCTGACCACACAGCTAGGCCAGCAGCCTTTGTTTGATGAGACCTGGTTCATCATAAAACCACTTCCATGCTATTGTTTGCTCATTCTGTTGGTCACAAAATCCACCTCAGTGCCTTTCTGTGGGAAACTGAACTAGCAAGTGCTGGTTGTCCAAACAAATGGTCAAAGTGCTGAAGCAGGGGGTAATTTGTCATGAGGTAAGCACACTTGTAACCAGATGACTGGACCATAGGATAAAGCCCCAATCACGACACTACACTTTTCTCGCTGCAGCTTTGTAGCTAAACAAATTCGAGCAGGCTGTAAAAGAATCAAAATTAAGTGAGTCCTTTTTTGTTTTGTTTTTTTCTTTAATACCAGGATGTTCTTCTAAAATAGCCCCTATAAAGGCAACTCTGTTTTCATCTCACATCCAATGTCAACAGAGGGCAAATCCAGCTGTGAGCTGTGTATTGTATTCATGTTTCAGCATTAGAATATGTTCTCCTTACTATGCATTTCAGCGGAGATGAAAAAAGTTGTGATGGAAAAACACCAAACAAACAGGTCAGTGTCAGTCAGTCATCTGTAGCAAATGATGTGGTGGAACCTGTTTAGTCAGTGCTGCTGTTCCCCTCCCAGCGATTATCATGCACTACTCAGACTGAACAGTGGTTCAGCTTTATTACAACATCTCACATTGCACAGATCACAATCTCCAGTCTTTGTCTCACTGATCCTGCACTTGGCACAAAAGGTGACACGACATTCTGAAGATGCAGCCAGCTGTCACACTAAACAGACAGTTTAATAAAAAATGCTTTCTCTTATTTTGCATATTTTGACTGTCACATGTCATGGGTTCGTGTGACAGTCATGTAAGTGCAGGTGGAGAGTGAAGTGTGGAAGGCTTACCTGATGATGACACATTGGTTCTCACGGTCAATCATCATGTTTCTGTACATGTTGTCAGCCAGAGCGTAGATGTGAGGAGGGTTCTCATACTGAGCCTACGAGTTGACAAATATAATTAAAAAGCAACTGTGGTTAAACTTTTGTTTTATTAAATTAAAAAGAACATAAATTAGCAGTTTCCTGTTGTGTGGTAGCTGGAGCTTTCATTATTAAATTTTTGGCAGCTTATTGCCAAGTGGAAGGGAATTGGGCTTGTAACTGGATAGTTGTTGGTTCAAATTCTGGGTCAGGTGCTAGTGTGCCCTTGAGCAAAGTACCAAACCCCTATTGCTCCCCAAGCAGAGACACTGCCCATTGCTCCTGCGCCCAGTTTGTGTGTGTGTGTTCACTACTGGTGTGTAATAAGGATTGGTTAAATGCAGAGGTAAAACTCACCATCACAAATTGATGTGTTTGCAAATACAAACAATTCTAATACTGAACATTTACAACTCCTACAACAAATGTCCTGGCCATTTATTATTTACATTCCTTTTGCTGACGAAGATCATGGAATATGAATGAAAGCTCTACTTGTTTTTTTAAAATGTTATTTCCAATATAAAGGATGGTACTGCAGCCATGTGGCACCCTATATAAATGCACTACTTAGTCCTTTAAGAGTAACAATTGTAAAAAACCCAGATATTTTAGGAAATGACTGTCAGAGTCTGAGACTGTGACGCTCACAACAAAAGGAGGAGGTTACTACTGCTGCCCATTAAATCCACAATAACGTCAGGACTTTCATGAGTGTCTCACATTATTCTGAACAGATTTGCACACACTCATGTGCAACTATAATCTGCCAAACTCGGTGATTTGGCCTGTGTCTGCTGAGTGTTTTCACGATCACTCAGGATTTCAAAGTCTTTAAGTGAGCTCCTGGCTTAAGTAAGACAAACCCACTCTCAGCACTCTGGCCAAGAGGAGGCAGACTCAAACAGGCTGTTCTGTGAAGGAGCCGCCAACTCTTCTCAATGGTCGAGTTTCTTACAGCAGCATCTGCGTCAGCCTGCTGGAAAGTTTGCACATCATCCTAAACCAGATCATTCCAAACCATTGGTCCTTCAGAATGTTATCATTTTGTTCCAATTCAATAACACATCAAAAACTGCAAGCTATTTAATAACATGTACCTACACTTATAGACCAGTTAAATAGGTACACCCATTCAACTGCTTGTCATTGCATGAATTTAACTGTCATCTGTCAAATGGTAGCAAGTCAATGCCGGGAGGCATGTAGACACGGTCAAGATGTGAAACAGAAGTTTAAAGTGGGCATCAGAATGAGCAAGAAATTTAAAAGACTTTGAATATGACATGGTCATAGGGGTCAAACAGGTTTTTCAGGTTTTTCAGCTTATGCACAGGGATTTTCATGCACTACCATCTCTGGAGTTTACAGATAAGACTAAATATCCAGTGAGCGGTGAGTTGCCTCCAGAAGAAGATGCCCACACTGGTTCGACATGACAGAAAGGCAATCGTAATACAAACAACTAATTGTTACAACTAAAGTATGCAGAAAAGCATCTCTGACTGCACGTCAAACCTTGAAAGAGATGAGCTGTGGCATGCCATGGTGCCGCATTACTTGGTGCCCTATGTGCCTAATAAAGTGGCTGGTGAATATATACATATAATATACATGAGTTGTATAGTCGCCTATTACATAAGATGAAATTTAACTTACAGCTCCTTGATACATCTCGATTTCTTTTTCTCCAAAGTATGGCATCTGCTTGAAGGGATTGACAGAGATGAGCACAGGACCGATGTAGGTCTGATAACAGTACACATTAAGGTTCATACAACTGAAATTAAAAATAAACTTTACTAACATTTCTTAAAAAAACTGAAAAAAAACATATGAAACTGTAGCAGAAAGAAATGACTCTTAACAGAGAGTGCATTAGTGGAGTATTTGGGGATTAGGCCTGAGCCTAAAAAAGTACCCAGTGCTTAGAAAATAACAGAGAATACACAGACTATGCAACAGTGCCCTGAAATAAAAATGACGCTCAAGGCAAATAAAGCTGCTATTGTGGGTGGCCTACAGCGACCTACAGTGACCCACAGTCTTGGCAGGGAGAACTCACAGTTACAGCTTTTGATTGGCCCAAATCAAAGGCCTGAGTAAGAGCTGTCAAACTGAAACCTGCCAGCTTTTACTGAACTCCACAATCCTGAGCACTGCCAGAACATGGATGGAGTTTATGTAATGAGCTGCTTTGAGAAATGCTCAGCATCCTTTTTCAAAGGGGTTATTCATTCATTCATTCATCAACTCGTTTAACATCATGAACAGCTCAACAGCTCCTGTGTGTGTGTTGTTATAACTTACTTAGTATTTTTTTTTAAAGAATAAAAAGTAAGTTATACATTATTAGACTACCCGAGTAAACTGTCCAACAATGATAGTAGTGATTTAAACTAATGTGCAGAATGCAGCCTGTCTAAGCAAAAAAAATCCATCCCTCCCAACTTTCACTGTCTTCTGCATATACCTTATAATGTGATGTGACCCGCCTTGACCTGCTACACAAACATGTCCCCATAAGATCATTAGTCCCTAAAGGACAAAAAAACAGATTGCAATCTAACAGCAAAGTAACTTCAATATTATTGAAGTTTTTTATTATTATTATTATTATTATTATTATTATTAAAGCGTGATCCCTTACATTACTTGTTACTAGGCTAAGTGAAAATATTACCGTAATATATTAATGAGTAATGCATTACTGCCTGACACGGACTACGACAACGAAAAAGTGCCTAAAAAAGGTAGCTATAACGCTTTCTCCGTTTCACAATCTTCTTCACACCATTTGTTTAAAATGTTGCACCATAGTGAGACCAAACTAGAGTAAATGTGACATTGGTGAGGTAGCAAGAGTTAGAGGTCTGGGTGGAAGTACAAACAGAGAGGTCCTTTGGCCTCTCGCTCACAGCAGCGTTTCAGGAAGAAGGCGTCGCCCCTCAACACTGCCCTATTACTACCTGCTACTGTGAATGACCAGTCAGCTCTTCTGTTAACAGCACAGATGAGATGGGACTCAGCTATTCCTCACTTGTGTGTGAACTGTGATTGCGGATAAAGGATACAAAGATGTAGTCATCCATGTATCTCTTCTTGAGGTTGTCCACGATGGCGTCCTCATTGATCTTGCTGAGCAGCACCATATCATCCACTCCGCTGTGTTTGACATTGTGGCTCTGCCAGTGGTACCGGTAGTGCCCCCGGCTCCCCTGTAATAAAAACACACACAATTGCAATCGTTATTCACTGAGAGAGACACAATGAAATGGTGTGGATGAATCGAGAGTCCGACATCAAGTTTCACTGAATGAACTGTGGCTGTGAGGTGCCCTCAAAGGCTGAGGTAGTGTGGTTCTATCACACGGCTGAGGTAATCAGACAAAATGAAAGCCAAGGGGAAAACGGTTATTTTCATTCTAGAATAAAAAAAAAAAATACTCAGCACGCTGAGCCATGTTTACTTTGAAATAATGCAAGGTCAGATTCCCAGAAGTACTTTGTGTTATTTGTCCAAGTGTTAAAGATGCTCTGACCCAACATTTATCCACAGCCTAAAAACCTGGTTTCTCCCCACATTCTTGTTTGTCTTTTAGCTGAATGAGTCTTTGGAGAGCTGAGGTCACTCATCATGCGCTATGAGTCAGTGTTGTCTGGCTACTGTGGACGAGTCACAGTGTGCTGTGAGGAGTGAGTCTCTTTCTCCTGGACGGAGAACCACTCGGAGCCACGGAGAGTATCCAGAGCATTAGTCAACACGTGTTAACTCTTGACATCCTTGTCTCCAGTGAGGGAGTGTGGGAAGAGAAAGGAGCTGAGAGGCATTTTAAAACAGTAATCTAAAAAGGGGGGGGGTGATACTTCCACTGTGAGATACTGCTCATTATGTAGCAAGTTTATAGATAATATTTTTAAGGAATAATCTCCATTTTTCATTGGTCCTTGTTTTTCAGACTACATTTATGAGACAATAATGTTCAAACGAGGCCTCTAACTACAGTTACAAACAGTCATTTACTAAAAGCAACTTTTTTTTTTTTTTTTTTTTTTTTTTACAATTTTCTAAACAATGATTTCAAATTGTGACCACAGCTACGATACAAAACAAAAACACATAGCCTTGTCCCATGTTGGGTGGGTCCAGATAATGCCTTTGCTGATCATGTAGCTGTTTTCTCAACTCCCCTTTCCAACGGCAAGAACTCTCTTTGAACTATACCTATTTCCTATCAGGGTTAAGGGGTTGTGGCATTATGAAGAATGTAATGTTACACAGCATATACTTCCTAAGGCTGGACAGAGCTGTAGTGTTCGGAGACAATCATGTCAGAAAAGCCTTAAACACTCAGAATACATTTTCACCAACAGTTGATTAATGTCTGTTACTGTTTGTCAAGAACCTAGAGAATGATATATTTTTTCGTTCTCTCTATCACCAAATGTTCTTCATTTTTAGGTTAGTTATTTTATTGTTCATATAAAGGCACCGTTCTGGCCACACAAGTGACATAAGGAAGACGGGAAGCAGCAATATTAAGCTGTTTTGGGTTTTTTTTTGTTTCTATTACCCCTCCCCCATGTTCTCTCCTCCCCTCTGTCATCGTCATCCTCTAAAAATCATATGATAAGTCAAAAGAGACAGACAGCACTAAAAAAAAAAAAGAGAAAACACACTCTCTCTACAAAGAGAACAGAAAGAACAAATGTTCTTTCTTGTCTGGCTGTTTGATTTTGCTGCCACCTTCTTATTAAAAGTAGCAATTGTACAAATGAAAACCTTTTCTCTAAAGGCAGACATTAAGAGAGTGCTCGCCCAACCGCCAAACAATCGAACATGCTATATTTAACTTCTTTCTGCTATGTTTGGAATGAAAATGAAAACACGCAGATTCATGAAGGGAGAGGTGATAAAGCTGAGATGTAGGAGGTGAACATCCAATGCTCCGAGAACCGTTTCATCTGTTTTGACTTACAGGCCTTGTTTAATGAAGTAAGAGGAGTAAGAAAATATTCTTACATAAAGAAGAGTGGAGTGAGGGAGTAGCTGCACACACACAAAGACATGTGGGAGGTGCCTGAAAACAACCGCACTCCTCCGCTGCTGGCACTGTGTGAGAAGCACCCGAGCAACCAGGACTCGTAGGTCGACATACTCAAGTGAATGAAGTTTGACGTAGTGGCAACTGGTGAGGGAGGGTCCCTTTGGCCACTGACTACTCAGCAAAAATGCTTGTTCATGTTACCATTAAGTTTAAAGGTCTAGTGTGTAAGAATTAATTACATGTAATGGTGAGACTGCAGTTTGCACCAAAGAAAGAACCCATTCCTCTCACTCTTCCACTCTCTCTGCCATTTCATCCTTCTTCTTTGTGGGTTTATCCATCAGGTTTATGTGAGATAAGCTGTTTTTCGTGATTTGCACTGTAAGCATCTGCTTCAAGAACTTCAAGAGCTGACATGTATGCTCCTGGCTTCCATTCAGGTTTTCCATTCAGGCTGCTGTAGACACATGGTCGTGCAAGATGGCCGTGAGGCCATGACCTAAAGTATAAAGTAAAAGGACTACGAAAGGCTTAAAGCAATTATTCACTATACAAACATAAGAGTATTATATTCAATTTCTGCCAATAAACCCTCCAAAATGTTACACACTGGATTTTTTAATACAATCCAAGTAAAAAAAGTAATAGCACACTAATTAATGGTTAATACTTATCGCTGCTTGTGCTGTGTGATTAAACAAATATGGGAATTGATGAAGAGATCCCTGATTTCCTAAGTATTTAAATTCTGGGTTTTCTGGTAATGTTGCAGACAGTAAATAAACAAGCCAGTATGTCAGCAGCTGCTTAATAGATCATACATTTCTTTAAAGCAGATTAAACAGAACGAGATTTCTTGCAATGCAATTTTCTTTCAAATGCAAGTACGTATGTAGTTCTATTCTGCTGAATATTGAGGGATCTCTATGTTTCATAACAAGAAATCTCTTCAAAGAAATCTGAGGTACTCAGCAATCAGTAATTACACAGGGGAAATCTGGCATAGTTGGTGCCCGTGGTGGTCATAACAACACTATCACCATGGAAGTACAGACTTCCTCCTGAGCTGGGTGCACACAGACACAGAAGCACCTCACATGACTGAAACACGGTGATGACAACATCTAAACATATGTGATAACAGATATAAATGAAAATTCAAATTAAAAAAAAAAAAAGGAGCTGACAGATTTGTCTTGATTCATTTTTAACCCAAAAATAAAACTACAGGACCAGACATTTTCACTGAAGTTAATACAAAGGAACTTCAACACCAGTCCTGATCCATAAGCCCAGACTTTCCCTTCATGCAAATACCATTACCATATATGGAGAATGCTGTGCAGCTTTGGCTCGAGGTAGAGGAAATGGCTGGGTTTGATTCAGTATCATAAGCGGCACTTTTCCCCTCATTTCTGCCTTCTGTGCCGTTCTCCTTTTCTACAGCAGGACTTTACACACAGTCCACCATGTGTGAGGAGCATGTCGTTTGCTCTGCCAACTGTGGCAAGTCTGGATAAATGCCACAAGAAAAAAAACAAATCTTATGTAAAATAATAAGCAACTTAACTCCTGAATCGCTCCGTACCAAAGGCGTGGGAAAATAGAACAGTTTCAATACATGTAAGTGATTGGGGAAGATATTTCTGAGTTTCTGTAGATGTTGCTTTCTCCTGATTGTCATCAACTGATGAGGAAGTGCAGTCTAATGAAGGAAAGTTCAAACTGCTGATTGTATTAGTTGAAGCCTCTGAAACTATCGCTTGTTTAAAGCATGTGGTATTACATTTACAACTACAGGGAAATGCCCCACTGAGCATGCCAGCAGATATGACTTTGACTTTGACCTGAAGACTGATTGCACTAGAAACCCTAAGCAACTAGACCTGATCTCTTAAACCAGTGCTGTCAAAATTACAACTTTGACAATATACATATACTATTTTTATACTTGTGTTGATTGTGAATTCGATAACCATACACAGGCGATGTACTTCTCACATTTTCCACTTAAGTCTTCCCTTAGATAAGGTAAAGAGTGGAAAAAAAAAGAGTTAAAAAAAAAAACACAACTGTAACTGTCCAGCAGCCGTGATTCAGATGTGATAGCTATTTGCAAATCATTATCAACGCTTGCCAATGACTGTGATGAACAGGCTGTTGGTGAAAGTGCCGACAACAAAAACACAAGTAATCTAATTTGGTAAACATGTGTGACAAATTAAAGCATAAATTAGGGATATTCCAGCCTTCATGAATCAGTCCAGATTTTTACTGGTTTTGTTCATCTAAATGTTGAAACAAATGAAAATCACTTGTACACTTAGACCAAAACAGTGGTGTCTCAAATTTTAGCTGCTTAACTGCAATTTCCTGACAACCATTTTCTGATGGTTTTATTCTTGAGTTTTTACCTTCAAGGCAGCCACTGCCAGCAGTTTATATCATTTCGGAACAGAACCAGAGAAAAGGGGTTTGTGATACACACTCCACTACAATAAAGACTGAGACAGCTTTCTTTTGTTTAACAAAAATGTGCTGTATGAGGGCACTAACCATTTGTAAATCTGATCCTCAGATATTTATGAAACTTTTACATGTCTCAAATGGCTACACTTCACTAACTTTTATAGGCCGACGGTTGGTCACACACATCCACTCACGCCACTCTCTGGTTCAGTCCAGCTGGATAACTATGAAGGGCAATAATTGCTCCCAAGACTCACCTCACCTTAACTCAATCACAAATTCACACCAATAATATGTAGGCTGAGTTTGACATATTTTATTCTGTTTTGTTGGAACACAAAACAAAACCTGGTTTTGAAGCTTAAATAGGTACTGCATCACTCACTAAACAGCATTTCCACCAGCATTACACTAGTGTCTGTGTTTGAACTTAGTCAAGGATCACTGACAGTGTTCATGGCCAGATACTGACAAAACTGCTGAATGAGACTGTTGGCCTTTAGAGGGGGAGGATAAACAAGGATGAGAAACAGATTAAAGAAGGTGTGTGTGTGTGTGTGTGTGTGTGTGTGTGTGTGTGTGTGTGTGAGTGTGTGTGTGTGTGTGAGTGAGAGAGAGAGTGAGAGAGAGAGAGAGAGAGAGAGAGGTGTCAGAGAAGCAATGCCACATAAAGTGAGACAGTCTGATCCAGTTTGAACTTCGGAGGGATGGAATATTCATTAAGGTCACACATGTACTCATGCACGCACACACACATGCCGGTTTTGCATCCTCTGTGAAGACACTCATAGACATTATCCATTACCTAGCAACTAACCCTAACCTTAACCTAAACCTAATCCCAACCCTAACCCTAAAATCAAGTCTTAATCCTCAAAAAGCCTGTTAAAGTTATGACAAGCAGCCAAAATGTACTCACAAAGATAGGTTTGCTTGACAATTTGTCCTCAACACCTACTAAAGACTTGTACACACACACACGCTAAAAACTACAGATGAGACCTTAACTTAATTAAAGAGTAAATCTACACTGAATTAAACAAAACAGAAAACTGTTGCTGCACAACTCTCTCCCCTACCCACACAGCTCTCTTGGAAAGCTGATACACTGTGAAGATATACTGACTAAACATAGTTTTATATATCAGTTCGATCCTCTCTGGATTAAAGCCAAGTCCTGATGCTTAGATAAATACATTTTTTGTGCAAAAGCTAAATCACATTATATGATAGGACAGCCAACATGCAGTGACAGCTGTCTCGGCACCAAAGAAGAATTGTCTGAAACATCTGTTCTCATTATACAGGAATATATTAAGACTGTCCTGCAGCCTCACATATGAATTACTTTTACTTTGGGATGCATGATATTATTGGCATGATCGGCAGATGTTGCTTTAAAAAATGTATTATCAAATATTGACATAAAAATAGTAGGCTGAAAAAGCTGCTACCCAAATGACTTCTATGCTAGCGCCCCTTACAGATATTTTTTGATGCCTTTTTATTTTGCACAATGAAGATATTTTCTATCCACATCTACTGCAATATGAGTATGACAAAAATGTTAATTTCAGACTAAATTACCTCTGCAGTTGGGCAAAAGGAAAGACATGTATATCGATATTGGTTACTGGCCCAAGTACTCCCAATACACTGGCATATCTAATATCATGCATCCCTACCTTTAATAAAAAAAAAAAGTAAATCTCTTTTCATCACAATATGAAGCTTCATCCATATTACTGTTTTTATTTGAAAATGCTTACATTCAGCTCTGGATTCACCTCCTGTCCACATGATCCTAACATTTTAGAGTCCCAAAATGGAGAATCATAAAAACATTGGATGAAAACTGTTGGATCTATTTAGTTTGAAAACTCCCAGGCAGAGTTTTTAGTCTGGACGGGCAAAACTGGAGACCTTTGGAAACAATAATGCAGTTTAACTACATTCCCTTCCTGATGGGTTATTACTGGCTACAAATCAAGTCATGACTGAAAAACAGTTACCCTTTCTTTCACTTTCAATTTCACCTCTTTGTCGGGATAAACAAATAAAATCCCTGCTCTGCCTCAGTATTACTTCCTGAAACTTTTGGTTTGTTGATTTGAAAGCAAATGACTTAAATGGGCAATAACACTGGTCTGGATAAGGACGGGTTTCATTTGAAAACATTGTTTACAAATGAAACGGTACATGGATGCAGCCTCAGTCAATGTGGTGAGCCAGCTTAAACGTCAACATTCCCTGCAGTAACGTGGTCAAAAGTATTGTTTTTGTGCATTGCAACTTTATCTAAGAGAATTCTTAAAACAAGCTGCAAGGGAGGGTCTTGTCAAGACAGCATGATGACTTTTCATCACCACCCTCACCTGTAAATGTGGTGTTAACTGAGCGTGAACTGAAGAAGCTGAGGGTGAAAAGTGCTTCTGAGTAACCCCTAAAATCCACTGAGAATACTGGGGAAAAAAAATGTGATTTTGTTTTTTTTCCTTAGCATTTTTGAATGGTCACTTGGTCATTTGCACGTGACAGGCACTCTACCATAAATAATATGAGAGGCCCTTTCCATGTCAAGACACGTCATGCTGTTGTGGATCAGAACTGATAGAGGTCACATACAAAGGGAAAAATGAAAAGTTATTCTGTGGGATCCGAGTAACAAGAGAAGTGACTGGTTGTGTTGAAGTTATAATGCTATGCCTGAAGGCAGGGGGTGACTACATCACTTCCAGTGGAGGAGGACATAATGATTAAGTGTAAGCAGAGACTGGGCGACTACTAACGCAGAACCACACCTCCTCTGTAAAGTATCAGCTGTACAGAGACACATCCCTACATTATCTAAGTCAAGTAAAACTGTGCTGTGGAAACTTGGGATGTGTTCATTTTAAGCATCCCAAACTGACTCATTGTCTTAAATGGCTGACAAAAGGAACATGATTGTTAATAAAATATGAAATCAAAGAAAATGTGGTTTTGGGGTGGAACTCAGCTGAAATCCTAGACAAGAGACATGACACTGAGTCCTGCGTTTCCTTTTTAAAGCTGCCTCAGTAGTTGCAGTAGAAACTCACTCCTAGCCCCGCTGTAGCCACAACAGCGTCAATGAATGACATCTAAACCAGCATTTTCTCATCTAGCAACTGGATACATGCAAATATTTTACATGTGGGACACAAACTGCACTCTTTTAATCTGAAACTGAAGAGGGAGGAGGTGCTCGACGGAGTGAATCATGTTTAACAACAAAGCAGTACTTGGTCAGCCTGTTGGTTTTTCTGTGTTTCCTCTAGTTCATGAATTATCTACACATCTTACAAGGCAAACGAGAAACAAGGACTTTGAAATTTGAGTTTTGTCAAACAAATTGAGGGAATAAGACCAAATGTGGCATTTACAGAGGAAATCCTTGGAATTTGGTTATTCAAACTGCACCAGCCATGATGATATTAGGCAAAGTTTGTTTCAGAGTGCATAATAATGAGTCATAATGTACCACAAAGGAAATGCCTTTAGTATCAGCACTACTATGAGCTTGCTGAAATTTTAAGTAATCAGCCGGAGCAGCAGTGAAAGCATCAGTTCAGCCTTTAAACAGGGGTGCATCTTTGAAAAACACAGTAAACCATGAAAACCTCTTTATGTGTCTATGAACTTCAAAGATTTTCAGTTAAGTTCTGTTACAGACTGACAAAAGCCAGTGTAAAGGTGCCTGATGTTACTGTGAGAAAGGTCGTGGAAGGTCAGGCAAAGTCTCTCCAGACACTCCAGACACTGTATGGTTTCACTAAACAACACTTATTTTTCAGTTTGGTCAAAAACAGTAGGAGGCCCAATAAAGGGATCAAACAAAACTGTGATAAACCAGCAGGACAGTGCTGTTGTTAATCTACTACTGTATGTCTGAAACAAAACAAACACACATTTGGCAACATATTTAAGACTGCAATCAATATTTTCTTCTGCAGGTTCAATGTGTAAACAGCTGAAGAGTATAATAAATAGGTGTTTAATAATGAGTTGATTTTCAGCCTCAACAAGGAGAACAGAGTGAATCTCAAACAACACCAGGGCTTTTAATGCACTGACTTTGGCTTTGTGTCAGCAATGTGGTTCTCTTTTAACATTAACGACTGACACTGGCATTTGTGCAGCAGCTACACAAACTAAAATGTGTTCACAGCAACGTTTACAGCAAAGCATATTTTATAAATCCACCCCCTTGTTCATCACAATTAATAAGAAAAATAAATTGAACTGCAGGCTAATAAGCGCATAAGCACCAGAGAAGGATGGTTTTAGGCCATTTTATCTGCTATATATTCATATTATAAGAGAAATCCACATGCACAACAAAACAGATCAGTGTAAAGTCAAAGTTCATACAAATGGCTTTGCTACTGAATAGTGCACGGCAACTGATCGGCCAACTGATAAATGTAGCTGATATAAAGTAAAATTTGCTAAAATTACTGTGTAGTAGTAGAATTTTGTACACGTATGCTAAATTTAACTTTAGTGACAAATGATGTTCGTATTATACTTTATAAAACTACGGGTTCAAGTGAATCCTATTTTCATACTCCAGTCACTGCATAATTCCACTGGTGAGAAATGTACTGATTCAGCCCTGCCATGGAAGATGTGCCATAAAACACATTTCAAAAGCAGCTAATTTTGACTTGTCTCCAACAGCTGACATTTCTTTAAAAAGCTGTGACTCAGCTCTTGTTCCACATTGATCACACTTCTGGTAGTTTCCCCTATAGTCTGTGCCAAAGTTAAGGACAGAGCATTTGATATTCTGAGGATGTCACTGCAAATAAACAGCAACTTTTAATGATTTTAAACATCAAACACAAAGGTGCTGTACAGTGTCTATGAGTGTCCATGAGAAAAATACAATGGGACAGAGTGAGAAGCTAAATCTACTGAGGCAAAGGCCACATATTGGCTGATATTTCACAATGGGAAGCTACTGGAGCACATAAGTAGAGGACAGATCCATGTCTGTCTGATCCTACTCCCTTTTTAGGTTGTTATGACAGGACACGGTTTGGTTTATAATCTAAGAATAAGGAAAACAAACCTGACAGGCATGAAAGCAGCCTCATGTCACAAATAAAAACATTATTTTATTCTGTACTAGGGCTGCAGTGTTAATTATTATTAAAGGAATTGTCAACTATTTTGTTGGTTGATTCGGTTGGTCCTCTCTGAGTTTTCAGCTTCTTAAATGTTAGTGTTTTCTGGTTTCTTTGCTCCATAGAACAGAAATCATTAAACTGATAATTTTGGTTTGTGGACGTGATAAGATAGAGAGCAACATTTTTAACAAACATTTAATTAACTAAGAAAATAATAAACAGATTAATTTACTAATTGTAAATAATAGCAGTAGGGATGGGAATCACATGGTACCTCATGAGACTATACACAATGCATGGTCCACGATACCAATAATATGACATAATACAATCATATATCGATACATCACAATATCTGTGTAAGTAAAGAAAACAAAATGTCTGAGAAAAGTTAGAAGTGCAGGATTTCTCTATTCACTATTCAGTGACACTGGCAGGAACTGTTTACTTCAGCGCGCCTTAATTTGTTAATCTATTGACATTTGCCCTGGCATATTGATTATTGTATTGCACAAGGAAGGACAACGATATGTCACCAAATCGATATTTTGACCCACCCCTAAAAAGCAGTGATCTGATCAAACACTGAGATGAGTATGTAATTTCTCTATCTCAATACAATAACAAAAGATCTAGTTGGATGGTGTTGGGAAGCAGCATGGGATCATGGGAAGTGTTGTCTAGTTCATTTCCCCTGTACGTTCGGACTTTACAAGGAGAGTTTCAGCAGCAGAACACTCTTCAAATGTAAATGGTTATGTAAATAGTTACACATAATAATGGGAAAAACAAAACTCAACACATTAGCTAACTAGTGATATTGAGTATTTCCTTGATCACTTTTCATAGTTGTATTGTAGAGAAACAGGAAGGCAACATTAAAAGGTGACCAAAACGAAACAGTCTGCTACCTTGAATAAAAATCCAGAGTTCTAGGGATTTAAAAAGTGTTGGAAACATTTTTGGCTAATTTATATACACTACTCTGGAAAAAAAACAGACCATTTGTCTGTTTTAAAGCAGAAATATTGCATATACTTTAAATTGTTCAAGACAGTGATTTTAAGCACATACTTGGCACTAAGATGCCAAAGATTGCACACACTGTGCATCTACTTGAAGTATTATGGCAGTGTTTAAATTTTTTTGTGATGACCGAGCACAGACTTAAAAATATATGATCCTTTAACCAATGATGTTCAATTAACACAATTTACACCCCTGTATATACAAGTTTACAGCTTTAGAATCATTGTCCAGACAGGAACAAGTTCAGCTTCTCTTTCATGTGCCACTTTATTCATTTGCTTTGTGTATGATCTTTGGGGATTTGATGTAGCTGCATCCTCTCCTCATCATCATACTGCGATATGGAGGCTTCAACCAAAACAGCAGAGTCGAGTAAACCATATGCAAGCATCGACAAAGTGCCAAAGTATAATGGACACGTTGGCTCAGGCCATGAGGGTTTAGGTTACAAGGACAGAAAACCACGCCGTGCTCCTTACCTCTCCTTACCTCTCCAAGGTCACAATATCATGTTTCACAGTTACAAGAATAGTAGGACTTGATGTCATTGCCAATAATGAGTAACAATAATAACAACAATAACAATAATACAACTAATGGAGGCACTGGGTTCTGTGGAAATACAGCTGAGCTGCCTTGTATGGAAAAATAATGGCCTTTTCTCTTGAGCTCATTTTTGATAAAGCAGAAGTGACAGCAACTTTAGAACAATAAGTCAACATTACAAACATTGTCTGCTTTTAATATATATAAAAAAAGATGAATAAATAAAAGATATGCAAATATCAAATATCTTTTAAAAGAAAAAACAGATATGACTCTGTATACAGCAGAATCAGACAAAGAACTTGATGGCAATTTTACAGTGTGCTGTGTGTGTTTTTCTTCCGAATGATTTACTGTACAAGTGTAACTTCAGGACAAGCCACTGCAAACAGTGAAGCAGTGAAAACACTGCCACTTTGTGATAAAGATGTCAGAAAATAATCAGGAGTAGTGTGCAAGGTGAATCGCAACGACAAGCCTAACGAGTTCCCCAGGTCCACAGAATGGGTGCTCGTGCTGTTTGCAGAGAGAGTTTGAATTCCTGAGCAAATCTCTACAGCGGTGATGGGTTTGAAAATGGAACACCAGCTTTAAGATGAAGGGAGAGGGGGTTGCTCCGTATGCACCTCCCTGTAGGAGAAACTAATGCAAACCATCTGCTGTCAAACCAACATGCTATTCAGCATCTGGCAGAGAACGAACGATGCTGGTGTCTGCTGTTCCAGACAGTCAGGATGACAATCACACTCGCTTTCTCTCGCTCTCTTGTCCTACATGAGCTAAAACATTTTCCCAAACTTCTCTAAAATACTGTAAGGACAAACTATGAACTAAGGCTTTAATTATTCTGACCAAATCTTAGAGTGTTTTCCTTTTCTTTTAAGTTTAGACCTTAATGCCATTACATCAACTACTCTGCCACTGAGTATTCTGTCATTGAGTATTTTGGCTGTCATTGAAGTTCCCTTTACAGGGAGAAAACAGCTCCCAATTATTCACTCTGAAATTAAGTAAACCATTTAAAAAGTACACAGCCAAATTCCAATGTAACTGTGTGCATGAATGTGGCAGGAAACATGCTTTTCTTTCAAGTTCTTGTCACAGTTTCGAATGCAGAAGCTCTGTTGTTCTGCTGACCTCTGCCCTTTGGGGTTTGTGTCCTGGTTTAATAGGCTACAAGAAGAAAGCGTTAAACATGGGTTTGTTTGTGTGTATGTCAAGATAAAAACATATTTGACATGTAGCTTGACAAATAGTCTAATGTTAAAGTTAGACTATCAGATAGAGTTAGAGTTAAATGTTCTGCCTTTTAGTAAAATTACTGATATCAAGATGCTATATAATACTGTATATATTTTATGGGTTGGTTGCTTTGTAGAAGAGGTGACAGGTTTCACAGATGATGATCAGGTTATGGTGTTTCATAGTTTCTATTCATTCAACAAATTTAAATTAGCAAAACATTTTCTCTTTGTTTGCAATATATATATATATTCTAAAATACTGCAAGCACCCTTTTCTGTATTATCAACAAATACTGAACATCATGCCAACACCATATCCGTGATAAGCTAATATCATTGGCCAAAGATGCATCAGTCCGACTGTAGTTAACCTATGTCAAAAATCATGAAATATACTACACAGAGGTATGAATTAAATTAAGTTACAGAAAAATTGCAACAATTTGTTTACAGTGGTGTATCCATTAACCAGCAGCCATGATGTTGTCAAAGACACATAATTAACTGGTGAAAAGCTGGAGGAATTGGACGCTTGATGAACAGCCAAAGTGGGACTGCTGCCACAGAGGACAGCGACAGTGAAGAGATTGATGCCAAAACAAAACGCCGAGGCCGCACAACATCCTTCATAACTTAGACCTAGGTGTGTCAGGAATGGCATTCAGTAACCAGGAAAAACCTGTCTCCATGTAAATGCATACACACACACACACACGCACTCAGAGTGTACACACACACTTCACCTGACACATGCTCCCTGGCTGCCTCTGCTTCCATGACTAACCGGTTTTGAAAAAAGAAGAAGCTGTACCTAATGCTTTTTGAATGACACCGCCTGTGTGCCACAGAGAAAAGTCAAATCCATCCGGGTCAATGCTTTCAATTATTAAACCTTCACTGCAGCCACAACACTGTGGCTTATTATGGTATTCATGATAAATTAGGAATGGGCAATAATTAAGAATACTTTGTGATATAATTCCATTCATTCATGACAAGGGTTCTCAATATATATGGAAATAATGTTAATGTATTCAGCAAACAGAGAGCACACACACACACACATAGTATAATCACTATGAATGTTTAACCTCAAATTTGTGAAATGCTTCTCCATGTGTTTGCTATTCTAATTTATTGGTTAGAAGAGCAAAAAACAGTCTTAAGTCATCTGACATTCATCAAGATAATCACTGAAACTGATTGAATGATAATGATTACCATGAAAAATGTTTTTGGCCATATAGCCCTATATGATACATACAGGAAAAATGCTGATATAAAATAAAAGTGTGCCAATAACCATAACATTTATATGATGGCCATATGATTTTCAAGAGAATCTGCCAAGGAAACGTCAGGAATATGGAGTTAGATTAATATTATGTTATTATCTGCGGCTTTCAATGATTCCACAATTTCGATGATGCCGGTTCTGTAAAACAATCATAGGAACTATCACTCACCATCCTCAGTCTTCAGCAGGCACAGTCTTCTCTGTCTGTGATCCAGCCTTCGTGTGAACCTCACTGAAGTTCAAACTGTTTGAAAAAGAAATTTGTCCAACCGAAATCCAGCAGCGGGGTGAAAAAAGTTTAGTCCCAGTTTACACAAGATATTCCTGATAAACAGTTGGCGTCATGGATGAGTCTCCTCCTCAGCGGTGTCCTCCGTCCATTGTGCGCTCACACTGACAGCAGCAGCAGCAGCAGCGGCAGTAGCAGCAGCAGTAGTGTTCAGACAGTACAAGGTTCACACTCTGGGCTGCTGCTCACTCCTTCTCAGAGAGAGATGTGGCCTCACACAAATAGTCCACAAGACAACACAGGAAACTGAGCCACAGCCTCCAATCACAGGCCGCTCCACAGCCTCCAATCACAGGCCGCTCCACAGCCTCCAATCACAGGCCGCTCCACTCAGCGTCAGTGCGCTTAAATATTCATTAGGAACTGGGAAAGACAACTGGGCATGCGCAGGCCTGACTGGACTTTCTATCTGGACATCATTAGAGTAGAACCATGACACTACACCAGCAACAGAAGACACTTCAACATGAAAGTAAAAAATATACACTGCAAGCCATAAAAAAAAAATATATATATATGTATATATATATATATGTATATATATATATATATATATACATATATATATATATTTTTCCCCCCTCCACTTGTTAGTTAATGGTCACCACTAGTTGAACAGACTATCTTGATAGTTATTTATTTTCATCAGCTAGTGGCATTTTTGTGGAGCTAGTTTTAACTCAGTGTCTAGCACCAAAATCCTAACATCCTATCTAATCACCTTTTTTCACAGACTAATCATCCTCTGGACCATGGCTTACAGTTTTACTAGTTAACTAGTAAGCTGCAAAATCCTTGACATGTTAATTAATAATAATATTGGTGACACCTTCAAAAGCAAAATGTTTACAAAGTGATATTTTAATAATGCTTTAAATAATGAAGATAAAGGGAAAGAATAGTTGATTCCCAGGGAATTAAAATATATATATATATATATATATAAGGTCTTTTTCTTCTAAATAACAATATTTTGCAGCAGGCTGTACAACAAAGAGCACAATGCTGCCTTCCACAGGAACAAAATAAAGTCGCTAAAGCAGGTAAGTGAAGGAAGATTCCATCTGTCTGTGAGCCTTTTCTCCTCACATACTGGAGTTTGCTTCAAATGTACGTTTGTCCTGATTTCATATAAGCTATACATGAATGCTGCTGACATACATGTATCTTGATAAAAGAGCTAATGTTTCTTGTTTTCAAGGCTTTATGTAAATGCATCATGTCATTTGTAAACAAGCAACTCATTCTTTATGCATCATATCGTAGGATGAAATATTAAGATTAAAAAATA
Source organism: Brachirus orientalis (assembly GCA_016785285.1). Taxonomy (NCBI): domain Eukaryota; kingdom Metazoa; phylum Chordata; class Actinopteri; order Pleuronectiformes; family Soleidae; genus Brachirus; species Brachirus orientalis. Next base: position 3,690,241 of record JAFBJR010000172.1, read on the forward strand.
AACTGTGAATAAATCATTAAATTGTTGACTTTGTTCATATACATTGTACTAAAAAGGTTTAATTCATACATTTTTATATAAATATAGTATTTCATCACAATATTACATTAGATTAGATTAGATTAAACTTTATTGATCTTATTGTCTTTTTTGAGGTTTTGCTGTCACAGCATGTCAATTTATGCAATTACAATTTATGTCAAATTTAGAAAACATATTGCACATTTTTCTTCATGATTTCAACATTTCAACAATTTAGAGTCAAGTTAATCAATGGTGTCTATGCATGTGAAATAATAATATGTAAAACATACATTGTTGGGGATCCCAGTTTCTCAGTAACACAGGTTTACATCAACATTATTTTTAAAAGGAGGTTCCCAAATTCTGCTGAGTAATTTACTCTAAATCTCTCTTCAGACAAGAAAATGTCCTTTGAAGTGCATGGGTGGTAGCACTGGTATTCATTCCTCACACTCCCTGCCAGACTGAGACTCGCCCTGAAATCATGTTGGGCAGTGAGGTGACTCTGGGTGTAACCTGCCTAACAGGCTGACTCTGTCTGAAGCCGACACACAGTCCTAGTGTATGTGTGTATGCTTGTTACCTCTTGAGGACCTTTTCTGGTATTAACAATGACCTTATTGGGACTAGTAGTCCTCATGGGGACCGAAACCTGGTCCTACTGAGGAACTGGTTTAGTTTAGGGCTCAGATTTGAATTGTGGTCAGGCTAAGGTTTGGATTGAGCATTAACTGGTTATGGTTAAGGTTAGGAATAATGGTTGGCTAAGGCTGTCCAAATGAATTGAAGTCAGTGCAGTGTCCTAAGATGACTAGCTGCACCTGTTTATATGTGTGTGTGTGTGAACACAGAGAGCTGTGTGAATAAAAATGTAAATAACTTGTTGAGCTTTGGTGAAGTGCAGTGTTTTGTCACCATCCAGTGGATATTACAGGGTAGTGCAGGTATTATGAAAAGGGTTGGATTGGATGATCACAGGAGAGCAATGACGGAGAGAATTATAAAAAACTTTATGCAATGGAATCTTTTTGATTGATTACTGTATAAATATAAAGCATGTAGCATCATATTTATACAGTAAATTTTTGTCAGAGAAAAACAACTCTGACTTTTTCGAAAGGGACGAATAAAGAAGCACATAAAGGTTAACATTGTTTATTAGGTTACTTTATATTGTTAACCTGTGCCGAATAGTAGATTATATTATTCCATTCTAAATTAGGAATAACACATTGAGATGTGGTGTCTGGTTTTCAAGGGGGTTCCGGACAACATTATACAAAAATAAAAGCTGACTGTCGGAGCCCGGAAGCAGGGCGGGACCTTAGCTCTTTATAAACATGGCCGTCAAGTCCTTCACAGCACCATCAGGTACTGTCGCTGTTGAATTAGTCAGACTTTGAGGAAGTCGCTGAGCAAAACTAACACGGTAACGAGTGGAAAGAAAATTATGTCGCGTAACGCGGGACGACCGTCTCACTCAAGATGTTTATTCTATGCGTGAGAGCGACATTTACAAACTTTAATGTAGAACTTTAAGCTAGCTAGCTAACGAAGCTAACGCCGACGTCTAAACGTTAACTTGTGTCAAGTTTTTCATCCAGCGAACATAATCTGCCCTGCGGAATGGAGGAGTGCCGTCGGTGGCTCAGTCGGTCTGGATGAATATTTCACACATTGACGTCTCGGATTCACTCGTCTGAAGGCTGTGCCAAACTGTTTACCAAGAGGTTTCTCTTTGGTTTGTGCATATTTTACCACTGGCAGCAGGCGACCGCCAGGCGAGAGTGCGGACATAAACAATGTTTCCTGTCAAACCCATGAAACCAACCTTCAAGTGTTATCTTCCTCCTACGCAGGTATGTGTCTCTGTGTGTGGTCACATTTCAGTGTCCCTTCGTTTTTTTTGAGTCACTTTCAGGGTGAAGTTGATATTTGGCGTGTGGTCAGTGTAAAGAGGATAACTGTCCTGTTTATTGTTCTGATTACATACGAAAATAAATGATGCTTTTTAAAACGAAGCCGCTTAAATGCAGACTGCATTTGCACTTAGTCTTTGCAATTAAAGTTAAGGTGAAATGTCACTGAGTGGCAGGGTTTTTCTTCCCCATCTTGGTAAATATGGGGAAATAAAACATGCGCTGTGATTCATAGAACACGTTTGTAAATGTTTTAATTTATAGATGGGACACTGCTACTTGTTAGGGTTCACTTGCATTTGCATTACATTGAACTATTACAAAGTGGTGAAAAGGCTATAGTCAATTTTACAAATATATATATATATATATATATATATATATATATATATATGTATATATATATATATGTATGTATGTATGCATAAATAATTTAATACAATTTAGAACTATTACAATTGTATGAACAAAACCCCATTTTATTTTAATTCGATTTTATCTAGTAGCCAATTGTGTATTGCTAACAATATAATTTTAGTACGTTTAATTTTATTATTTTTGTTCTTATATTCTTTTTAATGGAACACTTTCTAACTTGGTTTAGAATAATAATAATAATTTATTATTATTATTATTATTATTATTATTATTATTATTATTATTATTATTGTGCCCCTTACAGGTGTTGTTGCACTATGCACTTCTACAGACAGCAAGTAAAAACTTTTGGCACTGGTGGAGCAGCAGTCCAAACAAAACCATTGTTATTATGGGCACGGCACAGTCAACACTGTCAGGAAGTGCTTTGTGTTTAGGTCATTTTTTTTCTCTCTGACATTCAGAGTTGGGTTTATGCATCACGTAATGGACATTATCTTAAGTATAAAGTGTATTTGTCCTGTCTATGTTTAATTGTTCAAGTTTTTATCTTTGTTAAAGCATAAAGCATAGGATTCCTACAGATCCACTACATATTGTGAAAAAAAACAAGTACAGCAGTTTTTAGTTATATATTCACTTTTACATCACTTTGCTGGTGTAGAGCAAACAATGGTAAACACAGGGCTGGCCAATCATACATATGTAAGGTGACTATGAGCAGTATTTGTAGATAGTGTTGTAAAAAGCAGTTGACTGCTGCTGCAAATCTTTCACCACTTCTACTTTTGTAAATAGAAATTGCATCAAGCTTATTGTCACTGCAGGCAGCAAGTGAAATGTACACAACATTAATGTCTCTATGATAATATTACTGAATCTCAGACTGACACTTAAAAGTGGATATTTCATACTTTGTTGACAAGTGTTTCAGAGGAAATTTTCCAGCCCCTCCACCTTTTAACTGCATGTTATTGCCTTACTATAATTCATTAACAATTTGACGAGTTAGTGTTTAACTTACTCATACATGGCTTTTGCTTTTCCTCTAGACTGATGTGAAGAAAAGTATTGAACCCCCTATTAAAAAGTTGGAGCCCAAGTTACTCCCAGGTAAGTAAGTGTTTTAATGCATTATAAGAGTAGTTGGCACCAGAAAACTTTAAATTTAAAGTCTTTAGCATTTAATGAGAGTATCAATCACCGCACGAGATATACAGTATTACTCTTACATGGTATTTAATGGTAACATGGTGCAAGACTTGTGCTTGCGATGGAAAGGCATGTATCTTGTTATGTATTGCTTAACAAAAGAACAGTGTCTTGAGCTTGTTTACAGACCCTAATTTATCTGCTTTGGCTCAAAGCTCATTTTTTCTAACTTGAATAATATGTCGTCCAATTTTTTTAGCTGACAGTGTTTAATCAGACTGGCCGAACCGGCCTCTCAGCAAACATGTCAATCCCAGGAAAATTTGAATAGTCTGAAACATTTATACATATACAGTACTGTAGAAGTCTAGGGCACCACCTGCTTTGTTGTTTTTGTCTTTCAAACTTTGTGACCTTTGCATTTTGATTGGAATTACTGAAATTTGGTCCCATCATGCTGTCAATGATTTTACAACATGTGTATGTAATGCTCAAGCATGTGTTGAATAAACCTGCTGTAATAGACCTTTTTTCACAGCAGATATTTGTCTACATGAAATAAAGTGATTGAGAAATAATTATGTATGTATATTCATTATAGTATTGCTAAAATAGCAGATCTAATGGTGGCCTTAGACCTTTGCACTGTGCTGTATTAGAGAAATGCATTACTGCTTTCACTGATCCTTTTTTTAAATTTCACAAAGTATGTTCCACTTTCTAATTTTCCAAACTGTCAAAATGTCCACATGCACTATTAGTAGCATAATAATAAGATTAACAGGTAATGATAATAATAATGCATCTTAAAGATTGCTTTATAAGATTGGATCATAAAAAACTTGAGTATAGTTCTGCCCTCATTATTCTGTCTTACCCCTTTTTTTCCCCCCCCATACATTTTCTGTTGCAACTGTAGTCTCTGTATGGGTGTTTAAAAAATGGCAATCAGGGGCCTTTTTCTTTTTTCTTTTTTTTTTTTTTTTAACAATTAATAGGAGAAATAGGCAGCTGGAGATTGTGAAGCATCAGTCAGCACAACCCTGTCAGGAGCCTTTACAAGGTTCCTTTTCATACAGTTGGTAGTTCAGCTATCTGACCAAGTGATGCATCAAGAAAGCCTTTATTTAAATGATTTACATAACATCTTGGAAGTCTCATGGGAGTGGCTTGACACGCCCTTTGCTTTGTGTCATGTTGGGTTAGTAACAAGAGTGAGAGACAGAAATTAGTTGTCAAATTTAACACTTGTTGACCAACCAGGTGTATTTATTAAGGCCAGAGTCAACAGTGCTACCATGGTGTTGCTCTCTTCCATTACCATCCCAATTATGGAGCTAGACTGACAAGGTAGCATGAAGTACTATCAGCTGCACACTGCTTACATATAGAGCTTTGAAGTGGACCTCTGTAGGACTCCACACTGTTGCCCGTTGTCATCCTTGAAAAATTACTGGGGGTAAGTTTTTATGACCACATTTTTGTCTATCCATTAATTTTTTTCTTCATGTAAAAGGTAAGGATCATGTTACTCATAAAGTACATTATATGAGAAGCTGCCCTAACCTAAAGTCAAGTCAAGTCAATTTTATTTATATAGCCCAGCATCACAAACACAATTTGCCTCGAAGGGCTTTACAGTCTGTACAGCATGTGACACCCTCTATCCTTAGATGGACGGACGTGCAGTAGGTGTCACATGTACAGAGACAAGTTCAGCAGTTACAAGTTACAAACAAAGCATCAAAAATTCACAGAGAGAAAAGACAAGAAAGACAGAGACCAGGATGATTCAAGAATCAGTAACATTATGAACAATTATCATCATCATCTCATTCAGGGTGTGACATACGCTGCCACCATCTGGGGTTGGTTTATTTTAAAGCTAAAATAAAATCTATAAAGTGACTTTCATGTGGTAGAACTGAAGGGAGTGACTGACCCACTTGTCTCTTATATAATTATATAATTAGTTTCATAATTATTGTGATTATTGTCTTTAATTATACCATTAATTAGTGATATCTTGTTTTACAGATTCAGCTGTAATGCACAATGTTTATTTTTTTACTGTTAGTCTTACACACAGCAAAAACTACAAAAAACTTAATGTTGGTTAATCAAAACTTAAATGTTAATTTTAAAATAACCTCAGAGGTTTACACACACAACAGGTCAATACCAGTTTGACAAGGTAAACTTGTTTCCTTTTATTTTTGATTGTTTCATTCTGGATCAGTGCATTTACAATAATTGGATATTTAGTCTTATATAGGAACAGTTACTTTAGTGTATATATATTAAACTGTGCTTTGCATCAGTCTTACTGATACTGTCTTCTTTCAACAGTATCATTAAACAGCAACCTAAAACTCAGCTGAGCTTTCAGTTCTAATGCAGCAAAATGCTCAAATTAACAACATGGAGAATAACAGTGAAAACAAAAGGATGAAACTCTCTATTGGACATGAACTTTACAGAAATATTTTTCAATGCATATTTAGATAACCAACTTTGTGGGGAAAATGACTGTAAAGACCACAGTACTCCAAATTCATTGCAGTACTGTGTAAGGAAGGAATGAAGCTGTTAACTTTGTCTTTGTAATTTTTTTTTGCTGGACTTGACTTTCAGCTTTACATGCTTTTTTCTCATCTGCTTGTCATCAGGGGAGATAGTAGTCAATGAGGCAAACTTTGTGAGGAAATGCATCAGCAGTGAAAGCAGCCAGGATGACCTCTGGGGAAAGTTGATATGCACCAACTTTAAAGTGTCCTTCATCCTTCAGGATGCTCCACAAAAACAGGTATTTCTGCAGAGAGTTAAAGCACTTTTTTAAGTGTTGAATCTCTCTTGGTAGTAGTTTAAAAGTGTTTAAATGCAGTTTATTTGATATCTTGTCATCATGATATCAGAAGTGAGATTTTCTTTTTTTCCTACTGCTTTTAACACTGGTGAAATTATTACTAAGCTTCAAATAAATAATGAGTACAACCGTAGCTTTATATTGGTGAAACTTGTCAAGGGCACCAGCATATGGCTTAATAGCTTGTATTTTCACAGCTATGACTATATGTGTGCAGTGCATCTGGTAGAGAGGAAGGAAAACTTTTGTGCTTTCCTGCACTTCATTGTGACTGATATCACAGAAGAAGTAAAAGAACAGACGTCATTTCCAGCTATGCTGCAGATTGTTGCGATAACAAATTGCAACCTGATCATTGCTCAGGTTGAGGAAATTAACTCTACTAGCTCTACTACCAGCTACTATTAAAGATGATCAAATAGTAATGTATGGTTGCAATAATCTGTTTACAGAATTTAAAATGTACATTTATTTGCTGTTGTGTTGTTTTTCTCACAGAAGCCTCCATTGTCTCACCTTCTGCTTGGAGACCATGACATCCCCCTAACCTGTCTGGAACAAGTTGTAACAGGTACTTCAGGTCACAGCATTTATTTTAGGCAACATTTATTTATTTTTTAAAATGTTAAAGATTGATAATGTGATTGTATAATTTTTTAAATAATAATTTTACACGTGGTAATCTGGTTACCACAGGTAAAACGTTTTATCATATTTGATCAGTAACCAGAATACCTTTACTATTAATTTAAAAATGTTTTTACTATAAATGATATTAACTAAAGGTAGACAATGGCTTATTTTAACATGTAATATTAAATATGTAACCTCACACTGTCAAATTACTGGTGAATGCATTATATATTTTAGTGCCTGTTTTCTTCTCATTTATCTTTGACAGCTTGGGTGACCTTTCTCTGTTGTTGCTTATTCTTGGTCAGCAGACTGAAGTGATGTCACAGCTTAAACAGTGTTTAGTGGCAGTACAGCCTGGCTCGGATTAGACTTGTTTTTATATCTGATTACTGTCATTTGCTGTCAGCAAGGGCAACTGCTCAGAGCATGACTTGTTCATGTTGTTTTCTCATCTTATTTTTTAACCTTTTTTAGAACTGTGTTAGTGAAGATTACATTACCATGTGGGCTTGGATGTGTGGCATAATCTCGATGCCCAAACAAGTGTTTGAATCTCCATTGATATCTTAACATCCTTTTTGAAGTGTATAAACCATAGACCAATGATAAATATAAAAACTCCATCAACTTCCATCAAGTTCCAGTTATACCTGAATGTGAAACATGATCTGTAATGCATACATGCATACAGAACATGTCCTTGGTTTAGATTAAGATCATGAGATAGTGTTCTGTGTAAATGGAGTACTTTAACAACCTACAACCAAACATGATCTATTGAAGGAACATATATTTTGATGAGCCTTTTAATGAGAGATTTTTTTTTAATTTGTCACCACATATTTGTTGTATGATACAAACTGACACACTTCACATATACTTTGTGAGATTGAAGCCTATGTATTTTATTCTTTAGATAATACTAGGTTACCACTACTAAGGTGTTGTTAATCCTGACCTGTGAAATGTGTTGTGTTTTGTAGTTGACGGTAATATCTGTCTTGTCACCCAAGTATCTATGTGCGTTGGTTGGCATTTCTGGTCATACTGTGTTTGTTCCTCTCAGTGAATGATACAAAGGGCAAGAAGAAAGTCTTAGGGTCAAACCAGAAGCTAAAGTTTAACCCCACTGAGCTCATCCTGTACTGCAAAGATTTGCGCATCATAAGGTTCTGCTTTGATGAAGCTGGGCCTGAGAGTGCAAAAAAGGTGAGTGATACAGAAACTTCTCTTTTTATTTGACATCATTTACATAAGTGGTCCTACCTGTGTTGATGTAGAATTAAAGTTAGTATGAGAAATTTTAGTGAATTCAAACATAACATTAGGATATTAAAGCCAAATTTGGAAAAGATTTTGATATCTGACTTTTGACTGTCCTCTGGACATTTCATTGTCTGCTGTTGCTCACTAAACTTTTCCTTTCCTGACTACATGAGCTCACTGCACACATACACACATTTGTGCTTCTATCAGAGTGAGGACCCTCATAGACATAATGCATTCCCTAGACCCTTATCCTAACCTTAACTGGATGCCTAACCCCAACCTAAACCCAATCCTCACTCTGCAGCAAGTACAAGAACACACACACACTCACTCACTCACACACACTGCTATGACGACTTCCTCTGTGACAAGGATATTTTTATCATGCAAACTTTTATGTGCTACTCACTCATTGGTCTCCATCTACATAGAAGTGAATAACATCTCTAAAAGCAGTTCTGTGTATCCATTAGTCAAACAATGGATTGGTGACATTGAGAACAATGCCATTCAAGGCAAAGGAAACTGAGAGTGGTTCTGATTGTTGAAACAACTGGCAGTGTGGCACTGACTCATCTCCTGCTCGGAGAGATTGAGGGGACAGATGTTTCATTCTTCATACTGGAGTTCAGTTCACTTAGGTTCAAGGAGGCATTGTGATTCATTTTAATAGTTGCAAGTTTGCAACACTTTACATTTTACTGTATATTTACAACCTGTTCTGGAGTGAATTACAACTCCAGAAGTTTTTAAATTCAATTCAATTTTAGATTCAACAAATTATAAATATTTGCATTTAATTGAGGTAGAAACATCATATATAGAAGAAATGGAAGTCAAGGCCACATACCTTTTGCCACCAGGGAAACACACACTTTGTTTACATTATTCACTTAGGCTGTTAGGTGTTGAGAACTAACTAAGGTTTAGGTTGTCATGATTGATCAATTATTTTTGAAAATGGTGAAATTACAATATGAATGTCTACATCATTCTTTAGTGTCAAAGCGCAGTCAATAATCTGTGTACTGCATCACTGTACAGTGTGCCAGTGAAAAGTACATCAATGTGAATGCATATTGTCCCATATCATCTGGGAGCAATTTTTGTGTAGGTTTGAGAGGAACACAAGCTATAAAGCACATTAAGTAACATTACTGTACAGTAACATTACTGTACAGTATTGCACTGAAGTATGGGATTTTATATTTATGGCAACATAATTCTTTACTGCATACAACTGAACACAAAAGGTTCATAATATATAGAGCATAAATATAGAAATGTGTCTATCTGTTTATTTATAGATAGCATGGGTGTAATTACAATGTGAACCTAAAACAGGGCTCAGATGTCGTTTTCTTTGTGACATGTGGAATTAAGCCAGTCTATATTAGTCTCTTTTGCCAAAGGAAATTACAGAGTTGGGAACAGCCTTGTACACATGCGCGCACACACACACACACACACATACATTCTGTATTCTCTCATGTTATTCACAGCTTTACTACTGAATGAAACACTTTATGTGGCTGTCATGGAACCACTGAGTGATTCAGTCCTGAGCAACAGGCAGACAAAATTTGCAATGCCAAATTTCACTGTTTGTATTGTAAAGAACATACCTCAGAGTTCATTTTACCATCAAGTGTGGCCTGGGGTAAAGGCATTTGTGATTAAACAGTACTGTATATCTTATAAAAGTATAAATTCTTTTTATCCTAGGTTTGCCTTGCAATTGCCCACTATTCCCATCCAGCTGATCTCCATCTTCTCTTCGGCTTCGAGTATCAAGGACGGCGATACCATGAATCTAAAGGTCCCTAATATGTTATGTGCTATATTGTTTGCTTAGAACGATCTAACTAATTTAGTTTTTTTTTTTTTACATGTTTTCTAAATCCAATAACAATGGGCTAATATATCTGCATAATATACAAGAAATAATCCTGGGGTTTGTGTTTTTTTCCAGAGGAGAGAGTCAATGGTTCCACCTCTCGAGGAGGTTTACAGACCCCTATTTTTGACCGTCCATCTGACTGGGATCGTGAGATCAAAAGAATGGGGGCATCAGAGTGGAGAGTGTGCTCTATCAACGAGAGTTATGCCATCTCATCAAGGTGTTTGGTCGATAATTGTTTGTTTTGGGCAGTATCTGGTGTGCAGTGTAGGCCAAGCATGTCTATAGCTCCAGCTTAGTTGTTGTGGAGCCTCAAAATTCCACTCTCTGTCAGTACTTTTTTTTTTTTGGCAAAACACTGTATTAACACTGTGCACCCATTTGCTTATTTCATAAGTGACTTGTCAAAAAGTGACCTGAGTTCATTGGTGACATCATGGTATGTTTCAGAGGCCTGTACTGTATTGGGGGGGAAAAAAATTGTTAATGGCATAAGAGTTTGCCACTGTACACATAACATGGGGCTGAATGAATTCTTACATTACCTTCTGATTCACTTCTCCCACATAAAAAATAACAAAACAAACTCACCACCTGAAATATTTGTGACAGACGCAGCAAAAAGCACAAGTTTTATTATGTGAGCATTAAGCAATGCAGCTTAGCTTATTCATGTGAAAAAGTGTTCTGTCTCGTGCCGTGTTGTTGTGTTTTTTTTTTTTAATATATCTGAATAATATTGAATTAATAATATTGAATTAATTTGTAGCACCTGTCTTTTTGCAAATAGTCTTCCAGAGTTTATTGTGGTCCCAGTTTCCCTGGCAGATCAAGATCTGAAGCGGTACTCTGTATACTTCTCTGATAATCGTATCCCTGTGAGTAGCCAAACTCTGATATATCTATTAAATATGTGCTATTTATCAACAGCCAGAATGATTCATCATTCCATCCTTTTGATGTTTCCAGCTGATCCATGTCTAACTAATTTGCATTCTTTTTCATAGCTGTGGTGCTGGAATCATCCTAATGGGAGCGCTCTTGTCCGCATGGCCAGCATAAACGATCCATTACAGCAGAGGAAGATAGAACAGAGGTTGTGCATTTATATTTACAGAGTGAATAAAACATTTTTTTATACTGGTCATTATTTGATGTTTTCCTAAATATATAATGTATTTTTAATTTAAAATTGTTGCCTTCTTTTGTTTCATTTGTTGTAGGGTCTTTACTGCAATTACAAAAAGCCACCCACAGCGAAGTGATGTCCTCAAGTTTGAGCTGGACAAGTGTCTCCCTAACATCCAGGACATCCAGAGTGCCTTTGTTAAAATAAGGCACATCAGTGTCATAGGTGAGACCCACAGTGTTTAACAGTAATAACTGACAACCACAAATATGAAATATTTGCCCCATAAATCAATCCACATGTTTATAGCGCAGTAACGGATTTCTTGATTTTTTTATGTGCAGATCCTTTTGAGGAGTCCGAGGAGAGATGGCTTTCATCCATTGAAAACTCACGATGGCTTGAGCATGTCAGGTAAATAATCATATATTACATATTAGTGTTAATGTAGTTTGTGAAAAGAGAAAATTAAAATTGTTATTACTTGTAATACTCGTCTTGCTATTTTTGACATCAGTTGACATGTATGTTCTGTCTGTGACTCAAGGGCTTTTTTGAAGCTGTCGGCTGAGATAGTTTACTGCCTGGATGGAAGGAATACCTCTGTTATTCTCCAAGGTAAACAAAAATATCCATACTTTCACCAGACATTACTTACACTCATCATGCTTATAGATCTTATTTTTACATTTGTACACCAGACAGGAATAGACCTGTTGCGATATGTATTGCTCTTGCTTGTATGATGCGTAATGATCATCTGATTTTAAGGTTTGGCTTTTAACTGTTGTGGCATTGCAGCCATTACTGCGACACTCCATACTGTGACTGCTTATTTAGCTTGTTTAATCTATTTGTGTCTTTCTTTGCACTTGGCACAGAGGAAGAAGACAGAGACCTGACCTGTGTTGTGTCCTCACTGGTGCAGCTCATGTTGGATCCTCAGTACCGCAGCCTCACTGGGTTTCAGAGTTTGGTGCAGAAGGAGTGGGTGATGGCTGGCCATCGCTTCCTGGACAGATGCAACCACTTAAAGAAGAATGAAAAAGAAGAGGTATTCTACATTGAACTGAAATAGATTAAGTCAGAGAGGAGCTGATTTAAGGATTTCCTGAGACACTTCTTCTTGCTTCTTTTCATTTGTTTCTCACTGTTCTTTGTCCCTCTGTCAAGTCCCCATTGTTCATGCTGTTCCTGGATTGCGTGTGGCAGATGATGAACCAGTACCCAGCAGCATTTGAGTTCACAGAAACGTATCTTACAGTACTGAGCGACAGCATGTGGATTCCACTCTTCAGTACTTTTCTCTTCAATTCCCCTAAACAACGCACTCAACACTTAATGGTAAGAAATAGATAAAATAATTGTGTAGTGTAGTAAACACAGTGAACAGTTGTGTTGGTATTTATTTATTTATTTTTTTAAATATGCTTATTTTGATTAAATTAGCCAAGGTTTTCTAAGATAGTTGTTGAAATAAAAACCTGATGTGTTTGCTTAATAGCTGAAGATGAAATATTAGATCTATCAAAATGTGAAAAGTCTCTAAGTGTCAAGCAAATAAATAAGAGCAAAAAAGATGTTATTGCTCTAGTTGATGTGTATGTCACAAATCAACATGGTTTTTTGGTATCATCTCATACTGGACATTGCAGTTTCCTTCTGTGGGTTTCATATAATTGACAGGAAACGCATTACTTAAGAGAGACAGAATTACACTTATGAATATGACAAAAGCAAAATGTTAGTCTGGAAGTATTTTACACTGAACTAAAATGTTTTTGTATGTTTTTTTCATGCTGTGTACTTAAGTATAGAGAATGAATAATGTTCTCTTTCCTCTGTAGGATTTTGCCAAGAATAAAGCCATCCCTCAAGGAGAAGATCAGGTTGTGTATTTCCCTCCTGTTTGGGACTGGTCACAGCAGTTCTCTACCAAAGACCAAACTCTCTTTAACAACCCCATGTACATTGGAAAAGGAGCTGCCTGTGTTCAGAATGGGGAGGTTAAAACCTTCACACGCACAAAGGTAGGTAACTTGCTGAGTACAGAAGTAAACAGAAGCAGTCACAGACAGCACATTTTTAATTGCATACCTTAGAACTACCATGTAATAGTGCCAAAACTTGAATTCCAGTTTAGATTCTGGGCTTAGTTTTACAGTTTTCAGTAAAAAAATGGTGAAAAGGCCTTCAATGGTTATGTATCTTTATGGTTACTGATCTCCTACTTGTATTACTTAAAAGTTGGTTCTCTTTCATAGCAATCGTTTTGTCTCACATTGGAAAACACCTCTGGCGTGACTTCATCAGAGGCTCCTATTGCATTGCTCCAAAAACCTCTTCGAGCTTCGAGCAGAAGTTCCAAACCGCTCTTGTGCCAACTGCCTATCCTTGACCTAGCTTAACAACCCGCAGACAAGAGCGAAACCTTGGTCAATGGGCACTTTGTCGGGTGGTTCAGTTGCACGAGAGCCACAGCTCATACGGGCCTGTCACCAAACAGAAGTTTGAGCAATTAACTGTGGAGAGTAGTAATACTCAGCCCAGTTAACCAATGGTAGCAATACCACATTGCAGTAGAAATACTACATACATTAACATTAGCCTCACTGGCTAACGTAATAGAGTAGCAAGACTCAAATTTTACATCAATTAGCAATTAGACTCATTAGCTTCACAGCTAATAAACCCCCTCTAGTGACCATGGCTGCTGCTAATGAACACACCAAAGCAGAGGAGAAATCAGACGCGAGTGTGCCCTTGTGAGAATGAAATATCAAGCTAGTATATTCACCAAATGTGTGTGTTGTGTCTTGGCCTGAAGCACCCCAAGCTGCCAAGTACACAGAGGAGTGCACACATTGTGGCCAGCTCTCTCTCTCGAGGTGCTACATCACCATATGGCTCATTTAACGAATCTATCTAGCGTGCAATATGAGATCGGAGGGATCTAAACAAACACCTGAGAAAATACAAATTCAGGAAAGAAATGAAAACTGCAGGAAGAGTGGTCAGCTTTTTGTGTGGGCAAATCCCAGGCAAAAAAATCACCTAGGCAAGTCAGTCACAAAGAAACGTCTCACTGGATTGTTGAAGCCATCAATTTAGCCTATAGCTCTAAGGGGTTGCACCCTTCAGAGGGGCTATGTGCACATTCTGCCAGGGGTCTATCCACTTCATGGGCACTCTTTAAATGAGTCTCTATTCAGGATATTTGTGCCGCGGTAAGTTGGGCTACCCCACACACTTTTGCCAGTTTTTGCTGTCCATCAATCCACAATTTCTGACCATCAATCCGGGAGTCAGTGTTTCCCAATGTGAGACATGAAACAAATGCTATGAAAGAAGTAGCATGAGTGAGTGTGTTACCAGACCACCCTTCTTGTTCATAATGAGGAAGAGGTGAACATTATTTTTTTTAAATAACAAGCAGTACAGTGTCAGACGCCTATGTAGCGGGAGTGTCCTCACCCTCCATGACACTGATGCGCTTTGCTCCAGCCAATCCTGGCTGCTGGAATGCAATAGGAGCTTCTGATGAGGTCATGTCGAAGGTGTTTCCCAATGTCAGACACTCACTTATGCTACTCGGAGAACCGGGGGTTACACAAGTAACCTAAAGTTTGTTTACATAGTGTTGCCATCTTTTAGTATACACAGACCATTTGTTTGTCTTTTGTAAAGTAGGAATCAAAAACAGTGCTATGTAGGAATTCTTTATGTAGGTCACAATCTTCAACTATCATTTAACTCTTTTAGGCTTTAGGTAGTCTGTTTTTTGCAGGGGCAAGGAATGTTTGATATTTCAGGTGGAAAGGTGAGAATGTGTGAGCTTTGGTTGTTGGACCTGCTGCTGGAGACTGTCATTGGGAGACCTACAGAAAATAACGTAAGTCTGTGTCCTTCCTTCAGCAGAAAAGCTACAGTTCCACAATGCGAGCAACACCAGCCTCCCTGCGTAATGGATTAAAGGAGAGAGGAGAGGAGACACTGACTCGGCGGAGCTCCCTGGTATCGGAGCTAAAGCCTGATTTATCTCCGGTGAAAGACGAAAGCCCATCAGAGCGATTCTTCAGGGACTGGTTCTCTCAGCCTGCTGACCAGCAGGGGCTCCTCATCCCCTTGCTCATGCCCTCACATGTGGCTCTTTGGAAGCTCTACTTTCTTCGTTGGGTTCCTGAAGCCTGCATTCCCAAAGGAGGCCCTGTCACTGCCTATCACAAGATCTCCCAGCTGGTCGATGAAATTGAGATCTTGCAGAGTCAGCTCAGGCAATATAAAAGGCCAAGTCTGGGCAGTAAGCCACACCCCAGGTCGCGAGAACCCTCTCTAACCCAAAGGAGGATGTATTTCAAGGCTAGTTCCCTGAATGACTCCCCTACATCACCAGACTACCTTTCCTCATCCTTTCCTTTCACTCCGGTGGGAAATCTGTGCCGCCGAAGCATTTATGGGACTCCCATTAGCAAGTTTCTGAATGGGGCCAGGATCTGGCTTTCTACAGAGACTCTTGCTAATGACACTGTCTGAGGATGTGTGGTGTTTGGGCTCACCTTTCTGAGCCCCTGTGCAGGTCTGTTTGACAACTAATCACCTTATTTTCTTTTACCTCTTTAATAAATACCAACAAGAAAAATGAGAAATAGAAATTTAAGACTTCTGATTTTTAACTATATTAAGCTAGAATTATTGATGCTGCATCAAAATAGGAGGTATTTTCTAAACTTTGGTGTTATCTCTGAGGAATTCAGGCTAACTGAAGCACACTTTCTGTATAGACCAGTGAGTTGTTACTGTGAGGCATCCTCTGACTGTGAGAGATCTTCATCTCTATTTAGATTTATATTTTTATCTTCTCTCCATCACTGCTCTTATTCTGCTGAGCATATTCATGACCCACAAAAATAGCTATGTGAGATTTTTACTTGAACATAAGGCTAAAAATTAACTTTGCAACTTTTATTTGACTCGCTGCGTGTTAAAGGATGGCATACAACAGCCATGCTATCACTAAAGTAGATCTTTCGTTTTTTTGTTTTTTTTTAATTGTAGAATGATGCTTTTTTCATTGCAGTAGAAATTATGCATTTCACAGATCACCCATTTCCTACCTTTTGGTTGTGCCTTCCCAGTAATTATTTCTGACAGATGTAAATTGTTACTTGTCTTTTTTTTTTTTTAAGTCAGAAAGAGGAACAGAAAATAACACTGCTAAAAATGATTCTACTATATGTTAAAGACAAAGAGAACCTGGTCTAGTTGAATGTATCGGGGCATTTCTTCTTTTTTTTTCTTGCACAGACTTTTTTACCCATATTTAATGGTTTTATTGGGTTTTTATTTGCTGTAAGCAGCAAACTGTGTGATGTCAGGGTCTAACTTTTTACTTTATTTTTCAAGCAGAGATTAGAGATGTGATACTGTATTTTTAGTGTCATAATGTGGGTGACACTGAGTGGACAGTGGATCTGTGAGGACTTCAATCTGTGGTAGAGTTTTCCTTTTCTCTTTTAAAGGGGATTTTATTAAACTTAACCGCAGGCCTTATGGTAAGGCTGAGGATAAAACTGAAAACAAAGGGCAAGAGAAGGGCTTTGACTCAAACCAGTGCCTAGTTTGGTATCAAGTGAATCAAATGTCAGCCATGGAAGTTTCAGATCCATTAAAAAAAAATAAACATTTAAAAAAACAAATGGAGGATAGTGACAGTGACACTAGTTTTGCTGTTCACTTGTGATGAATGCAGAGGGACAGTTTCTGAATGAAATGTGTTTACAACCGCAGAAGAATCTCTGGAGGACCCAGGTGCTGTTGGGCTTGATCATATACAGTTGAAGGCAGAACGCTCCTTTATTGGATTATCTGACAGATTATATTCAGGAGCTGGCAGGAGAATGTCAATAAAATGTCTGGTGCAACTTCTGTGGTAATTTGTGTTCACACATTCAGCCTTTTCGCACAGTCTGAGAATCTTAGGAGTTCAGTGCTTGTCTGAAAGCAACTACTGTGTCAAGGCAGCACATGAGAAACATCAACATTAAATCATCTGGATAGTTGGGTTCACAAACATGCTTCTGCTGTTGTCGATGCATTTAGGGACGTTTGTTAACATCTCCACTCTTATGTCACATATTTTGACATATGGACTGGCTGAAAAATGTTTCCCAGGAAATTCACTTGCTCCTTAAGTAGGGACTGGTTTGAGACACATCTGGGGAAATTAATCAGTTATGTTGAATTCCTGTTGTATAACTGGTAAGAAACTAGCACTGTGTAATATTTTAATGTCTAACAACTTTTAATGAATTAAAGCTCTTTTACATTGTACATAAAACTCCACTGGACAGATGGAATATCTGTGCTGTTCTCACACAACAGGAGTATTGAGAGACACTTAAAACTAGCTTCCAGTGATACACTTATTTCTTTGGCAATAACTATTTCAGGTTGTTCTTTTTTTAAAAAAAAAATGTGTATGAGAGTGCAAACCTGTTATAAATGCTATTCATTGCACAATTTACTCAGTATATAGCAAAGTTTGTATTAAGGTGGATTATGAATATTGTACATGCGTAAATTTTTCTGATTCATATGATTCATATTTTTGATTGATGGTACTAAATAACTTTTATCCTTGATTTAGCCTTTATTTTATGGAGAGAGATATATATGTGTTATGTGTTTCCATTAATTCACTCACAATGATGCACTCTGCTGTAGTTGTATGATGACCGTGTTTCCACCCTGACACAGTTTGACATGAATTAGCAGCAGATGTACTTATTTATGCAAATGTGGAAAGTAGTTGCTACTGTACACCCCCTGTGCCTTTTGGGAAGATTTACAATTTCTGCAATTATATGCTAAACAGATGGCTTTTTTAAAAACTTTTCCCCCAAAACTGTTGATTTTTTATTAATTGTGGTTAAACCCAGAGGTACTGCACTGAAGCTTTTTCCTTTCTGAAAACAAGGCTTACATGTGTACCTCTAACCAATCAATACATTATTTTTCAAAGGAAATTGTGGTCCGTCTTTTATTTCATTGAGATCAGGGTCAAGAGAATAACACATGAGGATGCATACATACTATAGAACAAACACTGCAAGTCAAACTTATGTTGCATTGTCTCTTAAAGAAAATATTAAAGACCATTTAAAATTGTGCATGACTTAATTAGCTAATGGAATTCATCCTGATAAAAAAAGTTAAGCTACAAAAATGGAGGTGTAAAATAAAAAGCTACAAGTAAGGAAGTACAAATGCTGAATGACTTGGGTCGAGCACAGGTAAGGTTTAGTTGCTCTCACAGGACCAACCACTGAAACACCTGCTAATCACACAATTCTTAACATCTGTGACTCTTAGTTCATTGAGAATCTTGTCATTAAACCTGAGGAACAGTGTAAGAAATTGCAGATCTAAATTTAAAAAAAAAAAAACCTGACTATAATAACAGATCTATCCAGTACAGGGACAAAGTACTCTAGAAAGGACTGTAGGTACTGCATTGCATTGTTAACAGTTGATTTGCTGCACAGTACTGTTACTAAACACACTACCATTGCATCTGGGTATATATCTGCAACAATTTCTACCATTTACCTGGTGTTTTTTAAGAAATGAGATCTACAGTACTACATGTGACTGCAGCGCCCCCTACTGTGTATTTATGCGAACTTCAATTACTGTTAGGACTTTTTTAGTTTGATTAATGCAATGTTTTATGTAAAGTTGTGTATTGCTTTTTTAACAATTTACTACATGTGCATTATGCCAGCCAAAAAGACGTCCTGTAGTTGGCTGTTAAGAAATAAGGTAAGAGCATTTGAAATGTGGTTAAATGTAGATGTGACATAAATAACTTAACTGCTCTGCTAAAAAAAACTAAATGAAGCCTTACTGTTGTGAACGAGTATGTGTAAGGGGAAAACAGGAAATTGAATAAAACTGGTGACGTCATTGGTGAGCGCCTCTGCTGGCCTTCGAGATGGGCTCGACTGCTAAGCCTTGATTTCTGCAAATGTCGCCCGCATATCAACTTTTTTAGTGACATACATGAAGAGCAGTGTGTTCGCGATGATATGTGGAGGTACGTTTACACACGGTGAGACTCGGTAGGAACTCGGGTGATGGCCGGGCATCCTGCGCGGTGCCATGTTAGCTGTGAGCAGATGTGAGTCGATTTCGTGTAGCTAGTTGCAGCTGTGTTAGCCATGTAGCTAAGCAGTCCGAAGCTGCCCACTGACACATAACTGTGACAAATAGAGACAAAACACAACAGCGACCAGCGTTCGAACTCGCCGTCTGGGACTAATGTTGACGTACGGTGTGTCACGCTGTCTCTCGGTTGTGTTTGCGGGAAAATGGGGACTTTAAGTGGCTAGCTAACTCAAGCTAACTCAGCCTGTAGCTGACGGTAAATACAGTTAATCCGAAGAGGAGTATGGCTGCATTTGCAAGGAAATACTGAGTTTATTGATGACTTAAATGACCATTCCTGAATTAAGTGTATAAAGCAGAGGTTTCTCGTATGTTGCTGGTCATAGGTTTGATTCAGGAGTCAGGTTTATTGTTTGAGCGGAGTAAAACCATAAACCCACTCCAGTCTGGTTTGTGAGCCAACAATGTCAAGAAAAATAATAATCTCTTCACAGTTGAGTATATGATCTGTGAGTTACTCTGTTCAGTAAAGCATGTTCTGCTTTATTAGTATCAGCTGTTCTGCTGCCGCTTCACTGCCCTCGTTCAAACAAAACCGGATCAGATGGAACATGTTTACTTAATTACTGTGTAGAGACAGCATAAGATGTGATAAGACAAGGCAGAACTTTAAGATAACCAGTTGGTAATTCTGTGTCAGCAATGATTTTGTTAGCTCAACACTCAGCAGCCTCTTAATTAAGTAAACAGAACACCTAATAAAGTGTCACGAGTGACACTCACTGTGGCTGCTGCAGCCTATCTGCTACAAGGTCCGACATGTCATTAATTCAGAAATGGCCTTCTTTATATCTAGGTTTTAACAAGTAGTTATTTGAGGTCCTGTTGCCTTATCTGTAAATGGAGATGGTTGTGCACGAAATTCTCAGTCACTTAAATCACTTTTGTCCCCCATTCTCATGCTCTCTTTAAACTGTAGAAGGTCATCTTGGTCATGTCTACATGCCTAAGTTAATAGAGTTGCTGTCATGTGAATGGTTACAAAATTCTGCTACTCCTTGTACTTTGTTTATTCCATGTGGAATAAACAAATATCTTTTTAGAAAATGGCGTATGTGGAGATTTGGTTTTATAAAATTTCAATGCAGTTTAAATGCACCTTTGTCATGCACAACTTGATTTTTTGGCTTAGTTTTACACATCGAAGGAGATGCACCAGATGAATTTCTTTAAACCCACATGATGTTAATTCCACATCTAGTGGAGATCCCAAAGAATCCAATGACATAACAGGTTGAAAAACATCTGCTGATATAGTGTGGCCTTTTTGTGACTGAACTGCCAGAAAGCAGAATAGTACCACTATGCATGTTCACTAAATGGACACATGCACTTACAGAGTAGGGATGGCCATTTTAAGCCAAAATGCTATTTAAATATCTGATGGGAATATTCATATGATATTCTAAAGTCCAGTGCGCAAGAGCTAGTGAAAGTAATGCAGGTTTCTTGGTGTGTTGAGCTTAGAGCAGCGACTTCAAGATGTATTCAAGAAACCTGTTAATTTTAATGTTTTCTGCAAACACACATGCACACTAAGTACTCATGCTACCAGACTGTGATAATAGTAGGTAGTCATTGGATTAGAACAAAGCATTTTTATTAATGCAAACCTTTTTCAGGTTTGTATCTTTTAAATATAATTATTAATAGTTACATTAACTGATTGACTTTTTCTATAATCAAATAAGTAAATGAATACATTAAGTGTCCTTGGTTAAAAAACCACCTGTAATGTTTGTTTTTTCTACCAAGTAGAAAGCTTGGTATAAATGTATAAATTGACTGGTTTATTTATTTTGGTATAATTATGTAAGCACGGATGTGATAAGGCAGTATTTCTTTCTCATTTTTTCTATTTAGGTGACTTGGGAGACAAGGTCAGCCCTGCGAATTTAGAACTGGTTTGTGTGCAGGCTGATCTGCCTGCAGGTGTCACTTCCTGTGCAGTACATTAAAGCTACTCACTTGGTCAGACAGATTGCAATGAAACCAGCTCAGGAGCGAAACCAGGAGTGCCTGCCTCCCAAGAAGAGGGACCTCCCACTCAGTAACAGTGTTGGAGCTAGTGGGAGTGGAGGAGGCGGGGCTGCAGGTGGAAGCACTGCCAGTGGAAGTGGAGGTGGTGGTGGTATTGGAGAAGATGAGGTGGTTTCCATCCAGAACTCTGCAGCCAACAGTGAAACTCAGGGAGGGAACCTATGTGGAGAGTGGCTACGAGCTCAGCCAGGGCTTCATTATGGAGTGGAAAATTCTGATGGCATACCGGCAGTGCCCGTTGACCAGTACAGTATGCTCTACAAAGTGGCTCTTCCATCTGCTACCTACTCACCAACCAGTCTTCATCCGGTGTTGAGCCACATCTCTCCAGCCTACACTGTTCATTCTCCTCTCCTGCAACATCCAGGCCTTCCCTATCCCCCTCTTGGTTATGCCCAGATCCCTCATTCCTCTCTACATTTTGTTAGTTCCCCTTATGCAGCTGTACCATATGCTCTAACCCCTGGTTTTGTCCCAGGATCATTGATCTCTCCTTCAGGCACTATCCCCCAGCCCCACTCTGTTTCCCACCTTGTTCCTTATCCATCAGTTATACAGGAAGGTGTTGTTTCTCCACCTCCTCAGGCTCAGGTAGCTGCTCATACCTTTGCCAAAGTTGCAGCATCTAGTGGTGTCCCGATGATGCTGCCTTCAGAGCAGACTGCCCAGCAGCACCTTGGCACTGTAGGAGTCCTATCTGCAGCTGAGCTCAGCACTCGGGGGTTGCCACTCTTCTATCACCCTCAAGGCGCCAGGGCGGCAATTGCCACTCAAGATCCACACAGGACTCAGCAGGAGAATGAAGCAGAGATGAATGGGAGGGATAAAGAGCACGGAGTAAGGGAAGTTCTAACTGACTCGGCCTACACTGCCAGAAATGCACGTCTACTGCAAGTAGCACAGGAACACAACGAAGACAGAGGACTGCAGAACCGAAGGCTGGAGGAGAGGAACTCGCCTGGTCAGCGCAGCACTCCAGACAGCGACCTGGAGGTAAGTTCCATGCACCTCCTAAAATCATGCACGTTTTGCTGTTTCTATGAGCATTCCTCACTTTTAATAATGATTACATAAAGAATGACATCTTAATACAGATAACTTGTTCATTTAACCATGAGTTATGCCTAACAGAAAAAGAAGTGTCATCTGATCCGATGAAAGGAAATTTGTTTTTTTTTAAAAAATGCATTTTTTGTGAGGGGAAAAAAATATGTGAACATGGAATTAAATAACAGAAAATTAGCATCTGTCAAACAAGGTATTGCCTGTAGGGTGGTCGTCATAGCACGGCTGCATGAAACTGCAGAGACGTTGTTTTATAAGCGACGCACAAACTAGTGAAAAGCAAAGCAGTTCTTTTCGGTGTAATGAATCGCTAGAATCAAATACACCAGACTCCTCTGCTAAATATTGAGGTTTTAGAAATTTGGAATTTTGGAGATTAACACTTTTTTTCAGGATTTTTAAGTCTTTATAACTGATCTACAGTTCAGCATTGTTTGGTTTGATTCCTGTGTCGGATGTTGCGCTCATGACTCTTCCAGTGATGACAATGACTTCCAGTGACTGAGATGTCACATTTAGTATCAGCTCAGCTCGCTTGAAACCTCACCAGAGCAGGTACTAACAAAAAGTACCAGGTACTATCTGGTGCTGGAACTGTGTAGTGGAAAAGTGCCATTAGTGCCTAAGCTGTGGTATCTGTGGTTGCATGCAGATCTTCATTCAATTCTTCAGTCTTTGTTTTATGATGGTGTTGGTTCTCCAACCAATACAATTATTTCTTTTGGTTTGTGCTGGCTGATATCATTAGTACCTAACAACTTTAATGCTTGACTGATGAGATGTGTTATTTGCTGAGTCACATAGACTTTATTTACAGAACTTATAAGCTGTAATGGAGGATGCTGGTGGAAAACATTAAGATGCCTTTTAGGAAATTGTCATTTACCAAGATTAAGTTCTTGAATCACTTTCCAGGTGCAGCAGGTGGTTAGTCGCATGGCTTCCTCCAGCCACGGTGGTAGTGGAGTGCGGAAGGAGGTCTCCTTTGCTCCCTTGAACCTCTCTCAGGGTGCCCAGCGAGCCAGAGATGTCGACACAGAGAGTGCAGCTGTAAGTTCCAGCCGCACTGTGTGCACAGCGCAGCCTGGGAGTTACAGTGACCCCAGGGTGACCGGGCTGCAGCAGCAAACGGGACAACATGCAGTTGTGCTTGCCAATGGGCAACCAGTTCTTATTCCCCTGGAGTATCATCCGCAGCATCAGCCCCAACCAGCGCAGCAACACTATCCAGAACTGGCTAATGATGCCTCAGCCAGCCATGCCTCCACCACCATGGCCTCTGTCAACCCAAGCTTTAAACCCTCCGATTCTTCAGCCAGAGTGTGCCTCGCTGAAAGGGCGGAGCTGCCCACAGCTCAGCAGATTGCCCAGAATCCTCCTGTCCAGCCTACCGCAGAGGTGACTCAGGCCTTAGCGTCAAGCCTCACATCTGCTTCAACCTCCTGCAACTCATCACATTTCATGAAAGGGGCCATTATTCAGCTGGCTACAGGGGAACTGAAGCGTGTGGAAGACCTGCAGACTCAGGATTTTGTACGGAGCGCAGAAGTGAGCGGCGGGCTTAAGATTGACTCCAGCATGGTAGTGGACATCCGTGCCAGTCAGCAGAGACCAGGTCTTGTGTCGCTTCACTTTACTGTGGGTGAGCAGCAGAGCAAAGTGGCCATTGACGTGCCCCCGGAGCACCCATTCTTTGTGTTTGGACAGGGCTGGTCATCCTGCAGCCCTGAGCGCACAGCCCAGCTCTATGGCTTGTCTTGCCATCACCTGCAAGTAGGAGATGTGTGTGTGTCCATCAGCCTGCAGCAGCAGCAGCAGCAGCAGCAGCAGCAGCAGCTTTATCCACAGCAGCAGAAACAACCACAGCACAATCATTCACAGCAGCAACAACAGCAGAGTTTGTCAAGGACTTTGAGCAAAACCAACGCTACATCTGGACCTGGTCACCAGCTCATGGGACCTCCTGCCCCTCAACAGTCACGGCCTCAGTCTCATTTCAGGATAGACCGTGTCCACAGAGAAAGACAGAGGGATGGGGAGAAAGATGTGGCTGACAAGGAAGAAGCCACACATTTAAGGGTAGTTAGCCACACTGAGTCGCCCATAAGACCAGGTAGGACCTCAGCCGAGCATCCACGGAGCCAAAGCAGTTACCACTTACACACAGAGGGCTCTGTTTTTGCAGGGGCAGAGATGGGAGCAATGCATCATTCGCTAGGTGCTTCTCAGAGGCGCTGGTCCTCACCTGGCCTCCAAAGATACAATATGAAGGGTGATGAAGGTCCCCGGCCCCAGATAAGCACCTCCACCCACATAGGGCCCTCTTTCATCCCCCAGGAGGTCAAACTGTCCATTGAGGGGCGCTCTAATGCAGGGAAGTAGCATCAAATTTGGTAGCAACTATAAAAGAGACTGCCATAATTAAGAATGAGTCTGACAAGGAGAGAAAGAGGAAAAACAGAGTGTGAATGTAGCCTCAGAATGTTTGAGATTTTGCACACCTAAAATATACAAAATACAAGATCTTCCTCAAACTGGTGAGAAGTTCTGGTTTGGTTTTTTTGCCTCTCAGCCAAAGGATTTAAGCCAGTGCTATTCCAGCCAGCTGAGGCCTGACAGCGACACAAAAAGCCGAGTAGACCGTATGTAGCTGATGAAATGTCTACCATAGTCCTTACACACTGCATTTCTCTTCCTCCCCCTTTTGTCGCCACTTCCTCACAACCACGCTTGGAGGTTACTATCATGTTCGAAACACTCTTGCTCCCTCTTTTACCGAGCCTTCTCCATCATTTATCTGCATCCCGAGGATCTTGTTTCTTTCAAAAGCATTTTACCCACCCACCCCCCCACCCCCCCCCAAAAAAAAGAAAGGTTTCTGAAATCTGTGGCTCTAGGGTGATGTTGGCACCGTTGACGCCTTCAGTGTTTTTTACGTTTTCTGCAGGATTGGGGTTTGTCTCAGACTACGTGTGGCATGTCTTGCTTGTCTTACAATCAAAATAGTGATCAATCAATCAAGAGTTTTTTTCTGAACAGCAATCAGTTTCCACTTCAAAAAGAAGTTTTCATTATATGCTAATACGCCCACTGGTGTAGTCTGAGAGCCCCACACACGTACATGTGTTTGTGTGTGTTCATAAATGCCACAGATCGGAACTCTGACGTTACCACAAATATCAGCATTCCAGTATCGTCATCCATCATGTTTGTGTCAGAGAATCATTTCCCATGTTGAACGTTACCCTCCGTCCCTCCCTCTGCCTCAATGTGCCCAAGCTTTTCCTGACCAGCCCGGTGACTGAATGCTCTTCTTAACAGTGTAATTTACCGAGGAAGCACTGACGGCTGGTCTTCACCAAAGCCTCTTGTGGGAAACAACCAGAAACACTTTATCCTGGCTACAGCCCACTTTAGCCTAAAACCCTTTGAAAAGTGAAGGCTCTGTGTTTGGAGGTATCCGCTTATGTATGAGTTAGTCTCTTCATCCTCAACTTAGGTGTCTCCTGCTCAGTTACCAAATTAAAGCAATAGATATTTTAACAGCACGTCATTTTGCTCTCTGTGCACGTGAGGTGTGAGAGCAGACCCACTTTTAAGCCCAGATTTTTAAGCTGATGCACTCTCATTTCCATTGTTTCTAGCCTTTGACAGATTTCTTCAAAAAAATCTCTGGAGAGAAAACTGCATGTCTTTTAATTCCCATCTCCCTGATTTTTTTTTTTTTAAATTTGCATGGATTGACTCAAGTGCACCTGCAAGAGAAGCTTAACCGTATTTAGTCGCTGTGCTCTTTATCATCCCTTCTGTTTTGTTGTAAAATATGCGGTCCTTAGCTTTTGTACAAGGATTTATCTGGTGGATTGGGACAATTGTCTCCTGTTGCACATGTTTAATGTCACTTGTTGATGTCACACTGACCTTGTTAATAGGAATAGCAGTACAATAGGTGTTTTTTAATGAAGGGAATATGTTGAAGTATTGTTGCTCTGTGGTGAGAGAGAGAAAAAAACAACTTGTATTTTACTCTGTTTACAAATGATCTGAGATGAATGCTGCAGTTCTCCTGTCTTATCTTCATCACTCAAGAAACCTTAATAGGTAAAACTGAAAATAAGTGCAATTAGACCACACATAAAATCACTCAAATTTTTATAATCAGACAGCATTCCTAATACAGACATTCCCGTCACAAAAAAAGTCTCATGTACTTGTTTTTTTTTTCCTTCTGTCAAAACATATAATTAGTTTTGTTTGGTGATTTTGTGCCACACTGAATTAGTGCTGCACTGGCAAACCTGTTAATCACATTTATTCAACAGCCTCAAACACTGTCAGGTACATCTGTCTTTCCTCGTCACCTCAGGCTGTAACCCCTCATACACTCTCCTCAACTGGCGCTGTTATTACAAGCAGCTTTAAAACACGGGTCCACATTTTTCCAGCTTGGTTTTTAAAATGATTCTCGCATGCCCGTAACATTCTTGCTCTCCACACTGCCTGAGTAAAGATTCCTTCCTGGTTCAGCCTGAAGAGGTGAGCGAGTTAAATCATTCAATGTAGCGATGGGGAACAAATTGATTTAATTAATTCTAATTAATGGTTTGGGAACATTTGAATGAAAATCAGTTTTTCTCTTTAACTTCCACCATTGCTCCCCTTGGGCTTCTGTTGTTCAATTTAGCATTTCCTGAGACTTACAAGATGGCAGCAAACAGTGATGAGTTTGTTTCAAAAGAAAAAAAGGCTTAGTCTCCTCAGTAGCATGGAACATGGAACTTTGTCGAACTGCGTTTGCAACTAAAGACAGCAGGCAGGCTTGTGTTTGGCTGCACTTTAACCCCAGGGGGGAATTCATGTGTAAAGTCAGAAAAAGATGCAAAGTTGTGTTAAATAATTTATTTGTCATACCTATAATGTTTTTAAGAAGGAAAATTTAATTATGTAAAATGCTGAATTAAGTTTGGTGTAAAAAGCCCCACTTTAACGTATGTGTGGCTAAACTGACTTGAAAAATGTGAACCTGTTCTTTTAAATGCTGTTCAAAGGAAGATTACCATTTGGAAAATAATTTTAGTACAACTGCACTCGCTCATTTTTGTTCCCATCAGCAATATACACAATACCTGATAACGTTTCATGAGAGACGTCTTGGCATATTCTATGCAGTAAACTTAGTATTGTGCCCTTTGTCATCTTAGGCACAGCTCTGTGAAGCTGGGCAGGTTGGCAGATGCAGTCATTTGCCACAAGTGTCTGGTCATAGGAGTTTTGCTTTATAAATGACCTTTCCTAGGAATAAAAGCCAGTATTTGGTTTTGTCTAATTTTCATGAATTGATGCACATTGTTGTTTATAGCACACTGGCCAATCAGTGAACTTTTATTGTTTTCTAATGACACTTCAGTCAGAGCCAAATCACTCAAGTCAAGTGTCACCTCAGATTTCCCTGTGTTTGATCTCCAGGATTAGATTGGCACAAATGCTAAGTCACAATGTATTATTAGGTCAAGATGCATTTTAGTGGTGCACATAGTGCCTCCTCCTCCTCCTCCTGTGACATTACCTCATGTTACTACGCGCAGGATCACAAGACCATCCTGTGCAACCGTGAGCCTTTTGTTTTGCTTTGAGCAGTGTCGAAGAGCTCGACTTCTACCAAGATGTCCAGTCAGTGAATGATATTCACATCCCTTATTGTCTGTTGCAGAAAATAATTGCACTAAACACCCTCCTTTACAGTGTTTTAAAATGAAAACTTTTTTTTTTTGCAAATTGAAGAGTTTCAAAAATGTAAAGCACACAAAATCAATGACAAATCACAGCTTTTGTTTCTGTAGATATTTTTTCTATACATAGTTTTGATGATGCTTGTCAATAATGCCTTAAAAGTCTGCTGTGTATAATGTGTGAAATTGAAATAATGGAATAATGCTTTCTGGTAAATATCAGTGTTTTCAATCTTAACACAGAAATTCATTTTTACATTTCTCAAAGGGCGACGGTGCATCCTTTGGGCCGCAGACAGTTCAGACTTTAAATCTTCAACCTATTTCTTTGTCTTTTTTCTGTTTGTAATCATTTTTTTAAGTAAACTTTAGGTAATTTGTATGCACGTGAAGTAAATGGAAGCTCTTATGTCATTTTTTTTACAAGATGATGCAGCAATGGAGAACAATCCATTAAGTACACACGCATCTGTAGTTTTTAATTTGTTTTACTGTTGAACAGGCTCTGTAGTTTCTTTTACCCCCAGATTTAATGGACGGTGTTTGGTGTTGTGTATTGTCCTGTAGTCACTGGACAACAGAACTTGGGTTTGAATACAGACAGGCCGCGTTAGTCACACATGTAGGTATCCACTGTTGGAAATGTTATGGTTTCTAATGTTCTGAGACGTTGACGGTGGGAGTTTCAGCTCCCTGTGTGATCTCCTTCCTGTTTTATCCAGTGCTGATCTGCGAAGGTGGATTTGCAGACGTTTGTGGTGTTAATGGTGTGGAATTTAATCAGGAGAATCAAACGGTTAAAAGTTTTAAAGTGTCTGTTTTCACATTTGACATTGTACTTGTTTTAGCACAAGGTGACACTGCTTTTTATGTGATGTGTAACTATTGTAAAAAAAAAAACAAAAAAAACAAAAACAGCAGTGTTTTTTTTTTTTCTAAATGCCTAAATCTGCAAAATATATGCAATGATGTTTATGTAACATTCAATCCTCAAGTATAATCCAGGTTGTATGAACTTTGTATAGTGAGTTTTAATATTGTATGGCAGTACCAATATGTATCACTCTTTATCAGAAGCCTTAGAGTTGTTGACCCAAAGTGCTCCCTTAGATATCCTACACCTACCTGACTTTAACAAAAGCATTAATATCTCTATTTTGTTGCATTTTTATTTGTACCCTTTTGAATAAAATAGATTTGTACTGTATATTTGTACCTCTCTGTGAACTACTTGGGGTGGTCTTTTTTTGTTGTTGTTTTTTGCTGTTTTAATTCTATGTAAGGACACAAAGATATTGTATTTTTATTGTTACAGCTAACTTGGAGACATTGCAGTTATCATGTTTGTTAAGTAAACACAATATAATATATATATATATATATATACAAATATAAATATAAACTATTACCCAACTGGTGTGCTGTGTTTCTTAAGTTGCATTTAAGAAGAGCATTTAATTAAAAAAAAAAAAAAAAGTGTAAAAGTTAGAAGGAAAATGATGGTTATGAACAGAGCTTTGGATGAACATAGCACTTGAGAAAACAGTAAATATGTCTTGTGGGCAACAATGTCTATCTGAAACAATGACAGAAAGCTATCTTGTTATCTGTGTGTGTTTTAAATATAAACGAATGTCGGTTACATTCAAACCATTGTCTGACGAGTTCACACAGCACCGTTTTAGTCTCTCAGTTCCACAAGACTGTGTTTCGCTGCTTCCAGGTTCTTTGAAACGTGAGTGAGGTGATACAGAATTTGAAAGGGAACTTTAGGTTAAGGAATTAACCCTAGTTCTCTGACTCAAGAGTGAGGTAGTGAGATAGAGAAACAAATCTTTTTGTGCTATTGTATTTCTATTGTATTCATAATGGACTACTGTGACAACTTAATTTCTCTTCGGGGATAAAAAAAAATTATCTATCAATCAATCAATCAATCAAATGGGGAAAGCAAACGGAATATGGACCAGGAGCCGGGAAGCTACCATTATCATAAAGTCAATGTTTATTTCCACATTCGTCACCAGGTTTTATTGTGGTCTGTACAATTTAATCCTGTAACAGGGTGGCGCCCCCCGGAGGATCGTCCAGGCAGAATGCAATGATATCACAGCGAGCATAAATCTTCTCATTAGCATTGTAGCTCATTCATTTGGCCTTGTTCAGAGGGATCTATTTTGTAAACATGGACATTAAGAGAAAATGAATCCTGAAATACTTAATATAGAAAGGCCAACATCTTCACTTTACATTTTCCACCTTAAAAAACAAACAAACAAAAAAAAAAAATCAGGCAGGCATAAACTAATAATAGAACACAAGCTCATATAGAACCATTGTAGGACAAGTGCATTTTCACAACATGCAGTGCTTAACGTAATCTGTACTCAAAGTACTGCTTATAACGAGCAGCATCACTTCAGGGTTCCCAGTACTTCCTTTGCATCGATACATCAGACCACAGACACTGAAGTTTTTTTAGTCCCGCGATTCTGCCGCAGGACAAAGGAGATCACAGCAATTACAAAAAAAAAAAAAAAAGAGCAACATCTGAGAAAACCCAGCATTCAGTCTGAGAGAAGAGAAGAGACACCTGAAGGCTTCCCTTACTACAGTCTATGTCTGGTTTGATGGCAGTGAAACCCTGCTGCTTCATGAGCACTTCAAAGACTAAACTGTCTCTGCTCAAGTCACATGACACTTTAAAATCGCCTCCATCACATCATGTGATCGACCTACTGTACAAATAATTGTTGTGGATCGGTGTTGTCTTTAGGCTCCAAGCCCTCTCACTGAGTGACATTGCCTGAGTAGCTTAACTCTTAACATTGAAGTCGGTTTAAATTTAAGTCGCATTCTGCATAGATTCAGTGAAAAGTGAATTATTTTCCATTGGAATAAATACCACATCTGTTGCATAGAGGTTTGATGCACTCCTAGAAAAGCCGCCAAGGGTAACATTTTAAAAAAGAAAATCAACAATTAATTTAATTTTGTGTAACAGCCAGGTAGACTGACTCTCTGAATCTAGGAGTGACTCAAACAGAACCAATACTCGTCCCCATCTCTGATCACAATATTTCACTGTAAATGTTTACTTACTGTATGTGTTTGCATCTGGAGAAGTAACGGCACTAAAACAATAACCTTTCAGGCTGGAAATCAAACAAGGGACATCCAAACATCACCTCTTATTTAAAAACATTAACCATTTTATAATCACCAACAGATACAATGTAACCCAGATATTGTCACACAAAAAAAAATATATTCACATCATATTGCATAAATATGTGCAGAAATGAGGTTAATGAATACAGATTAATAAAATCTCTCTCTCCCAGTATGGGCTGTAAATTTCAATAAATTACCCAATGCTCTGTGGCAGAAAACAAAAATAGGGAAATGAGGTTAAAATTATTTGCACCTGTCAATATTCAATAAATGTGTTCCTGCTGACAGTAGAGAAATACATATTTATATAGATTAAAAAAAAAAACAGCTGGTACTGTTGATAAATTTTGAAAGTAGTGCAGCCTTACAGTGCTACACAATCTGTTTAATCCGTGTATAATCCTCAAAGGAATAACAACACTTTAATGTTGCAGCGAAAGAAACACATCTTCGTAGGCAGAGTTCAAGTAAATGTGGTCATTTCTGTCGTCAGCGAGTAGCCTATAAAAAAAAGGTACAGTCCCATAGTGACCACTCGACTGGAACATATTCCTTGACGTGATGAGCCCAAACTATATAAGAGGTAACTACAGTGTTGTGCTGCGTTGTAGAGTACACTAACAGAGCCAGAGAGAAAGAACGCTCTGCATCTGTAAAACAGCAAATGACATTAGCGAAGTATTCAACATGTGTCACCACGTAAAGAAGACAGAGCGAGACTCAGTTTGGCAAAGAGAAGATAAAGAGAAGGTCAAGAGGCAAATACTTGAAGACCAACGACTCGGGAGACGGGGGGGGGAATGTTGCTCGACACTGGGCCTGTTCAATAGAACAAAACATTCAGAGATTGTATGTTCAGTTGTCATTGTCCTGGGAGACACGTGATGTTTACATCGGCTGCAACTCCAGTGAATGTTTGTGTCCTATTAAAGGGATAGTTCAGGTTCTTTGAAGTGGGGATGTATTGGCCACTAATGCAGAGTCAGTGTGTTACGTACAGTAGCCAGCGTTCAACTCGCCGAGCAAAGAAAACTTGTTGTCGAGGACCCAGCTGAAAAATTTTGATTTTTTTTTTTTCCTCAGTAGTTTACCTTGCTGTCAAACAGCCCTTTGAAAGTTTAACCAAAACAGCCGATCTGATCACTGCAACACAGCTTATGCACATGTTGGACTATGCTAAGGAAATAATTTCTTAGACAATGATAAACCTCTGCAAGTATTTGAAGCAGAGCGTACGATAAGAGCGTTCATTTGGGCCTTCTTTCGCAAAAGTGACAAGACATTTTCTCTGCTGTCCCCAGGCAGTGCATCAGGCAGTGCGTTGATCACCATCTGCTGAATATAACACACGACTACACGTCAGGGCTGTCACTTTTTATCTGACAATGGGATATCCGCTGGAACTTGAGGGAGAAAGTTTAAACGTAAGCCTTGAAAACCCGTTTGAATTCAAAATAAAAAGCCTTGAAGAGGCTGAGACAGGGTTCCCAAGGGTCCTTGAAAGTGCTCGAAATGTGCGAGAGAGAGAAGCAAGATGCCACCTACTGTTTCATGTGCCCTGTATTGCTTGATGTACATAGACTAGGCAGCACAAACATTGAGTTGTAATTACTAGCAGTGTCGTGGACCCTGTACACTGTCTCTCTCTGCTACTGATGTGAGATTCCATGTGGAACAATGAGCGAATAACATTAAGCAAAAGAGAGCAAATGAGACGATTCCTGGAAAATGCAAATTTTAAGATCTCTGGCTCAAATTACAAAGACTGGCCTGCCCACCATCCCAAGGACAATGACTTGACTAGATGCCATTGGGCGAACCAAGGCGTGGGAACCCTGCTCAGACTGTCTGAAATAATTACTGCATAATTCAGCATGTTTTGATGTATGATGTCAAAACAGAGGACACAAGCAGGCTAAACTGTCCTCCTGGGCGGACAGTTTTGATCACAACACCATGGCCTGGTTCACACCGGGTGCATCGAGGCTGCATTTTCATAGCGGTGCCCATGTTCACACTGAGAGACGCGTGTGCACTTGTGAGCTCAGGCATGTCGCGTGAAGGCCGCTGTTCCCTGCAAACATAAACAGAGAGAAAATCTACTGATAATGATATTGACATTTTCTCCCAGCAACATTAGATATAAATGATACGTGTCACTGCAGTTACAGTGTCCAGGCTGAGTTTGAAAACAACACATATTACATATTCTGTTAAATTACTTTAACAGAATATGTAATATGGGCAGATTTATTCTCTCTCTCTCTCCCTGTGAGTAAACAAAAATCACGTTTGTGTGTCGTAATCATATTGGTGATGAGGAGCAACGAGCGAGACGCACACAAGTGAAATGCAGCGCACGCCACACAGTCGGCACACACTCACGCCAAACGTGTGCCTGGTGCGGCAGAGCAGCAACGCACTTGAACACATCCAGTGTGAACCAGGCCTGAAGCATCTGTAAAGCGACATGTGGAAGACTTTGAGATTCTACCCAGTTGAGCAAATCTTAGAGCCAAAAGGGGAGGGATCACAAATGGGCAGCGCGGGAAGCGCGGAATGTCCAGCTATCTTCAGAGGAAAAGTGGGTCACACGTAAGTCTGAGAAAGTGACAGCCACACAGCGCATAATAACTGCATACAACACTACTTCAAAAGACCTGAATTATCCTTTTAAAAGTGCCTGAGTGACAAATGCAAACACACATTGTGGAAAACAACCTGCATCCTCTGTAGAAGTGTAAAGTAGAGAAAGAGCTTTGGAAGTTTGGAGCTGAAACGCAGTAAGCCACAGGACAGAGGACGCCATCACGGCGCCAGCTGAGGTAGTATTTTGACTGAATATGAACTTCGTAGACCCACAATGGCAGCTTGAAGACAGAGGTGTAGCTACCAGTAAACCCGGGTCAGTGGACTGGCAGAGTGGACCAGAGAGGAGGGAAAGGGCTGCGGCTACAGAGTCCCCACTCCCTTTACTGAAGGTCCATGTGCAAAAGATTCTTTTTTCCCTCGACGGAAGTTACAACTGCTCTTATCTGCTCTATAACTATGTTAAATCTGCTAATCCACTGAAAAAAGATAAAATCTCTTTACAGCATGCTTTTATGTCATTGTCCATACAATATGAAACATTCTCAACCCTGTTTCCAAGGTTTTTTTTACACTGTAATAAATTAGAAATGGGTGTAGTTTTTTTTTTTTTGCAGTATTTAACAAAGCAGTTTGTGTGTGAAGCTGTTCCACACTGACAGTGCTGGAAGTAAAACCAGCCAGGAATGGTTTGCTGTAACTGTGGCAGCATTTATGGTGGAGCGCAGAGGTTAATGTTGCTGTTCAGATGCCAGTTTATCATCAGCCTGTTGCCAGAGTGGCCTGATCCAGTTAGGGCAGCTTCATGAACAGACCATTGTCAATAGAAGGGACAGGCATGGGACAGGGAAACTGGAAGAGACTCATGTCAGCTGTGAGGGCAGCCATTGCAGCAGGATCATTCTCTATCTGTGTCCTCAGAGCGGGGTCAATCTTCTCCAGTCGTCGCTTGATCCTCTTTGCCTCTCTCTCGCGGATCAGCCTAGCCTGCCTCTTCTCGGGCGTCTCGTTGGCCCTCTTTAGGCGCATGGCCTCCCTGTCTCTCTGCAGCCTGCGCGCCCTCTGCTCGTCCGTTTCCTGCATCCTCTGCATGCGCTTGGCTTCACGGTCCCGCAGCCTCCTCAGTTCCCGCTCCTCATCCGTCTCACATGCCCTCTTGTTCTTCTTTGCCGTGCGCTCACGCTCTAGACGCTGCAGGCGCGCTTCTAAAGGTTCATTCTTTCTACGCAGAGCCCATTTTCGCAATGGCGACTGGGCCTCCACTAACTGCTGATAGGCCACGCAGCTGTTGCACACCAGCAACACCCCGGCAGGATACACTGGCATGGGGCCTAAGATGTCAGGAATAGGAGGAAGGCCTGAGGAAGAGGAGTTAAGAGCATCAGGGATAGATGCGAGCGATGGCCCTTCAGAGAGTAGACCATCAGGTAGTGAGGGAAAGGAGGGTCCTTGTTCAGAGCCTGTGCATGGTCCTGGTCCTGAGCATGGTACAGATCCTGGGCCTGGACCATGGAATGGCCTGGGGCCTTGAGACTGGCTCGAGATGTGTCCTGGACCCTGGCAGGTATGACTAGTTTGACATAAGTTGGTGCTGGGGTCAGGGGCTTGACATAGGTGTGGACCCTGACACGAACTGGGGCTGGGACCGGGACCATGACAGGAGTGGCTACCAGGGCCTGGGCTGTCCATGGGGCTGCTGGAAAGGGACTGGGACATGGAGCATGTGTTCCTTCCATAAGTGGCATCCATCCTGGATGTGTCAAGGACATCCTTCAGCTTCTCCCTGCAAATGATAAAAGCGTCATTCAAATTTAACATCTTCCATCTTTTTGAGAATAAGATATTATTCTATGTTTGCATCTTGGCCTTTATTAGACAGTCAAATTTGGCAAAGGAAGACCGGAAACAAGCAGAAAAAAGAAGGGGTATGACATATGGCTGGACTCAAACTATGGACACCATTCATCCATTTAAGAGGCACCTTCACTGATTCACTGGTTAAAGTGGGGCTAAGTGGAGACACATTCCTTCCTGCTTAGCTAACTTAGAGCAATTTGCATTAATGACCGGAGACAAATGCTACAGTAGAGATGAGCCAAACCTGTTAAAGTTGTTGGTGTCTGTGAAGCGTGCACCACAGACGGCGCAGTTGGAGAGGCGGTCCTCGGAATGGATGAGAAGATGGCGTCCAAGTGAGCCAGGCGAACTCAGCGCTCGCCCACACACTGGGCACACATAGCTCTTGGTGTTGCTCATCATACTCGTGTGCTGTTAATGACAGGAAAAGAAGCAACACTGAGACTACATCACCAATATCAGGAGATGACACCTGTCTACTTTTTGGTTGCCGTCAGTCCTCACAATTTAAAACAGGAACCAATTAAGATGAAGGAATACAACTGTGTACAATGTAGAACAAGGGAAACACTTAATGATACCTATATATATATATATGTGTGTGTGTGTTGCATTTTCCAACTGGCATAAAACAATAAAAAAAGAGCAATTAAATTTCAATTTTGCCTTTGTGATTTGCTTAATGTGATGTTTCAAACACTGATTTCTATTTGAAAGCGACATTAGCAACAAATGCAAATATGAGAAACATATTTTAAATTACAGTATATACAGTACATTGTACACACACACACACAGGACATTTAATTGTACTGTAAATGCTATAAGAACATAACATTTCAATTTTGTTTAACACTGAATTCCAGTTATATTTTCTCTACACTGTGTTCAATATGTGCACTACTGAGTACTAAGAACTGGTAACACTATTATTTAATTTATCACTTATTAATTACCAGTGTAACAATTTAAGCTCCACTGCCTCTGGCGGCTCTGACACTGATCAGCAGGTAAGGCACTGCTAAAATGACTCACATTACAGGGACAGAAGACACGTTCCTCCTTCAGCAACTTTAAGTAGACGACAACAAACTGTCTGACATTTTCAAGAGAAAAGAGAGCGGTGATGTGAGCTCTGTAAATGCTCATGTGAGATGTGAGGTATAAAACAACCATTGCACATGAGGTAAGACTTCACAGCCACTGGTGGAAACATAAAAAGAAAAAATAATGGAATCGGTTTAAGATCATACAAGACCTAAACTGACTGGTTCTCATTGTGACATTTTTCATTTCCAGTTCAATTTTCTCTACACTGCAAACTGTAAGGCTCCTACGCAGGTACATGAGTCAACATCCTCTCTTTCTCAATTGCCCTTTACTGAAATACCGATGCTAAAATATACTAACTGGGTGGAGACCTGTAATAAAAACACTCGAATAAAAGGGAGCCACAAATGCTTTTATTTTTGTGGTTGGGTTGAGGAATATGATTGATAAGAAAAAAATGCTGTTGCTGACCTGGTAGACATGAGAGATGAGCTTCTCGGGGCTGCTGAAATCCAGCGTGCACAGAGGACAAACAAAGTTGTGGAGGTGGTCTCCTCCGTCCTCGCTCTCCTGTAGGAAACAAAGAAGCGCCATTAAAGCTTGACCCAACATCACTTTCCTTTTTACAGCAATGTGGCAGTTAATCATGTCCATTTCCGTATTATTTCACACCGATTTTCCAAAAGTTAGAATGGATTTAGCCCTTTTTTTGGAGTAGTTGTACACAACTAATCTTATGATTTTAAGTGGCGCTAAAACAAAGCAGATCTTCTTGATGTCATTACGTCCATCATCTCTTTCCAGTTCGACCCCATTGCTGCAAGTCTTGTTTGATGATGTGTTAGGTGTCTGATGAGCAGTTTTCTTACAAAGCCCCAGTGACTCACAAAGAGTGACATGATGCCGTGTGCTGTCATAGACGTGACTCGCACACGAGCTGAAAGACGGAACATTTTCCACCAGAAGGTCTAAGCAGGAAACATATTCATTGCTACCAGAGGTGTTGAAATCTTTCACGAGCCCAGTGATTGGTGTGGAGTTTCTAATTTAAGTTAATGAAAGCAGTCACTGCTCATAGAAAATATCTCTATAACTGCAAGTTTTCCCCCTTTACATCGGGAACCTTAAAATATCTGTGGAGGTTGTCCAGGTCATTGTATCAGTTATGAACTGAGGAAGTCTCTTGGATGAGATGAAATGTCTTCAGCAAAACCAGTTACTTGTATCTACAGACTTTTGGGATGTGTGTCTGTCCACTGCTGAAGTTGAAATTCACATTTGTATACCTTTTATCACAACAAATAACCTTTTTGGGGAAAAGTCACATGACAGATATCCTGTTGATCAAACAGTGCAAATGATCAGTACCTTTTCTCAACACGTTGGTTATAATGTAAATGGACCTGAAGCCTAAATACTTCACAACCCAAGCAAATAGTACAGTGGCATAAACTGACATGCTGATTTGAAGTTTGTTGAGGTTACCACCAGCCCACTCACCTCTTTGACTCCCGCTTCTTGAAGGCGGCACTGTGTTCTCTTGGCGGTCATGTGGTCGTCAGCTGAGGTGTTGGAGGACAAGTCTTCACCGTGGTTGTCGAGGTCACTATCGCTGTCTTCTATGGAGGCAAACACAGCCCTATCAATATAAACAGACAACAGAACACATAGCCGGGCTTACTCTCACTAACAGCCCTCAGTGTGAGGATGTTCCTACAGAATCCATCCAGTTCTTCCTTGTCCCGTCCCTCCAGCCTGTACCTGTGACACTATCCTGCCCCTGGACTTCCCGCGAGTTGTTGCTGCAGCATTCACCGTCTTCTGTGAATTCGTCCCTGCCGTCCATGTTAATAGTGTGTTGAAGTCCTGTGATGCCTAAAGTGTGAAATGGCCCTGCAGATACAAAGACAGTATATAATGTAAGATAGCTGTGGGTTGTTCTGATGAGAGGGGAAAAACTGGAGTGCAGTTTAGAGATACTTGTATTATGAAGCAAAGGTTCAAAATACGATGTTTCTGTATGGCAAAGAACTGCATTTTACTCAAGTGCAGTAAAGTGTACTGAACATAGAACATACGTGTCTACTACACTGTGCACCTTGATGTCAGTCAATCTTTTCACAAATAATGGGTTTTGAAACAATTTGATTTATGATACTGACACGAAACTAACAAGAGTAAATAAACAGAAGACACATTTTATCTGCACACTGTACCCAACATGAGTGTTTTATCTCCATGGCAACATACATACAGCATCTACTGTAACAGCATACCACAAGGAGGGATTCTTTTTTTTTTAACCCATGTGCATTCACCTACAGCTGAGGGTTCTTGTTTTTGCTTATAGTAAGAAAAAAATTGGGAGGTCACTGAGTCTATCATGGACAGTTTTGGTTAAGCATGAAACGATGCTGAACAAATCAACGTATTTCTACTGATCAGGCTGCTTTCAGATAAACTATCCCACACAGCGACCACATAATGAATGATCCACCAGCGAGGCAAGCTGGCCGACATACTTGCACACACATTAACTTCATTTGCATCCCCACCCCCACTTTTTCACACACATATACACTCACAGATACATAGTAGCTCTGCTCCACAGCCATGCTGCAGTCCCATGGGGGGAGCAGCCTGCACTGTTTTCCTCTAGCTGACTGCCTAGCTGCTACTCAGTACGTCTCTCTCTCTCTCTCTCTCTCTCTCTCTTTCAGCACTACCCACACAATGAACAGCCTGGCTCCCCCTCTGTCCTCCCTGCTCACATGTGCTGTAGCTCTGACTACTTCCATATCTATACCATCAGCTCTCAGGAGAGGAAAAAGCCTCATACATAACAGTCCATATGTGGCTCATTGGACTATCTTTTACAGACACCTTATAGTTTACAGCTAAGGACAACATGACTCTTATTATGATGATGATGATGATGATGATGATGATGATGATTACACTTGACCCTGAAAACTAACATTTAACAGCAACACCACTTCTTCAAAGACTATTTCATTTTTGCATTCACAAGCAAGACAGCTGTTTCCCAAATTGATATTTTAAAATCCAGTTTTCTTCCTCTGTGATCTCTGTCACTGCTGACAGTTTCTTCACAGTGCTGACACACTTCCCCATCTCCAAATGTTTAACAATTATTTATTTGTTCATTTATTTTTAATCCCGAATCTGGAAATTCATGGTATACTTTTTCAGACAACCAAACAAAAACTAAAGAGTGGGTTCCATCAGTGTATTTTTATGCTCTTTTTTTTTTTTATCTGAACATAAAAAGACCTGAATGCAAACAAATTTTTGTTTAGCTTTCAAAGTGGAAAAGTTGAGGAATAAATGCAACAGAAACAGATTTAGCAAATAAAAGAGGACGTTTCCACTTCCAAATTTCTGCACTGGAAAAGCAGTGGAAACAACATTCGTCTACTTAATGCCAGAAGCAAATATTACTGAGATAATAGAAGTAGCAACAAAACACCAGCGACTACCAACTCTATATTCACACCATCAGGTTACGCCTTCTCTGGACTTAGGAAGCATCTGCTGCTTATCTCTGTAAATTGACTTCCAATATTTGTGGATGGAAGCACACATATTTGTGCAAATTTTGTTGAGCTAAAATTTGCACTATAATTTACTGGAAACTGATGCCGAGATCTCTGATTATCAGGCGAGATGACCAATGATGAAATCTCTGGAGTCACCGATGAGTTGATGAAAAGACTTTATTGACAAGAGCTCAGATCTGAGGAGAACAGAGACGATACCACACTGAGATGTTAACAGCTAGGCATCCTCTCTCATTCTCTCCGAAATCTCCAGGCTTAAAGTATATAACTTAACACATCCCGACGCTGGGCCCCATGTCCCGATGTCCCAGCGTCCATCTATCTCTCAGAACGGACAACTTTGGTCAAACAACCACAGTGTGCTCTCCTGACCTTTGCATGGAGAATCTATGGGAACACAGAGATCTCAAAGTGAGAGTTATAGCAGGTCTTTAATGGATATCAGGTCTGTATCCAAGAATGTGCGAGTCTCTAATTTAAAGAAAGCCAAAGATTACATTTTTTCTGTTAAAGTGGGCATACACTGTGAGATTCAACCGTTTTGTAAACCTCCGGCTCAAACCGTATAGACTAAATTGCATGCGATGAAAAGCCGAAGCTTCCGATTTATGTGCGCACACTATGCAGTTCAGGTGAGTCGGCTCGGGGCTCTGCTTCAACACTGTGTTACCCTCACGAGGGGCGACCAAAATTTCAAACAGGTTTGATCTCCATCCGACCATAAGATTGCAGATGGGGAGCTGCTCGTGAGGGGCTGATTGGTGCTCTTTACCCCACGTGTACTACACGGTGGACGATTAAGCTCAAAATGGGCCGAAAATCACACAGTGTATGCCCAGCTTTACAAAGCATTCGGAGAAAAAACAAAACAAACAAACAAAAAAACCTTTACCATAGGCTGATCATTTCTTTCTTGGACCATAACCCACGTCCCAGAAAAAAGTCTCAAAGTCTGTTGACTACTACTTAAGTTATGTCACGGACAAACAGATAGACATCTAAAAAACAAAGAAAAAACCATAACTGCCCTAAGTGGAGGTAATTACTGCCAAACCTGAAGAATCCCTCTCTCTTTACGTTAGCCTGAAGAAAGACGTATAATATCGAAGTGCTATTTTGCGGCTGTTGAGAAGTTGGTATGTAAACACATTTCCCACGGAAGTACGAGGATTCACCAGCACGAGCAGAGTTGGTCAGAGTATTGAACTATAAGAACTATATACACTACTACAAGCTGCCTTCATAGCACATAGCCAAGATTGATGTTTTAGAGATACCCATCCCCCCCCCCCACTGCTGGGGCTCTGTCTGTACATCTGTCTCTCTCTCTCCTCCACCACCACACACACTCGCACCCTCCTCCCCTCTCTGTCAGTCTCTGCCACAGTGATGTTATCTCAGTGAGTCTGTGTGTCTGTAGGCAGGAGGTGACGCAGTGTCTGACTGAACCCAGACAAAGA
This sequence comes from Brachirus orientalis, assembly GCA_016785285.1. Classification (NCBI taxonomy): domain Eukaryota; kingdom Metazoa; phylum Chordata; class Actinopteri; order Pleuronectiformes; family Soleidae; genus Brachirus; species Brachirus orientalis. The sequence continues at coordinate 3,732,285 of JAFBJR010000172.1, forward strand.
GACAAACTCATCAGCCAACAGACACATACAAGAGGGAGAGAGGAGGAGTGGTGGTGGTGGTGTGTGTGTGTGTGGGGGGGGGGGGGGGGGGGGGGGGGGGGTACGCACAAAACAAAACAGACAAAAGACAGAATGCCAAAACTCTACTCAAACACCAAGCGATGGGGGTCCTGATGAATTCAAAGACCCTCCTTTCTCCTTTTCAGCCACGTCTCCAAAACACACACACACGAGCACTGGGACCCCATCGTACACAGCAGACCAAGGATGGAGGAGCAGACTAGATCAATTCTCCCTGACTAACTGCTGACCCAATATGATGTAAAGGAAGATTAGGTGATTAGCCATTTGTCTTGAGGAATACTTCCCCAGTATGTTTGGAACTTGACCTGAACTTAGATCCCCCCTGGTTAAAAAACAGGGTAATATCTGCAAGTCTCGACCGTACCGTTTAAGTACACAGCAATCAATTTAAGCCGAGGTGAAAATAGCTGGTTTCTTATTCTCTGAATACCTACAACAGAGACTTTTCAGTGACAAATAATAATTCAAAAAGGCACATACCCTTTCAACTCCTAATTAACCTTTTACATAAGCATCCAGAGAGCACAGACCTGTGCCAAGGCCACACTCCTCTCCCACAAATGTTTTTTTTTTTTTAACTTTCTAAGTCCAGATCAGTGACACAACCAAATTACTTCTTCTTTGAGCCAATGTCATCAAAGTCTTTCCATTATGTTTTGAGTTGCGCTGACAAACAAATGCAGCTGAAAGCATAACCTCCTTGAGGTAATAAATAATGCTGTAGAACATCAGACTTATGAAAGAAAACAAATAGCAAGGCAGACAGGGCTGTTGTATTATTGTCTGGAATTCCCTCTGTGTGTGTGTGTGTGTGTGTGTGTGTGTGTGTGAGAAAGAGTCCGCCTGCCTGTCTGGTCTGTCAGTCTGTCTAGTCTGACCCTGTCTGGGGTGGTGGGGGGGGGTCATACCTCACAAAAAGGCAAGTAAAGCAATCAGGACAATGCAGAGAAAAGTCTATCTACAAAACGCACAGTATCCAAACTGCACCATGGCTGTTGAGGATCTTATGGCATTTCTCGCAGTGTGAAGTCACTAACATGTGCCACTGTTACATGTTATACACTTTATCAGCCCCTGTCTAGGGGTTTTCAAGTTCCCAGTCAAGATTCTTAAAGAAGTGTTAATAAACAGCAATTTAGATCAGTGGCTTGCATTGATCACTGCAGTCAGAAATACATGTTGTATTTCAAGCAAACTGGGTGCAAGCAGGGTGGTGGCATACAAGACTTCAGTAGATTAAAGTGAGAAATCCCCGTCTGTTAGTGTTTAGGAGGTCAGCATGATGGCCAGAGTCCACCAGCAAGGGGCAATCCAGGGGCAGAAGGCCAGATACAAGGTCACAGAGAGAGAGAGAGGGTCACATATGTTTACATAAATGTTTTTTTTTTTTTTATACATTTTGTTTCATCTGAGGCTGAAACAAAAAATTGTCCGTTATTTTCATTAATGATCTTATTAATGATCATCAATGATACAACTTTATAATTCGTATGTCCGCCACAACAGTGAAATTTAATTTTCAATTTAATTACAGTTGAGGTGACAACTATGTTTTATCAGACCGACACACAAAGAGTTAGAATAATTAAGGAATCAAAATTCAATTTCTGTTGCACACACATTTTCGTATTTCACTGTATTTCCCCATGCATCAAAACTTTGATTCTTCAATTTAAACAGATTCATAAATAAATCTTTAGTGCCAATCCTTACTCAACCCCCAACCAAGTTTGATCCAAAATGGATGTAAACTGTAGAATCATTTCAGTGGCAGTCACCAGTTACAATCCAAACACAACTACCACCTACTGCTGTTGGTAATATATTTATTTTACAAATTCACATCTAACATTGATGTTTAAACTTGATCTTGTTCATCGCTTTTGCTTGGAAATAAAATGCATTTCTACACTATTACACTATAAGTTTTTACTACAAAACACAGAGTAAGGTTAATGACAAACTAATTAGATCCACTAAATTAAAGACTATTTGGAGAGTCCATGTGTTTTTAATGTATTTCTAATTCAGTAGTATTAAGCTAAAACTTTAAAACCACATAGTGCCCTTTAATTTGACTAGTGTGAGTGTCAACAGAGCAGGTCCTTCCCCAAATGTAATCCACAGTAGTGCGGTACCCATTCAATGTGTCTCATGTGTCACATGTTTTGGTTTTTTTCAAACCAATATCTCGTGCATTTACTGGCGACCTGTCCAGGGTAAACCCCACATTTGGCACTATATCAGCTGGGACTGGCACCAGCGCCGCCATGACCCTCTTGTGGAGGCACTGCATCAAAGCGACAATAACTGCCATGGCATCAAAGCGACCTGGACAGACAGGAGTGCAGGCCGACAGGCCGACGGAAATTTCTCGAATTAAAAACAGAGATGGAAAGACTGGATTAAAACTTCCAGTGTTTGTCTTTTTTACGGCAAAAACCCTGGAATTACAATATACCGGGCCACAATTGCTGAACAACAAATGTAAACATGCATAAAAAGTGTTCCTGTGGCAAGAAATTCTGTCGATATGTCTTTCTATAAGGAAAAATAATGTTCCAGCAACAGCTGCCAGAATTGCATTCCTGGAACCTTGTACTAAAATTGTCATGTCAGACCAAAATAAACAAACACCAAGCAGATCCACAGAGCGATCTGCTTTTAATGCGACTTTAAAGTGATGTCTTAAAACAAAAACCAGAATATGTTAGCCAGACGGCTCAAGACAATGAATAACTGGAGGAAGGTAACATAATTCTTGTGAATAAGCCTAGTAGTAAAGAGACAACTATTGATATAAACATCATAATCGAGGAGTTATCACTTATTAACAATTATGAAAAAGGGAGATATTTATACAATTATTGCAGTACCTGTACCTGTTTCTCTTGCATTTCCTATCCAAACATCATCAAAGTTGGCACTGCACACACTGGTTGTGACTTTAATAAGTCAATTGTGCCAAGTTTGAGACCCACTCAACAAATGCGCAATTAATAGACAGACCTCTCTTGCATTCTTGTCCAAACAAAGTTAAAGTATACATTTGTTGCATTTCTACTGATAACTCTTGCATTTCTCATTGAAACACTGCAAAAGCTGGCACTGCAGACATAACCTTAGTGAGTCACCTGCCAAGTTTGAAGTCTGTCAAGCGAACCATTGGAAAGATAAACGAGTTACAGATGGAGAGACGGCAATTCCTTAAATTAAAAGAAGCGTGATTTCAAGCTCCTTCCAGCATATGTGATGTCTTTACAAAGAAATGCTTACAAATACAGTTCACAAACACCTGCATTTGAAGACTTTGATGCCTGTCAAGTGACCCACACAGACTTTCCTTGAAGTAATAGAGTGATAGTGAGATGTTGCAAAGCCATATATTTTAATGTTTGGAAAAAAAAAGCTCAACGCAACAAGCACTATTATACAGTCTACACATAATGGGAACGTTGCTGAGTTTGTCACCATAGTAACAGCTGCTCTTATCCAAGTACTTCCAGACTGTATTATCTCCACCTACGAGATTATTTTTGGTCCATGTTTGTCTGTTTGTATGTCTGTGAGGAGCATAACTGAAAAATATGTGAAGACAGATTTCGATGACATTTTCTCAGTATGTAGGGTTGTGGCCCAAGGAAATACTGATTCGATTTTGGAGTTGGTGATCCAGATTCAAAACATTTTTTAAACTAGTGTTAACCTTTCAAGATAGAGGGGTATATCAACACTGTGGAAGGAGGCTGGCACTTTCTGAGTTCTCTCTCTATTTTGCAAGAAAAAGGAGAGCAACCCCCCAAATAGTCCAAGCCTCTGTCAAGTCTGTTTCTCAGTTTTCTACATCACCACCAAAATATAATTATTTCTTCCTTTGGTCATTACCAACATTCGCAGAAAATATCATCCAAAAAAAACCCCATAATTTACTTTTCAAGTTATGTTGCTCGTACAGACAAACTGAAAAAAGAGAAAACAAGACCTCATTTGTGGATTTAATGAAAACAAATACAACAATACAATCTAGTCACGCGTTTAAACCCAAAAATAAAGAAATACATTTAAAGCAAGTCTATTTTTACTCAAACCAAAACCATCAATATTCCAAGAAATGCCAGTAATTGACATAATACGCGATGCTTCACTGTTGTTGGGTTAAATGGATAAAGAAAAATAACAGACACAAACAAATTGTTGTACTCAACAAAATCCTGTCACACAACCAGATAATAGACGGATCATAAACGTGACTTACTGATCTACCTGAAATACCTACAGTTAACTTTGAAGGGGTTGGTCTGTTTTCGTCTGGACATATTACTGTCCACTCCTGGTAAAAAAAGAAACGGGAATCTCCTCCTCACCCCGGACGGTTACGCAGAGAGCAGTCCAGGTGTATTCCGCCCCGATGTGGGATTGACAAATGATGAACGAAATGCTGATTTAAAGAGCGGATTAAAACGTCTTTTCGGCCATTAAAATAAGAGCAGGGCACGTGAATGCGTCACATTCTTGCAGCTGCTAAAAAGCCGCGGCTCCAGTCGAGTAGCGCGTCACCATGATGTCCGAGCCGAGCGCGACCACACACACACGGCGAGCAGCACCGAGGTGCTCCGATCCCGAGCCGCCGACACCAGTGCGCTCACTGCGGCGACACACGAGCTCAGCTGATCTCTGACGTAGAGCGTGCAAACTGACGGAAGCCACGCCGAACAGGATTGTGGGATACGCACGGGAAACACTGCCGCGTTCATGTCGTGTAGGAGAAAAGACTTGTGCCCCCCCCCATCTTTTAAGAGATGACGAACTGCCGCGACCCAATTCACAATATGTGAATGTGCAAATGTGTGCATACTATGTATCTCACTATTTCTACTGCAATTTCAGTCACACCTACTGTTATTTCGAACAGGTAAACCAAACTTTTTACACAGTACATTCAATTAAATCACACTCACAAGTTGTGAGTCACAACCTTTTCTGGAATTCTCTCACTCATTTGTTGACTATTATTTTATTAGTATAGTTTGTTCAGCACCTCAGTCAACCGAGGGTGGTTTAAATATGCTAAAGAAATAAACTAACTTCCATATACGCAAGTAATTATATAGAGATTGTTTCCACTATCTTGCGCACTAATACACTTGAAGAGTGGTTTATTCAGACATAGAACACAGTACAAAGCAGTATCTTGTCATTTCTTCATAATACACATCACTTCAGTGAAAATACATACATTATTCTGTACTATTTGAACATACAGTATCAAGGACATCCATGAAGGGGCGTTTACTGTCTGTTCTGTTCTCAATGACTGTCAGTTCTCAATGCATATGAGCAACTGGTGTTTTCACGACATCCCACTATAGTCACTGCATTAAATCCCAAAATCATAGAAAAAAAATACATGGTTTCAAAAAGGATTTTTAAACTCCATGGTGCCAACATTGCTTTTTTGTTACGTATCTGTATCTCGATAATAAAAAAGGTAACGTGAAGATTAAATATGGTAATTCCAAGTGTGTTTGTGACTTAATCATTCATTAGGTAAACTGTAATACCATGTTATTTCCATCAGAATATGGCGACATTATTTATTTAACTGCACACTATCAACAGTAGAGGGCGCTCAAACCGCTGGGCTGCTAATGTCATAACATTACATGCAGTCGTCATCACTGACTGCCACGAGTAAACGGACCGCAGCACGACATTAGCAGGGCAAACCTCCGTATTCCTCCGCGAGGTTAACATAAAATATGCCATCACGGCGTGTCAACCAGTGTGCGATGCTTTTAAGATATCTGACATATGATGTAAACGACATCGTAAACTTAAAACCACCTTACGCACAGATGATTACGATCGAGCAGCAAATAACATCAATAAGATTAGGTGAATGTTAGCAGAGCTGGCTAACGTTGGCCCCTTATTGTTAGTGCAAGAACGCTGGAGGAGAAGCTTAGGAACCACACAACAACAAGCGAATGTCAAGGAGGGTTAGAAATACAGCGACATCAATCACAACCATGAAGACACGATTTAGTCATTACCCATGTTGTCCAGTCTACACTGGCATATCAGGCTGGAGTATCGGGCTGAGTGCTGATGGTGAGTGTAGGTTGGTGGTGAAGAGGCTGAGCTCGATGAGACATACAGCCAGTCCGCGCTTCTTTCACGTACCGCTGGGGCATGTCAGTGTACCCCTCCGCCTGCGGTAGATGTGCTGAGGCTCGAGTAGCCACCATTTTGCATGCTTAGTTTGTTCCTCCCTCCATTGCTAATAGAGACGGATCCAGTTATTTTCTGGCATCACCGCGGCTAGTAAGTATGTTCCAGGGATAATATGTCGACATAAATGTATGAATATGTCTTAACATGTGAGTGATAGCTTGCCGTTCGATTGTATCTCTGTTGACAGGTCACTGTAGCGCTGCATAGGAAGTCGCAGCCCTCCGTGCGCCGGGGTTTTGCCTGTCAGCGGCTAAGTGAGCTAGCTTATGTAGCATAGCCACCAGCCCGGCTAACTACCTGCTGTGCTAGGGATGTAAAGCTCCACAGCCGTTTATTGTGCTGGTCTCCCGGGTCACAGTCGTCGTGGCAACGTGTTTCGTATAGTTAGTGTTTTATTTCTTTCTAGAAACATTACATATATGTCACTGTTCTCTTTTATTTAGATAGAATTTGAATTAAAAAAGTACAGAAACAAATGAGTGGCCAGGTAGCTAGCTTATGCCAGATGGGAGTCGCTAGCTTCATAATTGAAATGTTTGATGAAGGCCTTAACTGCATCATGTCTTAATCAATCGGTGACCAGAATCAGTCTTTGACTGTCCCAGCAACATTAGACAGTAGTGTGGTGCAGATAAATGTTGTTAATGTAAACATTCAGTTGAGGAAATGAGAACCAAGGTGAAGCTAGTACTGTGGTGACATCCCAATACGTTGCCCTTCTGTCCTAGTACTAGTATATGCAAGGGTTAGCTCGTTGTTAGCTGACTTGCAAGGTGCACTGTTAGTTAGTTAGTCAAGTGTTATGAATCGTTTAATGTGATGATCTCGTCATGAAATCAGACAATACGAACAATTGATGAAAAATAATTGTAGTTAGACAAAGTTGGCTTGTAGATGTCTTCGTGTCCACATCGTTTTTTGTGTCTTAAGGAAGTTGACAAGCAAAATCGGTTTTAACTTTGCCGTTATCAACGTGTTAAATATGTGGCTTGGTGATACATCTGATACATCATTATTAATAAGTACATTCTACCGAGGGACACAATTTTCATTGAACAAGTTAGTAGGGTGATGCTAAGGAAGTCAGCTGTAAGTAGGAAACGAGCAAATGAGTGTAACGTGAGATGTTGGTGACACTTGTATGTGTTTTCCTTTATTCCTAAATATAAAACACATTATGCCTCCCAATGAGTCAGATAACAAATGTTTTCCTTCTAGTTAGAGGCTAGTTAGAATTCAACAGAAGCCTAATATGAGCTGAAATATTGTCAGCACTTTTTGATTTTGAACTTCAGTATTCTAAATTTGTTAGCAGCCAGCTGTAATAAATCATAAGCACAGCTTCTTATCATTCATCACAGTAAGAAGAGTCCTGCAATGGTAGTGGCAAAAATATGCCGATGTGTTGTTTTTATTAGCTTTGCCTTCTGGCTATTTTACAACCAACTAACCTAAATAAATAATTATTTGTATTGGTTAACTGAAGCTACAATGTCCAGAGAAAAGATGGTAATGGCTTAGGCTTAGGATATCTTGTTTGTACACTACAGCTGTAACACTATTAGACCTCCATGATGCTGCAATTTTTGCTTTTTTTTCAGCTGGTCAGCTTTTAATGGTTTAACTATTAGTTCAAATAAGTGACAAATAGTTAAAATCTAGCTCTGCCGCTGCTGACCACTAGACCAGGAATATAAATAAATTAATGTGTTCAACTGGTTGAACATTTTAAATGCACCTGTGTAGATCCTTTAAAAAATATTTTATTAATTTAAATGAATCTTTTAAAAAATCTTGGAACTGTCTATGTGAAAAAGCTACACATGTGAGTTACTGTCAACATCTTCACCATCAAATACATTTAATATCCTCTGGGTTGAGGATGTTTGGGCAGGTTCCACCTCTCATCACAATTTGTAGAGGACTCTGTTCTGTTACATTTGCTGACACCAGTTTGGTCAATATTATGTGGTAAATTAAGGGAGGGATTTAATAAGTCAGTCTCAAACCTGATCATATTGCCAAGTGATGGTGTACATTCTAGTCCTTACTATAGCTTTCTGGTCCTAAAGTTAACTTAAAGTGCAATATATGATTTCAACCTTCAAATAATGTTGCCAGAATCATGTCTGTGAAGATTCTCAGTCAACCAGGTCATGGTATCCAAAAGTGTAGTAAGCAAAGGCAACTAGACTTGGTTAAATTTCTTGAAACCGGTTTGCCTCTCATCCAAGAGGCTTCTTCAGTTCAGAAGGTCTGTATTGCCTGCATTGGCACTGATCTGGTTATTGACGCTTTTCAGTTGTACAGTTCTAGTACTACTCTGCTCTATACAACTTCACCCTACTTGGTTTGGTATCAGCATGTCCTTTTACATTGCTTCATAGTGCTTCCTTAGTGTGGGCATGGTCATCATAGCAAAGCTGTGTGAAACGGACATGATGTCTGTACGTGACACAAATGCAGAAACTAGTGACGGGCAAAGCACTTATTTTCAAGGTACTGAATTATTAAAATTGGTTTATTAATTCAGAATTGTTCAGGACATAATGTTAACAAGCATTAAAACTAATTAAGGCTGCAGCTATCGATCATTTTAGTAATCGAGTAATCTATCAATTATTCTGACAAGTAATCTGATTTGAAAAAAAAAAAAAAAAGTGACATTCTGCATTCTATACTATTTGTTTCTAGGTTTAGTTTAAACAGCATTGGTAATTGTCTTTCCAGAATGAAAATGTTTTCTGCTTCTTATCTGACATCTTTAAATCTAAATCGGTGACGCAAACAACCATAATTAAGCAACTATTATAATAAATTAAGTGATATAATTGAAGTGATTACCTGACCGTGCTCTTTGACTTCCATCTCATCTGAAACTTGTGCACGCATTCACAGCGTTCATGCATGTTTGCGCACATTCGTGGAATGAGTGCTTGCAGCGGAAGCCTATTTTCAGACTTTACCTAACAACAAAAAATACTATTTTCTGATTGGCTGATAGGTTACTAATTCAAGACAGGTGTATGAATGGACTACATAGAGCAATCTGCCTTTGCATCATCCATTAATAGTCCATAATAATCCATTAATATAATTTATGTGCAGTGAGTTTTATCACTTAACAGCGTAAGAAATTTCATGTGAGCTTGTGAACTTATTGAAATACATGTGTCTTATGAGACTTGAGAGCTCTGGTGATAACCATCCGGGTGGACCGTGAGTGAATTGTGTAACTGAAATAACCATCCGGCAGAACACCGCTTGGCTGCGCAACATGTAATACTGTAGTTCACGATTACTCGACTCAAGATAATTTGTCGAGTAATTTGAGTGATCAAATTACTCGACAAATTATCTTGATAATAATAATAAGAGCCAAATTATCGAGTAATCGAGGAATCGTTTCAGCTCTAAAGCTAATAGACATCCTGTGTTGACTGTGCTTACCCAGCCATTTTTTTAAAAATTCAGACTCGTGTAGCCGTGTGCTTTTGTTTTATTTTTTTTTTTCTCAGCTTCAATTACATTATAGCATGTTATTGAAAGTCTGAATGTATGTTGTTTACTTTTTCATGAGGTCCAGTTCTGAATACTCACTCCAACATAATATTCTAAATAATTTCCTGTAGTTAGTCGGTGATTCACCATTATTTTTAAGTTTTGTAGTGACTTTAAGGTCAAGAACTTACTTCTCAAGGTACAGAACTCAACATTTAAATATGAATGAAGAAAGCAATAAACACATTTAAAAGATGTAAAAGCTGACAAAACATTTTTGTTGATATTCCGTTTTGCTCTTCAGTGTTTTGTGTTTAAATGGTATTATTTTGCTATTAAGAGCTGTTCTGACTTGGTAAAATAAGATGGAATTGAGTAATGTTGCTGTGTTGCTTCTTGCTAGTATCTGTAACATCTGTGCATATACTGTAGCCGAACAAGATGGAAATATGAAGAGACAAAGTTAGTTTGAAAAATGCTTTTCCCCAGTGTGTGTTTTGTATATTTTTCATCTTGTAGCTGTCTGATGACCTTATTTAAGTGTGCAAAACCAAAGAGCATAGAACATTTTGCTTTAATCTCCTAATCATACAGTCCTTGTGGTATTCAATAACCTAATGTAAAACAATTCGAGTATGTTCAATCTCTTGGATCTCAACAGGTTGAATGTTCCCTGTAGTAAAAGGGAGGAGTAACATGCCTTTTGCTTGGTGCTGGTTGCCAGGCTTTGAGAGCTTATCTACACTGGTTCTTCAAATCTCTTGAGAGGAAATGCTTGCTATGAACATTTAAGAATACATGCAAAGTACACCTATAAAGTATATATATTTTGACACTTGCACAGCTCTTCCAAAAGCATCTGACATACTTCCTTGCAATTTTGTTTTAGGGGTTAGCACTCTTGCCTTTGCAGTAAGAAGACCTGGGTTCACAACCCGGTTGGAACAAGGGCCTTTTAGTTTGCATGTTCTCCCCATGTGTGCATGGGTTTTCTTTGGGTTCTCCAGTTTCCTTCCCCAGTCCAGAAACATGCAGATTTGGGGATTAGGCAAGTTGGACATTCTAAATTACCCGTAGGTGTGAATGTGAGAGTGGATGGTGGTCTCTCTCTCTGTGTGTGGCCCTGCAATGGACTGGTGATCTGTCTAGGGTGTACCCTGCCTTTCTCTCTATGTCAGCTGGGATTGGCACCAGTGCCCCAGTGACCCTCATGTGGAGGATAAAGCGGTAGAAGATGAGTAAGTGACTTAGCTTGATCTAAAAGTTCAGCTGGCTGAGCTGTGTTACAACTTGAGTGAGGCAGCGGGCGGTGCCAGCAGAGACTGCTGCGGACAAATGTGAGTCCTTCCCTGTACGAGTCACTCTCTGAATCAGCATACTCCCATGTGAAGGAGAGAAAGGCGAGCAGCAGAGACTCCGTTTAAAGCAAGTGATTTGTTAACTGCAAATTAGTCAGTCAGTCACTCAGTGAGGGAATTACCCTGTGTTCCCCCAAGCTAACAGCTGCAGCTCTGGGGTCTTCTAACTGCAAGGGAACGATACGTGTACTGGTACATTAAGTGATTCATTAATTGAATGTACTGTACTGTACAATCAGTAAATGTTGCCTGCTAGTACAGTGAAAGTGTCTCCTGAGTGATATTCAGAGGCTTAAACTGTCGGAATCAGCTTCAGCAAATCCAAGAACAATGCTGAACTGTAGATCAGTTAAAAAGACTTAAAAATCCTGAAAACATGCATTAATTTCCAACATGAAGCAAGGAAATTTCTAAAATCTCAATATTTAACGGAGGAGTCTGGTGTAGCAACAGCACAGCTGAAAGCTGGCAACAATGAGCCGAATCGAGAATCCAGTCAAGCAGGTAGTCCTGAACAAATATTTTTATCAGTTCTTCTGTAATAAACTGATTGTAATGATTCAGTACACTAAAAAGAACTGCTTTGCCCCATTGTGAAACTATTTGAGCAGCAAGTGAAGTTGTGCTATTGTATGGAACATTTTTGCTTTTCGAAGCAGGTGAAGAAGTTGTCTTCAACAAGCTGACGAAAGCTAGCTGTGCTTGAAGCCACCAACCTATTCTCACCCACGTAGTTGTGGGTGGTGTGGAGACGCATCAAGACTCGTTGTATTAATACTTTGGGTCAATGTAATCACAATGCTCCAAGTAGTTTGGCAGACCAGATAACAATTGGATCTCTGTTGCATTTAAACCTATACACGGAGGTGGTAAGGTGCTATCTGATTGCAGTTGGATCACAGAAAAAGCATTTTAATGCCAGGAGTAAAGGGGGCATTCCCTTGTGTCTGCGAACTTTGGCAACTTTGGCTATAAACTTAAAATCTTGATGAAATATAAACAGGTCATAATGCTGCAGCTGAAAGAATGAGGAACTTAAATAAGCTCTCAGCACAGGATGCAGGCCTGATATACTTTCTTCAATGTATACACATTCAAGTAGAGACACAGCAAGAGACAGGGTGCCATGATTCATGGACCCCAGCGCTAGGTCCATTCAACTTGAGTAATTTAAATGGTGTTACAACAGACGGTAGATCTCTGGCTTTATTAAATTTTGGCCTTGCCTGAGCTCCCAGGCCATGCTGAGCAACTATTCCTTTGTAAATTACAGTGAAGTCTTTGATTCTTTAGAAACCACTACTTTATTGAACAAAGGATGTTCTCCTTCTTTTTATATCTGTATCAATTTCCTCCCTGGACTGGCATACTTTCAAGTAATTTAATTTAATCTTGTTAGGAATTGTCAATGATAATGTTGTAGGCAGCTTTTTCCCTGGGTTAGATATTAATACCGCAATCTACAGTGTACAGGTTTAATAAATGGAATAGAAGGCAACCTAGATTTAGCAGATTTACAATAGATGTCGGGTGGAGAAAGCTTGTTATTCAGTTCAGTTACCTTTGGCCATGCAACTATGTTTTCATTCACTTTTTTTTTTCCATTTTTTTTTGCGGTTGTGCTAATGTGGAATGTCAGAATGGTGTGGCCCATATTCATTCAAGTCCAAATAGTTTTAAAGTCACACAGCCAAGAGTGCTAACCCCTAAAACAAAACTGCAAACAGCCTCATAACCATTGTAGATTAGTTTTTCTGAGTTTTGTGTCTTAATTTGTAGCTTTTGTTGCTCACTTGTGCAAGTTGCAAGTGTTAATCATTAGTGGCAAATTAATATCAATGATTGAGTGAAATCTTAGCAGAGATGTTCAGTAATCTAGCATCGGTGGCACACCACTGCTGAAAAATATAGGACAAATACTGACATAATCATTCAGATACACTCAGCATGTGTGTGGCAGTGTAAACAGGATGTTTATTCTCTACTTTGCAGTCCTTTGCTGAGTTTTTGCTATTTTTGCTGAGTCCTTTGCTCATTTGAAAAATTAACTCCAAAATTCTGGGCTAGTGTTGAATGGCATATGTATTCAGAACAGAATTGATAATGCATGTTTGAAATTTTATACATCGGGTCAAAATGTCTGGACAAGAAAATACTTGTAATGCAGAGTTTTTAAAAGGTAACAGTTGAACAGAGTCAAATAAAGCTGTTTTATGTGCAAAACTGCCTTTAACATCACATGTTATTTCCATTAAAATCACAGGGGAAAAAATTTGCAGACTAATGGAACACATTTCCCCTTTGAATATTACTGCTCTGGTGCTAAATGTGACAGTAATCCGGTAAGAGAGATAAATGCTAACCCTACTAAAAGGTGCAGTGATTGTCAAAAGAAAAAAGGAATCCTCTACCTTGCTTTGATAATAAAACCCTGTACTTACTAACTTCTGACAGTTTGAGGCTAGGCTGTTTTTATTTTTATATTTATTTTATTTTTTAAAACCCCAAATGAGTGCTGTCTCACAGTAAATAAAATTCCATCACCAATGAAAACAGTTGTGTATCACCAACGGCATCCAATAGTTCATATATTAAAAGAGTTAAATGTTAAATTATTGCTTTGTACAAATCTGTAAGACCTGTACATATACTATAGCCGAACAAGATGGAAATATTAAGAGACAATGTTAGTTTGGAAAATGCTTCTCCCCAGTGTGTGTTTTGTATATTTTTGATCTTGTAGCTGTCTGATGACCTTATTTAATGTCTGTGTCTGACTAACATACACTTCAGGACTGGATACTTAGATGATGAAAATGGACAAGAAAATAATGTTTCTATTGCTGGCTTAATTATTTCCTGCATGTTAACATACACTGTAAAAGTCCCATTAGATGTACGGGGAAAACAAAAGTGACTTTTGTTTTTGTTTTTGAAAACAAAAGTGACTTCTCACAGTGCTTAGAGAGAGACAGCACTTTTAATATGCGGTCCAATGCTTACATGCACAGCATGGGAGTGGGTCATGCATTTTCAATCAATAGACTACATAATATTTGGTGACATAAAAAAGTGGCTAGTTCATTCTCAAAGTTTGCAGCATGCATTCCAGAGCACACCGCAGTAGATTGGTAATGACGAAATCAATTCAACATTTCTATTAAACTTCAGCTGCAGCAATGATGACAACATGCAAGTCTACTGTACATGAGGGAGACAGACTTAATATAGCTCCCCTCTCTCTCTGCAGATATGTAGTTTACTACAAGAGCTGTCTCATAAATACCTCCAATAATTATAGAGTTGACTGCATTGGTTTAGTTGACTTACGTATATGATGCTGTTGTTACAACTATTGTTGTAGAAATAGTGTACAAAAATCTGTTGTTCAAATCATAAATCCGTGAGGAGATAAGTTATATTTTCAAATCATTCCCGGTTAGTCACATTTAAGGGAAATTGTTTGTTTTATCCATGTTTATCTCTCAGTGTGAGATATATCACACACCAGTGTCATCTAAATTTACTCCAGTATTACATGAAATATTAAAAAAAATTACTGGACGGTCCACAAACTAATAAATAATCTCAAACTAAAAAAATAATCACAAAATGAAGACTGGTACAACACCAAACTAGAACTGATGAAAAACACTAAATAATGCTACTATTAGTTCTATAATTATGTGCAAAAATAAAATATATTTTAGATATATTTATTTTACATAAAATATGTTTAAATCAGCAGTAGTAAGGGTCAGGGGAACTTTGATTCAGACTTTGAACTGTGGCGGGCAGCGTTTATTCTCTCTGTGTACAGACTGCTGGAATTTAAGGAGAAGAAGGAGAAGAAGGAGAACATGTGATTTGTGTGGGTCAGGCAGTCACAGTCCGTCAGCTGCGCAGTCGGAAGACACAGCTAGAGTACACTGCGAATATCTGCCTAACAGCTGTGTGTCGGATCCACTCAGTTGCGGAAGGTCGGAGTGGATACTTCTATTTCTGGCGGATGTCACAGCAAATTTGCATAAATTTAGCAGAATTAAGCACGAGCAGGAGAGGAAGTAGGAAAATAAAACATACACTAAGTCAAAAAACTGACCTAACAAACGAAACAAAGGGGGGTACATACTGTGTGTATATACTGGCTGATCAGACCATTTTGAGACATGAGAAAATCTAGTCTCGCAACACTCTCGCAACAGCCATGCGTAAGCAAGTGGATGTGAGACGCAAGCAGTGTAAATTGGTGGAGCTGTGTGGATCAGAGTGCAGCGCATCTATTGCTCTGTGCATCCCATCTCTGCCACCAGTGTATTTTGTGGGTTTGAAGCCTTTGCCAGCACTACATGCCTGCAAAGGCAGCAAATAGCTTCATTCAGGTCCGCTGACTTTTCTTTTGCATCAGCTTTAAAACCAAAATACTGTATGGGGATTGTATGTTCTTTTTTCCAACAAGCTCAATCCAAACCTGCTAATGCTATGAGGTGATTGCATATAGCTCCACCCCCTAACCTGGTGAATATATTGGCAATCACAGGTTGCCATGCTGCCAATGGCTGATTGGAAAATTTTTCAATACCTCCCAACACTAGTAACCTCCTCTACTGCCTTCCAGAGGGCAGGAGAGCACACAGACCAAGTGCTGAATGGTAGGAGTCTCTTCTGATTTTATGTGCCCTCCCCTGCATCAGGTGGAGACTGAGCTCCGGTCATGCAGGAAGTACTAAAATAATATTTTTAATTATTTGGTTCTAATGATTCACTACACTGTAAATAACTGTTTTGCTCATCACTAGTTTGTGTGTGTGTCATGTATAAAATGGACCTCATGGCAGTTTGATGCAGCCGTGCTATGACGACTCCAACCAGCTGAGGAGGTACTATAGTAATTGAAAGTGATGTGTCTGATACCAAACCCAGTAGAGTAGTGGAGAAGTGCCAAAAGACTCCGCTTGCTCTATTTACTTTTTGTCATAGTATTTTTTTGACATGGTAGCCAAACTGATATTTAGACTTTTTGATACTCAGTGGAATGGCTTTAAATTTCTTAAATATTTTGATCCATTAAATGTTCCATCTTCTGAATGATATTAGAAAAAAAGATCTAATTTCATAATTGATACTGAATGCTGCAGCATGATGGGTAAAATTTTCCTCCAGTTTTCCTTATTAAAGGTGTAACTCTTGTTTCTTATTTGATGTCATCTCATCTCTGTCCCACTTCAAGGCAATTGATATCAGCTTGTCTTTTCTTTATCTTTTTCAGAGAATGCCAGCTCCGATCAGACTTCGGGAGCTGATCCGGACTATCCGGACAGCACGGACCCAGGCAGAGGAGCGTGAGATGATCCAGAAAGAGTGTGCTGCTATCCGCTCTTCCTTCAGAGAGGAAGACAATACATATCGTTGCAGAAATGTGGCAAAGCTACTTTATATGCACATGTTGGGCTACCCAGCACACTTTGGCCAGGTTTGTTTGCTGATAGTGGGAGGACAATTCTAAGGGTTAAGGGTTAGATTTCTTGTGACATTATTGTGACAAAGCTCATACCCTGAATAGTGTTGTGACATTACGATTTTGTTTTCCAGCTGGAGTGTCTGAAGCTAATTGCGTCCCAAAAATTCACTGACAAACGGATAGGTTATTTGGGAGCTATGTTGCTGTTGGATGAAAGGCAGGATGTCCATCTACTAATGACAAATTGCATTAAGAAGTAAGTTGGGGCAACACTCTAGGTTAATAGTTATAGCATGAATTAAAAAATTAAATTCATGGCCTTAACTTTATATATTAGTTGACTTTGTTAGCTTTCTGCCAAAATCTTCCCCTTATTGGCTGTTTGTGTAACTTATTTAACTGTCTTCTCCCACACCAGTGACTTAAATCACAGCACACAATATGTACAAGGCCTGGCATTGTGCACTTTGGGCTGTATGGGTTCCTCAGAAATGTGTCGGGACCTGGCAGGAGAAGTGGAAAAGCTCCTCAAAACATCCAACTCCTACTTAAGGAAAAAAGTAAGATTTATAAACCACTTGTAACCTGGCACTGACTGCTGTAATCCTGTATGGTTAAATATGCTGGCACAGGTAAATGTGCAGGGCTTCTCCAATTTGCACTCGTCTGTCTGAGACAAAGACACAAAACCTAATGACAATCACCTCTGCAACAGTCTCTCTCCCTTTATGCGCTTGGTTATGCTGAAACAAGCACCAAGTTAAAGTCCCTGCAGAGCAAGAGGAAGGGTGGTGTTCATTTAGGACAGGCTACAGAGGGTCAGCTAAGTTTAATTTGTTGTAAATTATTTGCTCACATTTTAATTGTGATCATCTAATTCTGTATCTTTGCATTGTTCATATTTGCTCACATATCGTGCTGCAGTGTTTTAGTGGCCATGGTCATTATCATTAAAAAATCCAAATTAAAATGATGAATAAAATTTGACTACGAGAGAATCTTTTACAACCCTGTCCGTCAAAATGACAGACCGCTAAAAAGTCTAGCACGGCTGCTGGTATGAATGCAGTTTCATTTCACTCTTTGAGGTAACATCTGTGTCATCATTTTTCACTTTTCTTGATTGGTTTTCCTATGTGTAAATATTTGACAGGCAGCATTGTGTGCAGTTCACGTCATCAGGAAGGTTCCAGAACTCATGGAGATGTTCCTTCCAGCCACAAAAAACCTGTTGAGCGAGAAGAATCATGGTGAGTTTTAAAAGTTGTTAGGATCCCGTTGCTGCTCCAAGGAAATGTTTGTTATTCACTAGTCCACCCTTTTTCCTGTTTTCGTGCCACTCATAGTTCTTTGCTCATAACAGTTGGACAGCTTGTGTCCTTTGCAGAGGACAGCAAAATTAATGAGTCATAAAATATGGGGCTCATTCATTTGTTCCTAACAGGGGGAGGTATGATTTAAGACAAATTATTGTTTTTAAAAATAGCAGCACTGGAATAATATCTAATGCAATGTATGTACTGCACCACATTAAGATGGTGTGACATGGCCATAAGATAACCAGCTTACTTGTTAACTTGTAAAAATAAATGATGCTGTTTATTAAAGTGAGGTCAAAAGCCAATTTAGACTTCTTATTTAAATGACACATTTATCCTTTTTGTGGCTTTAGAATTCATCCTTTTCCCTCCTGTCCCGCAGATTTTTTAACAATGCTATGTTAAGTTCAGGTCACTAGGAAATGATTACTGTCACGTGATGTCCTTTATGGTTAATTATATGTGCATGCATTTGTCTTGGACTTCTGTGTTACTTGGCAGTCTGGATACTAGTAAAAACAACTCCAAAAGCAAATGCTGCATTTTTTACATGCTTTGCAGTATACACTATGTATAAATATTTTATTACCACCATGTCAGATGAAAAGGTACAATATTCAGGAGTATTACCAATGCAAAAAAAAAAAAAAGAAAGCTTGATGAGCAGAAAAGTTGAACTTTGCTCAGCACTGGATACGATGTACATCATCCTGCTGTGGACCAGTCAATTGCACACCAGTGCACATTCCTGCCTTACTCAATATGAAAAACAATTATACTTCTAGCATTGAAATGTTGACACTGAGACTATAACAAACATTACCACAATAGCTTTTTGAAATCATAGAAACACGAAAGAACATCTAAATTCAAGTATCTAACTTTCAGATTGTTCGTTTTTTTTAATTGCTTCACTTTTAAAACAAAAACACATTTTCTTTTTTTAATACATGCCTGCAAGTCTCAGTATGACCTGTATGACTTTTATGATCTTTTTCGCTCAGGTGTTCTCCATACATCAGTCGTCCTCCTCACTGAAATGTGTGAAAGAAGTCCTGACATGCTGGCTCACTTCAGAAAGGTACAAATGGATACATCTTTCCAAACAATGCATAAAGGATTTGCCTATGCATTTGTCTAAATCTCATGTCACATTTCATTCTCCCTTTGCTCACACATTTCTTTTTGCTGTAACTGAGCTTGCTAAACATGTTAAGCTTTTTGAGGTGGGTTGTGCTGCAGGTTTCCTCTACTTTCCAAGTATGTCTCAACCATTTATCTCCTACCACTGTGTTTTTCTCTTGTATTTCAACTGCTGCTCTACCTCTACTTCTAGGTGCCAGAAGCACCACTCCTCATGATCATGATCTGAATATTATTTTGAGCTCTCTGAAAGTGAATGATTTCCAGTTTCCCCTCCCTAACATCTACCTCATATTTTTTCTGTCATTTGTCTTTGTTACAATTCCTGCATTGTGTTAGAATGAGAAGGTAAGAGTACATTCTGATCTCATAGCTGGTGCATGCTGTAAATAGTAATCACTCATCACAAGTCACCTCAAATGTAACCAAGTTTGTGTTGAGTAATGTCATCTTGTGTTTAATTTATCATTTTGATTCCTTTAACTTGCACAGTGATCATTAATTTGTCAGTGATTTTGAAAAGTATAAATGATTTTGTTTGGCCCATTTTTTAGATTCATTTTCACTATTGTTTTGAGTGTCATTTGTCAAAAGTAGTACTACTTTGGTCACTGTCTATTTAAAAGCAGTTGGGTGGGTGCGTTTTCACAGTTGCCACAGGTGTTTTAACCAAGTACAGATGAGTTTTACTTTGTCTCTGTCTTTGGTAGGGATTAGTAATTGACTGTTATGTCTGTCACCTATTAAGCTCAGTGTAATTGTGAAGAGGTCCACAAGGTGTGTACAGTAGCCCCCCTATGAAAATTTAATTGTTTTATACAGAGCAAATAATTTTTTACACAGCTTTTTTAAACATCCTAGTGTTATTTTGGATGCTTCCATTATTTGACTTTGCACACAGAAATGAAATGACTCCACAAAATCCAAAAACTACCAGGATCAAAATTATTAGAACTGACCTTTTTATTGAGCCGTAGCACAAACCCCTGTTGTGCAATGATGTGCTTAACTGTGTAATGCTCAGAACTTCAAGTTAAGTTAAGGTTATCTTCCAATTTACACACAGTATAAAATTTTCAGTAAGGGTTTGAGCTGTCACTTGAGAAAGCATTTAGCCAAAAACAAATGAAATCAGTTTAGAAGGATTGTTGATGCTCACAAAGCAGGAGAAGGGCTTACAGAGTTATCACAGTGTTTCCAAGTGTCAAGAACTGGACTGAGAAGCATAATCAAGAAATTCAAAGAGAGCCACACAATACAGAACAAGCCTGGCAGAGGTAGGTAGCAAAAGATTTCAAAGACTAAGATGTCTCTAAAGACCCAAGAACAACTGCCAAGACACTAGTGAATGACTTAGCCAAGTCAGGAAAGGTAGTCTCAAAGGCAATTATTACTAGAGCTCTGCACAGAAATGGACTGTGGGGTTGCAGACCAAGAAAAACTCCACTTCTGTAGAAGAAACACCTTCAAACAAGACTCGAGTATGCTAAGGACAACCTGGAGAAAGATTATGCATATTGGAAGCATGTCCTTTGGTCAGATGAGACGAAACTAGAGCTCTTTGGCCAACATTGCTTATGTTTGGAAAAAGAAGGGAGAGGCATATAACCCAAAGAAAACTGTCTCCACAGTGAAACACGGTGGTGTGAGTATTATGCTGTGGGGATGTTTCATTGCATCTGGAACTGGGAAACTTGTCAAGGTGGATAGAATCATGAAGAAAGAAGGAAACATGAAGATTTTGAAACAAAACCTGAAGCAGTCGGCAGCAAAACTGGGTCTAGGTCATTCCTTTGTATTCCAAGACGACCACGACCCAAAACATACATCACTCTTGGTAAAGAGATACCTCCAGAAGACCAAAGTGAATGTTATTGACTGGCCTGCACAAAGTCCTGAGTTAAATCTCATAGAAAATCTTTGGGATGAACTGAAGATGAAGGTCCATGTCAGAAGGCCATCAACTCTGGAGGAGCTTGAGAGATTTGGCAAAGTAGGTTGGGCTGGGATTCCTCAGACTTGTTTAAAAACTACAGCAAATGAATGCAGGCTGTTATCCAGCAAAAAGGATACACATACATTAGGGGGCTAATAATGTTGACCCTGGTAGTTTTTGGTTTTTGTGTTTAATTTCTGTGTGCAAAGTCAAATAATGGAAGCATCCAAATTGAAACTAGGAAGTTTGAAAAAGCTGTGTTAAATTCTTTGCTCTGTTTAACAGCACGTGGGAGATAAAAAAAAAAACAAAAAAAACAATGACATTTACATAGGGGGGGCTAATAATTCTCAAGTGTAATTGTTGTTAAAAGTAAAATATAATGGCCATGTTGGCTGTAACGAAAGGGGAAGTAATTTAAATTTCCTCTTATCTTTAAAATAAAAAACATTGTGAGTTGCCTGTTTGTTCTCCCGCCACCTGGAGAGTAGAAGAATCATAACTCTTTAATCTTTGCATGTTCTATAAAAGAACCTGCTCTCGAATGTTCAGTGTGGTGACATTATAAGTTGGCAATAATAGGCCTTTTCTCAATTCCAACAATTATTTCAAGGCTGTATTTTTTTTTTTTTTTAATAAACAAGTCACCATTACATATAAACATTTCCAAAGACTGGGCCAGCAGTTTCTGATGCCTGTCTTTGTCATTTAATATGTGCACCACCTAGACTTTTCTCTGTGCAATAAAATAGTAAAATTATTGTGCTCAAACTTGCACTTTAATGCTGGATAAGATAAGTCGAACTTCATAAGTCAAGTTGTTCACCAAAGACCGTATCATACCTTGAAGGTTATGATGTAGTAACCTGTTTTGGAAATGTTTAGGGGAAGTATTAGAATTTAAGATTTCTTTGTGTTAATACTTTTGTTCATGTCAAATTAAATTCTAGACTCAAACGCAAATTGGTGTGTCTAACCATCTTGAACAGAAATGTATATGAATTTTCTCTATCTCTCAGAGCCAAGTGTTCTAACCTAATATTTCATGCAATCATGAATGTTTGATTTTTACTATTTCGGAAGTGTATTATTAACCATATTGCTAATTCACTGAAGAAGAATTTCACCTATATACTCTTCACAGAAAACAAGAAATTATTAGCTTTAAATGTTCTTGAAGATTGTTAATGTTGGTAAATGCTGATGATGAATTTTGTGACACCTCTTCTTTCTTTTCTGCTGTTGATCTTTTTGTAGCTGGTTCCACAGTTGGTGAGAATCCTGAAGAACCTAATCATGTCTGGATACTCTCCTGAGCATGATGTGTCGGGCATAAGTGACCCTTTCCTTCAGGTAACTCTCTGCCTTAATTGATGGTCATCATCTGTACTTCAGTGTAGGTTTCAATTTGGCCTCATGCTCATGCCATAACATACCAGAGTTATTCAGAACCCCTGGTCAAATTACACTGAAAGTTAATTTGACTAAATCAGTAATGGCCAGATTTTCAAACAGTTAATTATTGAATGGCACACAGCTGAAGCAGACTATAGATGTTTAAAAAAAGTGTTTAAAAAAGAGCAACCAGGAGAAACTACAATTATTTTGTTAAGATCAATGAAGTCCATTGCATTTTTCAAGTTAGAGGGCCTGAATGTTGTTGTTTTTTTTATATAGGTGCGGATATTAAGACTACTGAGAATTTTAGGCAAGAGTGATGATGACTCCAGTGAAGCAATGAATGACATTCTTGCACAGGTTTGACTTAAACTTTATCTATTATCTTTTAAGTGAATGAAATGATGTAGCATTTTTCCTGACAAATGAATTTTGTACCTTCCTGTAGGTGGCAACAAACACAGAGACAAGTAAAAATGTAGGCAATGCAATACTGTATGAGACCGTACTGACAATAATGGACATCAAATCAGAAAGTGGATTGAGGGTGAGTTAATTTACTTTAAGAAATATACTGCATGACAATGTCTTGTATGAGCATTTTTAAGAATAAAAATGCCTTTCTTCTTTTTAGGTCTTGGCCATTAACATACTAGGTCGCTTCCTTCTTAACAATGACAAAAATATTAGGTAATTTCTTCATCCATGGGGTTTACAAAAATGACGTTTTTCTTAATTTATGTTGATTCATTGAAATTAACTCTCTTTAACAGATATGTGGCTTTGACATCCCTACTAAAGACGGTACAAACTGACCACAATGCTGTACAGAGGCATCGAAGCACCATTGTGGATTGTTTGAAAGACCTGGATGTATCCATCAAACGGTGATTCGCCTTAGTTTACAGTGACACTGAGACCTTATTTTAACTTGAATTTTATAGATTTTCTTATTATTTAGCCCGTCCATTTCTGACATTGTTCTCTTTTTGATTTTCATGTGTAGACGTGCAATGGAACTGAGCTTCGCTCTAGTGAATGGCAACAATGTTCGAGGAATGATGAAAGAGCTGCTCTATTTCCTGGACTCTTGTGACCCAGAATTCAAGGCAGACTGTGCATCAGGAGTCTTTCTAGCTGCAGAGAAGTATGGCACTGACTTTACTAGTATACATTATAGTTGTGAAATTGCTTTGTAGTAAATTGATAACACATTTTGTGGGACCTTCATGTCTGCAAGGTTGTAAGACATTTAATCAGTACGTCCAGCACAGACGTCTTAAGTTGCTACGACATGGGAAATTTAAGTCTGCAGTAATCAAATACATGTAGGTTAGATGTCAGTTATGTATGCAAAGAGGGAATAATATATTAATTTTGTTGCTGTAAAGACTGCTCCATAGAACCGACAGAAATTACATGCTAAAGTATTGAAATGCTGTATGATGATAAAATGAGTGATCCATCGTCTGACAGACTATGTTGATACCATTTATTTTCTGACCGCATTTCTCTTACAAGTGTTTAGGCTTTTTTATTTTACTTTACATCCTGATGATTTGTCTTTAGCCTTTTTATGAATGCATCCTTCGTGTTACAGGTATGCACCTTCAAAAAGATGGCACATAGACACCATTATGAGAGTCCTGACAACAGTACGTACATATCCACTGCCTTCAATATTTGAAGTCAATGTTTAGATGCAAATTTACTAATACATGCATACATACGCTTAATTTTCATTATCTCATTTGCATCTCGGCTCATTGTCACAGGCAGGGAGCTACGTACGAGATGATTCTGTTCCTAACCTCATCCAGCTCATCACCAACAGTGTGGAGATGCATGCCTACACAGTACAGAGACTCTATAAAGCACTGCTGGATGACATCTCACAGGTCGGAGCTGTTCAGATTTGGGACATCTGAAGTGACGGAAAATAAAATCATATATTTGCTTAATTAATAGTGTATTTGCAGTTAGCTTAACATGATGTCAGAGTTTGAATTATTTTTCTGTGTTCTGTAGCAACCTCTGGTGCAGGTGGCATCCTGGTGTATAGGAGAGTACGGAGACCTGCTACTGTCTGGACAGTGTGAGGAGGAGGAACCAATCCAGGTACACTTGGAAGAATCCCAAAACACACACACTCTCACACATGAGTTGAAAACAAACCTCAGTTTTAAGAGAAATACCAGGCAATTAGATGTTTTTCTTGTTTCCTCTCAAATCAAGGTGACGGAAGATGAAGTCCTGGATGTGTTAGAAGGACTCCTGGCATCCAACCTGTCCACACCTGTGACCCGGGGTTATGCTCTTACTGCTATCATGAAGCTGTCCACCCGCTTTAGTAGTGTTAAGTAAGTAATGGCCTTTAGACTTGCCCTTTTGTGGCTTTGCAAACATTTGTTTACCAAGGTAGGAAATGTTGTTAACAATACCTAATAACTACATTTTTCTTCTGTTATGCATTTATAATATTTAGCCGAATCAAGAAGGTGGTTTCAATATATGGCAGTAGCATCGATGTGGAGCTTCAGCAGAGAGCTGTGGAGTACAATGCTCTTTTCAAGAAATACGACCACATGAGGTGAAA
This sequence comes from Brachirus orientalis, assembly GCA_016785285.1. Taxonomy (NCBI): domain Eukaryota; kingdom Metazoa; phylum Chordata; class Actinopteri; order Pleuronectiformes; family Soleidae; genus Brachirus; species Brachirus orientalis. Next base: position 3,757,315 of record JAFBJR010000172.1, read on the forward strand.
CTAATTTCTGCCAGCAATTCAACTTGATCCATCTTTTGGCTTGCTCCTTATTCCTGCTTGTTTATTGACCATAGGCCAGCTCTTCTCGAGCGAATGCCCATTATGGAGAAAACTGCCACTAATGGCCCCTCAGAGATTGTGCAGACAAATGGGGAGACGGAGCCCCCTGCTGTGGAAGCAAAACATCTTCCACCTGTCACCCAGCCAGCCAATCAGGTGAGGACATGTTGAATGTATTGTGAGGAAATTAAACATACTAGCCTTAAAAGTAGTATCAAAATGAAAAATCTGTACAATATAGCACCTACTATTTTTTTTATTATTTTGTATAACAACAAATAATTACATTTTAGAACTTTTTATTAGTGGAATTTATGACTGTGGGGTGTGCATTGTAGGTGCTTTATCTTGATTATGTGCTGTCCTTGTCTTCCAGGCTAATGATTTATTAGACTTGCTGGGTGGTAATGATGTGGCGCCAGTGATTCAGACCACAATGCCCACCAAACCTGCCTCAGCTGGAGGAGAGCTTCTTGATCTGCTGGGTGACCTCTCACTCAGTGGTAGGGTTCTCTGTTTATGTGAAATGTGTTGGTTTGGACATAGTGTGACTGAGATGCATGGAATAAATATTATTTGTGTTAAATCCTGCTATGTTACTTCCCCCCCTCCCAGGAGGCCCAGCCCCTGCACCTCCTCCTTCTGTGCCCTCCTCCCAACCCCCTTTCCTCTTGGATGGCCTCTCCTCACAGCCCCTGTTTAATGACATTGCCACTGCAGGTGAGAATCTGTTGCTCCTTGTGAGTCTATTGCTCTTCTGCCAAGTAAGGTGTACTTTATTATCCGGTTCTTATGCATTAAACTGTTATGTTAGGCAATTTCAATAAGTTAGGAATTGTTTTCAACCGTTGGTCTAAATCATTTAATGGTCTTCTCCCCTGAAATGTCTTCAAAGGTATCCCTCCTATGACGGCATACAGCAAGAATGGTCTAAAAATAGACTTCACATTTGAGAGAGCTAACCCCAATCCAAACATCGCAGTCGTCACTATCCATGCTACCAACTCAACAGAGGCAGACATGACAGACTTTGTTTTTCAGGCTGCAGTACCAAAGGTGAGCAGACACTATCACTTACTGAAAAGTGACTGAAAGTGGGATTCAGTGGTTACAGGTGTAGTTTTCCCTAGTTCAGTGATTCCCAAGATGTTTTTCTTGGCTCCCTGGTGCGGTATTAATGTATTGCAGATAAACATAGGTCATAAAATAAGCAGTTTTTTTGTTGTTGTTTTTATTTTTCCAGTTTTCTAAATAAGTATCAAATAATTTTAAACTAGTTATTCATTTTTATTTTTAAAAAAAAAGTTGCTTTGCAATTTATCATGACTCAGTTTGTCGACAAAGGCCTGATTCTCAGTTTAATTATTATAATTTATAGTGAACTATAAACAGTGGTGGATGATAATCTACATAGTTGTGCCTTTTTCTTTTACTTGATCAATTTCTCATACATTCCAGTGGAAACTGTGCTATTTAATTTTTTTTCCTATGTAAAATATTTCAGTCATCTTATTAATACGTCTGAAAGCAAAATTGAGTGATTTGAACATATATGGTTAGTCATAATAATCACATCTGTTTTATATTGCTGCAGTAAGTCCACATTGCAGTGGTTGTCCTTAAATTATCTGCAATGTCTGCATTTCAGACATTCCAGCTGCAGCTCCTCTCACCTAGCAGTAATGTTGTCCCAGCACTCAACCAGGGATCTGTCACACAGGTCATCAGAGTCCTCAACCCACAGAAGGTCAGTTTGTCATGAACCATGTGCAACCTTATATAATTTGCCAGAATGTCCTCTTTTTATATATAAACATGATCATCATCACACATTTACAGCAACAGTTACGGATGAGGATCAAGCTGACGTACACCCACAAAGGCTCACCTGTGCAAGACCTGGCTGAGGTTAATAATTTCCCCCCTCAGTCCTGGCAGTGATGAGCTGCATCTGTTGCTCTTAAAAGTCCCAACAAGGGAACTATGAAAACGATTTCCTTTTCGCTTTCCTCCTTTCTTCCAATGGATCCCCCCGTGTGACATCAGTGCAGACTGCTGCCCTCGAGTTGCATGGGAAGCAGCAGAGCATCCAACACAGGAGAAAAATGCAGATGTTACGAAGACCCTGTTGACTATTGACATCACAAGTAAAATTGGGAAAACATATCAATCAGCAAACATCATCTTCATAATTTCACAATTGGTTTTTATGATTTCTTTGCCTCCAAGTACTATTTTTTTCACTAACACCTTTTACACGGCACCATCACCTCCCACATTAGCACATACAACACACTCTCTCTCTCACACCTTTACCACACACGCTACTGTAGTGACCCAGTGTTGCCCACTATAAGCAATGCAGTAATTTTATTCATTCATTTTTAATTAAACTTTATTTACAGCTGAAACACTTGGCTTCATTGACATTCATGATTGGCTTTGCATTCAGACTTTTTATACAATCCCTCAGTCCTCTAATGCAGACAGAAAGGTCAATTTAGTGCAGAACCTCCTTTTTGACCCTCCATACTGCAAGTTTTATAACTTGTTTGAGTTGTATACATGTTTGAATTACATTAATTTGCTTAAAACATATTTGAGCATTGTTAGGATCACAATCACACACTGACTGAAGCTCAGAGGGGATTTTCTAGCACTGGTAGTAGATGACTTTATCATGTGTCTTTATAGGATGTAGTTTAAATTTGTTTTGTCACAATTGTGAGATCATAAATGGATCCAAGACGCCTGGTTAGATCAATTGTGGATGGATACAGAGAAAACACTCAGATCTGCCCACTCCGCTCTCATTTGATCTGTCACTTTAGTTTTAGATGTGTATATAAAATTCACTGGTTAATTGCTTTACATAGTTTCAGGATGTTCAGTCATTAAGATGGAAAAGTCTGAAATTTATCTGATGAGGAATTGTTTGTATTTGTGTTGGGGATCAACGTTTGAACTTCTGTATCTCTGTCCTCATACTGTAGTCTAGCTTGCAGTTTAGATACATTTCAGATTCATTTAACCTGGTTGAACTTAGTCATCATGCACATACATGTAAATGAAGCTCATATGAATGTAGTTACATGCACTGAATGCCACCTCCCTCGTGTCCTCTTTTTCATGGCAGTCTTCTTTGATGGGGACACACTCATCAGCACTATTTTGTGAAACATTTTTATTTCTGCAGTAATTTGACTTAACTATTTATGCCTGATATCAAAGTGATGTGCCTTTCTGACTTTGCTAGAAAAAGCCCCTAAACTATGGAGTTCTGTATGAGCTTTGTTTGTTTGCTTGCGTGCCGATTGTTTTTTCAGTCTGAGAAAAATGGTCCTGATGAATTAGAATTGGTATGTCACTTATTACATCAAGTTATATTCTTTGATGTCTACATCTCTTAATGAGTTAATAATAGTCACCTACTTGTTCCTAGATGTCCACAGCAATATGATTGTCTTTATTTTGAAAGAAAAAATCCAATTATATATCCATGGTTTGATTAATTTCCCCCCCATACTGTGTGGCAGACTGTCAATTAAAAACACTTATTGGATAATAATCTTAAGGACTATGGCAGCTAATAGATATAAACTTCTCCTAAATTGACATTGAAATTTAGTGTTTTTAAAAAGAGTGTAAATGATCTGAAGAGAAATGTCAAGATTTTCCTCCCATCAACAAACATTGGAGTGTGTTTGGCTCACGTGGTTGAGGTACTGGGACAGGTTGTTCTGTGGTGGTGACTGTTGATTCGTTGATTTTGGTTCCCATCTACTTGGAGTCAGATTCCGTCTGCGCTTTTGGGGACATTAAACCTTATACCTCACAATGTTCTCTCTCTCTGTTAACTTTCAGTGACAGTAGATCCACAGCTTTGTTTAGTTATGGATTGCAATCAAGGGGAGCATCTGCATAAGAGGAACTTATGGTAGAATTTGTACATCCCATAAACTAACAAGCTTAACTTTGTCTAGATCTTCACATGTTCAATCAGGCTGTATACGTTTTTCTTTTATGCTTCACTTTATTCTAACTTCTGTGACCAAATCAGAGAGATTATGAGCTTTGGAAATATTTTTTGAGCTATGATATGTGTATATGGTGAAAATTATTTTAGTTGAACTTTTTTCCGATGTTTTTTTTCTGTACATATTGAGGGCTTTTACACTTGGTGTCTCTTGTACGATCTTTCATCCTTTTTTTAGATACCATTTTCTAAAAATATCCATAATGTATATTGTCTAAATAGATCCAGTCACCATTGGTCTAATAAGACTTCCCTGTGTCATCAGTAACTAACTGTAAAAGATATATGGTCTGCTGCCTGTACATTGTATATAGTTGTAAAACAAACAAAAGCTGATCAGATTAAATAAAACTCACATGAAGAATTAAAAGAATTAGCTAGAAAGTATAATTGTATGCATATATTTACAAAGCAGAATCTTAAAAGGATGCAACTGAGCTGCCTTTTATTTGCATTCTTATTTAAACTTAATGATTAACGTGTCACCTTGAAACCTTTACATAAAGACAGCTGATGAGTCAGCAGACAACCTTTTTTTGGGTTCCCCTGGATGTTGAGATAAGGGTTAAATCTGTCTTAATAGATGCCGTGTGAATGATGCACTGTACTACTGAGAAACCTAAGCACAGCTGTGGCACCTTACTTCCATCTGCTTCCTTGGCCCTCATGTATCCATGCTCTCCTCAAAGATGTAACTCTTCCTTCTGGCCTATGTGTGGATTAGTCTTCTGCACTCTTTGATACTTCAAAAAACATGATCTTCTACCCACAAATTGATTTGTGAAATTAAATCCCATGGTCTTGTATGTGGTTGTTCTCCTTGATTGCCTAGGTATCATTTCATCATGGATTTAGTGCTTTCTGAGTCTCATGTATTCACCAAACAAGACCACTACTAGTGCTGCACAAGGAGGATTTTGTCCTCCTCGTGATTTATTTTTTCCCAAATTTTGGCCAGGAGCTGATAGTTTAGGCAGTTCCAGTTGGAGCAGTACAGTGAACATTAGAGTGCTTTCTCTTTGGCTCCCTGTCTTCACTTCCAATGTTAGCCTCTGCATGGCACATTTGCAGCTTCTTTTCATATGAGCTGACATGAAAGGGATTTGTCAGGATATTAGAGAGAGGAAGGCAATAGGTGAGCGCTGCTTCAACCCCAGAGCAAATATGTGCTATGAGATAATAACCACAAGGGGGAGTTGTGCAAAACCAAGGCAGGACAAGCAGGATGGGAAAGGAAAGTTTCATACCCCTATGACACAATGTTTTGTTGGTGTTATTTTCATTGTCAAATTGATTCTGCACCCTTGTAATTGTATCTGATCTGAGTTCTTTCACTGATACCATAATTTAGGCAGTACAAATGGAAACGAGCCCAACACAAGTGCTTTGGACAGTTTAATTTAAAAAAAGAAATGGAAATGCGTACATATTTGAAGTTCTGTTGTGTGTGTGTGAGAGAGAGTGAGTGAGTGAGAGCGCGAGCGAGAGAAAGGAAATTATGCTTTTGAGATAAAGTGTGACATGTATTTTATCTAAATAGGACATTTTTGGCTGCAATTTCAACTTTCAGCTTGTGAGCTGCATGTGGAAACCAGTGTAAATAATGTCATTTCTACTCTTGATCTGAGATTCTTTTTGAAATGCAAGAAGTTCAAAGTATAGTAACCATAGTTCATGCCACTGTCATGGGTAAGGACTAACATGTACAATAGGGAGCTGCTCGGATAGTGCTCACAATCCTGTCACTGTTTTTACGAGGGAGTTGAAAGTGCACATCCTCCATTTTGATTATTCAGATAACAGATAACAATTTTATGTTTTTTTTATTTGTTGGGTTTGAATTCTGTGTGTAAAGGGCTTGGAAGAGCATATACATTTTGATCGTGTTCAGTTTCCCTGTTAAATCAAACAATGCAACCATTGTGTTTTGAAAACAAAATGTTTGTAAACCCCCAGGCCTGTCCTGACTGTAAAACAGTGACCTATCTGATTTGTTGGGGGGAGGATGAAAGCATAAGGTTCACTTTTTCCAGTCAGGTCTGACATGTTGAACTGAACCCTAGTTCCACATGGCTTCAAGGTGAGTGTGAATGTCAGACTGAAAGTATGAAAAGATGATTAAAGATGAAGTTGTAAACTATTAAATGGGATATTTTCAATTTATGCTGTGTATTCTTGTCTTTGGGTTGGAGAAATGATCAAGCGAATAAAACATCAAATAAAAATTTAGTGACATTGTTTTGTTTTTGTTATTTTGGGGTTGGAGTGGTAGAGTTAATAGAGTCAAAATGAGTGGTAGGCTTTTTTGTTCTTACTGTTAAAAATATGAGGATGTATATGTCATGAGGCAATGCAAGACTTTGTTGTATTGTTTCTAAACTGAGAATTTATTCCACCAGCTTTAGGATTTGTTTAGATCCATGGTTCTCAAACTGTGGTACGTAAGCGTCCTGTGAAAAGTCCATAGCTGACTTTGCTTGGCCTGTTTACACCACTGTATTTTAATGTAATGGCGATAATGGTGTTGCTTCGAGAGCTCAATATTTTCTCAGGTGGTACTTGGTATAAAATGTTTGATGGCCAAAGGTTTAGATCAATAGAGCAAACTGTTACCAAGTCTACTTGATGTTCATCATGAGGTTTTGCAGTGAGATGTATTCAATGTGCTGCATTTGCAAGTAATGTATTTTAATGTCTCTCAACAGAGTTTTTGGAAACTATAATGGCTACATATGCAAGACAAAGGGTTTAATGCCCACCCCAATTTCTTATATTAAAGATATCCTGTAGCTCTTAATGAACAGGCATATGGACTTGACAATATTTAATTGTAATATGTATTTTTAGTTAACATTGGTTGTATTGGGCCTTTTAAATATATTTATACAGGTACAATAAATGATACGTACTATCAGAAGTGAGAGAAACGTTACACTTATTAAGTACTGAGTTCAGTTAAAGAAATCATGAATATTACAGTGACGATGTACATGAAAGAATGTTAAAAACCTGGCTAATAAGTTAATTTAAGTGTACAAGTCGGACTGGGTCAGACATTAGCTAGTGTATGCTACTAGCAAAAAGCAATAAATGTCAGCTAGTTAGCACTACTGTGTCATTTTAAACAAAGAATTTTGGAACAGTTGTCTTACACAGACACGATGAAAAGACAGATCTGTCTGAAAAACTTCAACAAAACAGCCTAACTTTTTATTTTAGCCTAAAGGTGAATCTACCAACCGCCAACCTTTTATAATGATATTTCAACATTTTGGTGAAGCTGGTTGAGTTACAAACATTCTAAATCTCTAGACAACGCTCTGTTTTAGTTGTAAACAAGAAATACCAAAATGGGAACATTGGAGACCACAGTGCAACTACAGTGGAACGGCTCACTTTTTAGTTTATCAACCATTGAGCAGAATAACTGTGTTCTCTAAACGTTTGTTTTTGGTTTGTGTCTAAGTAACTGCTGGAGAACCATGGGCTAACGTTCTTTTAACGTTTTCCTTAAGTCTGGATTTTTTTTTCATATATATTATGCATGCACATTTATGTTTCTTGTTCAAGGGAAATACAAAATGTTCTGACTAGATTTTGATGTTTTCAATAATAATAATAATGATAATAAGTCAAATCCAATCCAACTTTATTTATAAAGCACTTTAAAAACAACAACAGCTGAGTCACTTCAAAAACCTGAGCCCTAAGTACAAACAGCCTTATAGAATTTCGTCATTATTTACAACCGCAACAAAATGCACTGCATATTATTGTGTTAATGTTGAGGTGACGTTATGGAGACTTAAAAGGCTGTGTTTATATACATACACACACACACACACACACACTACAGACACACCCTTCAGTGGAGTGTCGTGGTTTTCCCGCGATGTCCTGCCTCAGGTGGCCGACGACTCTTCGACATTGACCACCAGGATGACCGGGCCCAAAGCGGCTGTTGAATAGTAATAAGCCCGAGTCCGCCCACATCATGTTTATTGATCAGCTCGCGGACAGTCGGGCCTATGATCTGACAGCACTCAGATTCAGTCTGGATATGGCGTCGCTGCACCGTCACGGGAGGAATTTTTCACTTCTCCGTGGGAATTTGCCAGTCACGTAGCTGGACGGCAGCAAGTGCTTTTTGCCGCTTTTAACAGGGAACAGGGATGAGACATGGCGATGGAGGACGAGGATCGTCACACCGCTGTGGTCACGACTAACACCCAAACCGGCCCCAAGAAAGGAGGTGATGTCGGAGATAACGGGGCTTGTATAAGCAGGCAGCCGGACACGGTGGTCAAACCACCGGGGCTGAATCAGACTGCAGGTCGGGGCAGCCGCATTCGTCCCGGAGCTCCTGCTGCAACCGGGATCCGAGTGTTAAAGGCAAGTATGCCGGGGGAGAGTGTTTCCGTTGTCGTTGTGATACAGACGGTGATTTGAACATGACAAGGTGCTCGACTGTTATCTCGACATTGTGTTGCATGTCAAGGTTTCTCATAAATTCCAGGTCGGCTGCAGATTAAAACGCATCCAGGCAAAAGTAGCCGATTACGTAACAACAGTGATATCAGGTGGTTTGGTAATCTCTGGTTGATGATTAATCTGTACACAGGAGACGACTGCCATTCAGAGAGCAATGTGTTAGAGCCAATTAACCCACACAGGTTTACAAAGGTTTTCTTCTTTGGGCAATAAATTCACTCCCATTTATTTGGACAGCCTAAACCAAGTGTTATCCCAAACCTTAAACAAAACTAACCTCAATCTAACAACCTAACAGCAAATTATACTGTAAGCCAAAACCTAACAAGTTCCTCTGATATTAGGTTCTGCCTCATCAGGACCAGGTTTTGGTCTCCCTGGGGACTAAAAGAACAGGCACACTAAACACTCACTCTCACACTAAGGCCACTTATAGACATGATGCATTCCCTAACCCTTCCCTAACCTTAATCATCTCAACTAAATGCCTAACCTTAACCCCAGCCCAACCCTTAAAACCAAATTGTGACTCTCAGAAAGTGAGGATGTGATGCGAGCCCTGCTAAAATGTCTTCACAACCTCAGCATGTCCTCACAATAAATAAAAAGGGTGTGAAGGCCTGTTTGGAAGCAAATTTGTCCTCACATTATAATAAAGAGTTTTTACACACACAGGCAGGCTTCTGCAACTGTTATTCTGAGGACAGTGAATTAACTTCCATTCATTTGAGCAGCCTATTAGAATTTTTTTTTTTTTTTTTTTTTTGACCTGATGGCTCCGCTCTTTTGATGCTTCCTGGATTGCCAAAGCAGCGTGCTAAGCCAAACAGGGAAAGCAATGCATGAAAACCCCAGTACACGAGTGAGCCCAAGCAAGACACCGGATAACCTTTAAAGACTTTTTACACACACAGGCAGGCTTCTGCAACTGTTATTCTGAGGACAGTGAATTAACTTCCATTCATTTGAGCAGCCTATTAGAAATTTTTTTTTTTTTTTTTTTTGACCTGATGGCTCCGCTCTTTTGATGCTTCCTGGATTGCCAAAGCAGCGTGCTAAGCCAAACAGGGAAAGCAATGCATGAAAACCCCAGTACACGAGTGAGCCCAAGCAAGACACCGGATAACCTTTGAGCCTTTTAAACTCTGATCTAGAAGGGCTTTGCCAGAGGCAGCGGTGTGATGTGGCATTGGTGTAGCGAGAAATGAGTTAAGGGGAGTGTTCTTTAAGTGGAAAGTGGCTGTGAGTGGAGCATGACTAATCAACTGTGGTCAGCTGGTTGTCAGCTGATTACCGCTGATATGTCCTCTGTGCCATGCATGAACTAACACACGGCCTCATTTAAATTAGACCTGTCATTAATTTATACAATTTAACTGATCAATGAGCAAATGAGTTAGTGAATGCAACAGTTGACTAATTTATTGGTAATAACAAAATAAGTAAAGGATTAACCTTAATCAAATCAAAAACCCGGCAGTTTTATCAAATGTAAATTAAAAGGCTGAATGTTTTTTTTTGAGTGTGTCTAACTTGTGGGTCACCTGCTAATGGTTGTCAAATTTCATCTTGTCTGTTGTGGAGAACCTTCTCGGGACATTCACCATCTTGTCCCGTCGTCTGAAGTCTGTGTGTTGAAATGACACTCTGTCTCAGCAGCGGAACATGAAGCGGAATGGAAGCCGTGGCTGTGTCACAAGAAAGACCAGATTTGGATCACGAGAGCGGGACTGGTTAAAGGGGGACACAAAGCGGGGCTGTTTGTGCCTGTATGGAGAGACAGTGGACCCTCCGCCTTCTGCGTCTGGCCCACAAACCTCCTCCACCCCTCAGACCGACCTGCAGCTGGTGCTTTGCTCCACCAGTACGACTGTGGAGGAGCTGTGCGCTCAGGGGGATGGAAGGGGACTCTATGTTCAGCTGCATGGAGACCTCGTCAGGTAAATACACATTGAGTTGATTTGTATGAAAGTTGCACTTGACGTCCTCTTTATTTAAGCCATGCCAACAATTTGGAGTATAATATCTTAAAAGGTTAGGCTGACTGTCCAGATAGCAGCTGTTGTTCAGAGGCTAGTGCCTGTGCACTTTTTTAGAGCAACACACAAAGGCCCAGGACACACTGCCCTGATGGTTGGCTGATGGCAATGGACAATGACCAACCACGATGCTGCCTCAGTTGATAAGTGGTGGGGAAAATTTTGTTCTTTCTCTCCACAGTCATTACACAGTAGGTTCACATGGCATTGAAAAATTGAGTTAGTGTGTTAGACTAAAACCAGATTGAAATGATACTGTATAGAATTTCTTTAAGTTGGAATAGCTCGTTCAGATATACAGCTGGACGTCTGATTACCGCTGCATGCATACATTCAGACGGACCCAAAGTGGCTAGGTACTCTGCTCTGTGCGTGCTCCAGACTGGTGCATAATTTGGACTGACGTATTATCAAGTTGATGGATGGTACGAAGACTTGGGATGGTGCTCCGCATGCTTCCACCTAGTGGCTAGCTACTAGTTATTTTTGTCTGTGACATCTCACATCAACTGGACAATATGTATTATGACTAGCTCAAATGGTACCTGTATGCTGGGACAAGGACAATAGTCCAATTAAATGGCCGAGTTAATCTGGTTTGACTTGACTCTGCATGGAAACGTACTGACAAGGGTGGACTGGCCATGTCACAGCGGTATTTGCATCCACATGTCCAAATTAAATCAGGAAATTATGGCGGACGGTTGATGCACATGAGCTCCTTGTTGTGGGCCCTCTTGTTGTCAAGTCATTTGCTTGATTTGTCATATTTTCTGCCTCTTCCTTTCCTTCTCATTGGTTGAGCTGAACAGCCAAAATGAGTGATCTATTGATGGACGGCAAATTCAACATCCGCGATTGACCCAAAGGCTGACAAGGGCAGATAGTGCGGTGTGTCCTGGGTTTAAAATGGATTCAATCTGCATCACTTACTGTATGTAAAGTTGCTTTAATCACATCCAACATACATCAGCCTCCGTCCTGATCAATACAGGAGTCTTTCAGAAGAAATCGTCAAGTAATGTGGGGGAAAAAAAATGAAAACCTGATTTGTGTAACAAGAGTCATTTTGAAGCGTTATACTTCCAAATACATTTTCACATCTTTTCAGAACAATACCAGATGTTTGAAATCCTGCTACAAACAGATTATCGTCATGAATGAGCTTGAGTGATGCAAAGTGGGTAAATGCAGCACTTAGAACCTCCTGCACCTTTCTTACATCCCTTACTCTCACATGGTCTCATTTAGGATACATTTAGGAACCTGACCTGACTCAGCTGAGAAAACACATAGGCAGAAATAGAAAATGATCTCTTAAATGTGTGTGACAGGATATAAAGCTGGTTCACCGATTTATCTCCAATGGATCTGGACTGTTCCTCTTTTGCCTTGTGTGAAAGCCTGTCTGGAGATATTAAAGGACAAAGTCTAAAATAACTAAGATGTTGTAGATTAAACTGCAGTGGCTCGTGGTTTACTTTGGGCAAGTCTTACTGTCTGCTTGCATTTTTTTAAATGGTGTTGGATATCAGTACAGACAAATCTTGAATGCTAGTTGGCTAATTTACTTGTATTCATAGCTTGTGTAGACGCACTGCAAACACAGTGGAAACATGGCTGAAGATTCTTAGTCATTTCACAGACTACAAGACAACGGTGTGGTCAATCGACAGAACACTGAACAAATTCATCATATCCACATTGATTAAAAGCTGTAGGCATTGCATAGTAACAACAGATGCTGTTAAATAAAGGGCATCTGATGAGCATGTGGATTAGCTTTGTTACTTTAATTTATATTCTACAGTTCCACTGGACTCAAAGCATGACCAGGTGGATTTCAATTTAATATAAGAGTTTTTGCCATCCAAAAACAGGGACCTGGAGTCTTTACTCTATTCATCCAAATTAATTTCTACATTTCTACAGACAGCACATATAGTAAAGACAAGTCAAAGTTGTATTAAATTTAAATGCTGTGCTAATGAAAAATTAACAAACTAAACCCCAATTTGACCTTAGAAAGACGCCAGTGTTATATTTTCTCTACTTCTCATAAAGTTTCTTCTCAACTATTTTCATAAATGTTCCACAGTATGTGAATACGTTGATAATTGCATGTACCGTATGATTGAGAAACACAAAACACTAGTGACAGCACTCAAGAAGCATTTGTTTATAAGAACACAGTGGACAGGACCGTGGTTTTCTTTTTATAGCTCATAGTAACATGCTGTCTACAGGAAGGCTTGGCTCGGCTTCTTTCCTGCACAGAGAACCTTTATTTTCAATCAGGCAAACTCCCTTCTTAGATAAAATTTACAGTGGACAGGCAATGGAATTGGTGGAGGACATCAATTTCTTTAGTCAACCATTTCCAAGTCACTTCTTTCTGATTAGTCTCACAGTGCCAACAGGATGAAATGAGGGTCCATTATTCTTTTACCCAGAGACCATTTCATCCATGACGATCCCTAACTGCCTAAAGGATAGATGGGATATGTAATCCCTCTGCTCTGGGTAACTCTGGGATTTGAATATTCCAGTTTGTCATGAGTAGAACTATGGCAGTCCACTGTGCAGAAAAACCAAGTCTAGAACTGCAACTCCTAGAGTATTAACACTCAAATGTCATGATATTTTAATATATTGTTTTCTCTACTATGACCAGATTTACCGATGGTTAGTACTCACCACTACAGTATAACGGTTGTTCTTTTTCTTCTTCTTCTTCTTGTGCTAACAACAACTTTCTTGCACGTGGTCGCTGTAAGTGAAACTGTGCTGAATGATCCATTATTGCTGCAGCATTAGACCTCCTGGGTAATGCTTTTTCTCTCTAAATGACGCTTTTTCTGTGTCAGTCCTCTGTAGATGTCAATGTTTTTGTTTTATCAAATCATCCTGTATGCACACATATGCTGAAGTTCTCTACTGGAAGGGTCAGAGCAGACTCTATCTGTTGAGGAGACTGAGGTCTTTTGGAGTGCAAGGGGCACTCCTTAATGCCTTCTATGACTCTGTGGTGGCATCAGCCATCTTTTTGGAGTGGTCTGCTTGGACAGTGGCATCTTGACAGCAGACAGGAAAAGGCTGGACAGACTGATAAGAAAAGCCAGCTTGGTCGCAGCTTGACCCAGTGAAGGTGTTGTGAGAGAGGAGAATGACAGCCAAGTTATCATCTCTGATGGACAACCTGTCCCCTCCCCTACAGGACATCATCCCAGCACTGGACAGCTCCTTCAGTGACAGGCTGAAACATCTTAAATGTCTGTAGGACAGGTATTGCAGGTCATTCCTTCCTGCTGCTATTAGACTGTGCAACAGGCATTTAAATTTCACATAAGTGCATAATCTCATGTGTAAATTGTTGTTTGCAATGATATTTACAGTGCAATTGTCATGCTCATGCTGTATATATTTTGGTTACTCAATGTCTATACTGTATATCCTTCCCTATTTTTTTAAGCAAGACAATACAGAAAATTATATTGTGACATACTGAACAGTATGTTGTTATTGAATTACTTCCCAGCCTTATTTCTATTCATATTAGATGTGTTGTGTTTACAGTATAACCCTTTGATATCGGCACATCTTAGTCAGGAAGAGTTAGCCTTCTTAGATCTAGACCTTCTTATAATCTCATTTGAAATCTGCCTGCTGCTTTTAACAGCAAAAATAAAAACAATCCATCTAAATTAAATGTCAGTGCCTCATTGTATGTGTTCTATAAGAGTGATGCTGCTATATGGCATTGTTAAACCAAATCTCCTTGTCCTTTGTCCACCAGGAGGCTGGATCCCTCTGAGCGTCCGCTCCAGATTCTGTATGACTACCTGGGATCGATGGGTTATGCGGATGCAGTACGGGTGCAGCAAGAAGCAGCCAACTCTGACCTCAGCTGTTTGATCCGTTTCTACAGTGGTGAGTACTGATAAACCCAAAGTATGTCTTGTACTTCATTGTTTTACAGGGCAATAAAATATAAAATATTAAAAGAATATAATATTACAATAAAAATAAACATATATTACAGGTCAAACCATTTACTTAATGAGTTATAAATGCATTTTATTACTATATAAAATTTAAGTTTGACCAAAAAGTGGTCAAAGTTAAACCTTGTCTGTCTTGTGGTAGGTTATTAAAGGTCTGTGTTGCAATGTTCCACAGTTTTTATCACATTCTCTTTTGAGTATTGTATATGTGCATGTGTGTGTTTGTGCTTTCACTGGGTATTTTCCTCAGTGTAAAATGAAGGCAGTTGTTATTTGAGACTCACTGAAAGTGATGCCTTTCTTAAGCTGTCTCTAATATCCTGTTTAGCCGCAAACACACTCCCATTGTGGCCTTACAGTGAGTGAATGACCATCCATTATCCTGTGGTGTTTCTCTGTCCCTGTGTGGGCTGCCTTTCATTTACCACTGTCAACATCCTCCCATGATGACCCTGGAACTAGAATGATTAAATGTCCCCATGTCGGTGTGATATATTAATGCAGGAGCCGTAGCAGAATGGACATGACTCTTTGGGGAAACCAGAGACACATTTCTATGACACTGACTCTGGCCCTAACATTAAAAACGCACATGTTTCTTTGTACACCTCACATAAACACACATGTCTACATCTCATTGATTCTCACACAGTAGCAGCAATTTAGCAAATTGCCATGAAGTGTAAAAATGATTTTCTGTTACATGTTTCCATTTAATTAACTGACTGACATTGCTGCTGACTCAGTGGAACAACTCGTGTTTTAGGCTGAAACTGCAACTGCATGCGGCTGTTCCAGGAAAAGAGGAACACTGAACAAACCACCACGTCTGAAGGGTTCACATGCAACTCCCCTACATAAAGTGAACAACCTTCCCACACTGAAGTGCACATTGAATGAGATTTGATTACCTTATAAACACAGCAATAGGAATAGAAGATCAAATTAGAATGTGTCTGATCTAATAAGCTCATAATAAGCATCATAAGAATTCTAGACTTCTGAGTGCCAAGATGCCATGGTATCCAGCTCTACAGTCTTGATAATAATCACTTATAAGTAATATATTTTGATTATTAGCACCTTTTTTTGTTTTTCAATCTTTCCATTTTAGAGTTTCATTATATCCGTGTGCTAATAAAATTGATGTTTACTTGTTTAG
This sequence comes from Brachirus orientalis, assembly GCA_016785285.1. NCBI lineage: Eukaryota > Metazoa > Chordata > Actinopteri > Pleuronectiformes > Soleidae > Brachirus > Brachirus orientalis. The sequence continues at coordinate 3,773,107 of JAFBJR010000172.1, forward strand.
CCATCAGATCCCAAGCTGGCTGTTACCTCATTCTTATTCCGAGTCCTTATGTAGGCAGTGGAACTGCTGCATTCTCCTGCCACTGTAAGAACTGCTTGGACTTTTTGGCTTCAATCAGATGTCAAGCCACAGTGGCCACAGCATGGTCGCTATGGAGACAGTTTTGTTAACTCATGGGAAAAGAGGACGAGGGACCGAGCATGATGGTTACTCAGACACTCTTAATACCCACCTAAGAACAAGAAGACAACTTGATTTGCCTATTTGATTCTTATATAACTGGTAGGTTATGATTTATATATATTATATCAATGATAGGTTCCTGTGGTTGTTTTTGAATTATCCTAGCTCTGCATTTAATAAGCTCAAAGGTATCAAGTTGTGCAGATAGTGAGGGTTTGGCACAGGGTTGTTAGCAGACATCAGTTAATCATAAAAAGTTGGTGACCTACATGCAAAAAAGGGACATGCTTTTATTTTTATTTTTACATGTTCATTTACTCATTTGCATCTGTACCCATTTATCCATTTATTAAACTCTAAGAAAGCACATTGTTTTTGGCCCTGTTTTCTCTCAGTGGTGCAGTGGAGCAGGTCATTTATTCAACTTCACCACCTTCATATTTGTTCAGAAAATTCGTCTGGAATTCTCTCCACCCTCCTGCTGTGGTGCACAGATGAGATGAATATAAACACTGACAAGCGAGTAAGCATTCCTAAATGCTGATTTAGTAAATGAAAAAAATGTCCCCCATGAAAACAACTGCAGAGTCCGTGTTTGTCAGTGTCAACCCATTCAGCTGTAGCATAGACAAGGCCTGTTGTAAGCACTGGCACTAGTCCACTGGGCTCCTTTCCACCTCTGCCTGGGTGATCTCTGTCTTACATCTTTGTTTGTAGAGACCTGAAACTGTTGTGCACAAATCATATTAGGGCAAATGTTTGAGACGGGGCAGGGAGGAAAAAAATAAGTCAATAAGTACAAACAGTCTGACTCATCTGATAAGTTATTAACTTGGCAAGTGCTGATTTATCAGCGGCAATAAAACCTTAATGAAGAGATGGATGTTTTAAGATGTTGGATGGTGAATTAATGTTTGAAACTTTAAGGCCTTATAGTTAAATCACAGTCACCAAGCACATGTTTACTTCTTCATTTCATAGCTGAAGGGAAGAAAGAACTGTTTCACAGTCAGAATGAAATATAAGAGAAGAGTGAAATTATATTCAAATCTGCATTCCCACAGAATCGCCCATAGCAAGAGAGCTCTGCAGAGAGTGGGCTGTCTGCAGTTTCCTGCCAGCTCCTTATATTTGTGTGAGACTCCTGTTTCTTCCAAGGATTTCCTCTTTGGCATTTGAAACCTGCAGACTGTGTCTCTCCCCAGACTTGTGGACAGCTTCAAGTTAGATGGTGAACTGCTGCCGAAAGATATCTCCCATTTTATTGTTCTTTTTTATCTATGTATTCAGAAACAGTATTGTTTTATGTGTCTTCCATCTGCGTTCTGCATAGCACAGGGTTGTCATGTTTGATATCAGAATTAAGTTTCCTGGACAATGTTTCAAGAAGAGTTATAATAAATTAAACAGAGGTCAATGCAGACCACCAAAAAGAGGCATCTGGGCGATGGGTTGAATTTGAAGCTGTTGCCAAATAGGGGTTGCTTTTCTGAGACAGATCGGACTGTGGTTCCTCCTCCACTGACCCCCTACTGCATGTTAACACAGTCTAGGCAATCCTGAGCAATAAAATAGGAGCTATGGGATACAGGGAATAGTGTGTTCATTGTCAACAGCTGCCTTGAAATAATCTAATACGTGAGCGAAAACATATTTCAAAATCTCCAAACACCCTCCGGTTGTTTTCAATGACTACTTTGCCAGATTTGGGGTAAATGTAATTTTCCTTATCCTTTCCTCTATGACAAATCATGTAAATTAAGTATTTTGCAATGTTCCTTTTCTTACAAACTTTTTAAAAGTGAAAGCATTGTTCAGGCCCATAAAACATAAACTCTAAATGCTCTCAGTTTTGATGTTTTTGTCAAAGTGTTGTTTTGGCTCAACCCTAAGCATTTTTTTATTTTTGGAGATCACTATTTTAAGTATTCTTAAAATAGAGGTTAAATCCATTAAATGTTCAGTATCTTCTGCAATTACTAAAAAAAATTGCATAAGTTACTGTCACCCCCCTCTTCTTGCTATCCACCTCTCCTTCCATCCCTCTCTTTTCATTCCTCATTTGACCTGTTGCAGCCTCGTTGCTCATCTGATGTACCATGCGTAGTGAGATGTCACAGATTTTGCTGGCCAGTGAAAGCAACAGCATCATGAGTGATGAACAGAGATTTTTAAATTAAAGTTTCCTTAACCAAACCAACCCAGTTTGCCACATTTTCATGTTTTGTCTTTCTCACATACAGGGCCCTTGCACCTGCACAGTCGCTTTATGCATGTTTGCACACGTGTGTGTATGTAGTATGTGCATGTGTACTTGTCAAATTTCAATTTAAACCTGTATTTTTGAGGGCATTTTGGCTGATCCTCACAACTGTAAAGAGCTGTAAAACTAGGCTTTGGGTGAAGACTAACCTAACTAACACTGACCTAAAGCTGGTCCCTCATGAGGCAGAGCTGATTAAAGTTTAGGGCTAAGATTTAAATTGTGGTCAGCTTAGGGTTAGGCAATAATTGGTTATGCTGTGTGTGTGTGGAGTGATTTCTGCACTGTTTGACAAGTCGGACAAAAACAGCTTTTTACATTATGCATGGTATGACAGACAATTTGGATGGTTCAGATGCCTTGACTCTAATTACACGGGAACCCTTGAAACCAGTTGTCGGATGTATGTAAGATACCGGTAAAGGACTGAGCCTCTACAGTTTATAGGAGGAGGCTCTGTAATAATGTGTTTGTGTCTTGCTCTCTGAGTGAGGAGACACCCAAGGATCAGGCTCTGCTATCGATCGGCCACTTTGTTACAAGAAGCACTTGGCTTGTTCATTGTCAGTTTCCCTGGCACAGAAAAACATGTGGAGGCTTTCATTTCATTTGGATGCACTTGTGAAGTGAAAGTGGAGGTGGAGAGAAAGAGAAGTGAAAGAGAGAGAGAGAGAGAGAGAGAGAGAGAGAACGCATTGCCAGTGAGAGGAAGGCAGCATATGTTTGTTTGAGGAAATTTCAGCAGAAAGCAGGAGGCTGAGGCACTAACTTCTCTGTGCTAATTTGACCTTGCATTAACCTGAGTGTACTAGAAGCCTGGCAGAGTCCAGAAGCAGCATGGACCAGCTGAGGCTGTTTGTGGTGCAAGACGCCATGATGTGACACTTGTGTCGGGTTAGCACCAGGTTAGGACTGCATTTACGTTACGTTTACGTTATGTTCTGTACAAACAGTGGCACATGACGACGTTAGTGGACTCTGGTCGCCACTTGAGTGAGTAGACCACAGTATTATGTATTGAGTGTTTGTTGTGGGCTGTAGTGACCATGTCTCCATTGTCTCAGAGGAGAGAATGGAGCTGAACTTTACATGATTTAAAACCAAACGTTTAATCACTCAAATTTGGCATGGTGGTTACCAACACATTTTCCTTTGGGGTGACAAAGTCACATGAGATATTTTTTATTAATTTGCAGAGATTTTAATGGATAAACCTTCTTTCCTTACGGTGTTGTCAAATCTATTGTGCAGTGAGCTCTTTCCAGTTGCACAGAATATGAGATAATGGGGCTGTGTCCATCCTGAGTGCTGATGTAAGACCAGTTCCTAGAATTACTATGCGAACGGGCCAACAACAACAGTATGTCTGATATCATGCTGACCCATGAGCATCTACTGTATATGACTCATCTTGTGTTTAACCGCAGAACATGTGCTATTAATTAGCTAAATGTGTATATCACAGGAGGGGGTGGAGGTCTGCACTCATCTTTTTTTCCTTCTTCCAGAGCATCCAGTTAATCCAGACCAGCAGGAGCGTACGTTGCTGAAAGGCGTATTCAGCGTCAGGAAGGGCAAGACACAGCTGCACAAGTGGGCAGAGCGGAAGGTCATCCTGTGTGGCACCTGTCTAATAGTGGCCTCAGTGAAAGACAGCCTGACTGGGAAGTTGCACATCTTACCCCTGGTGGGGGGAAAGGTGAGTGTTCAGTCTTTGGCTGCCAGATAAACTGACAAGGTGTTCACCCTCCACTTTCCTCAGGTTAGAGCTCATGATTCAGGCTGAGTGAAGATACTCAACTCTAACATCACAGCTGTGTCCAACAGAACGGTAATGCAGAAACGTAGATTTATGATTATGTCATTCAAAGTAAAGCTTGAGAAAACACTGCCGCTAATTTTACAGTTTACTATGTGCCACAACTGGGTTACTCATACTAGTAATGATGAAAACGTTAATCTTTCGGCCTTTGCGTGAGCAACTCTTGAGTCAGTGTTGGTTATAAGATTTAATATGAAAGAATCTGAATGTGTGATAGGGCAGGGTGATATCACTTATGAATAATATTGTAATATTTTTAGGATATCTCAGGATATACAATATGCAGTATATCTTAATGTAAACCTGGACACAGGTTGTTTTTCTAAGCTCATAAAAAGTTTACATATTAGAGGTTGGTGCTTCTAAAATGCCATTGACAGTACATTTTTAAATACTCTTAACTACTCTTAAATAAAACACCTACCCTAAATATACAGTAATTTCTGTATTCTAGCTGTTACTAAGCATTTGATTTTGCTTATAAATATGGAGTAATTCTGCTGTAGCACAAAACACGTGGGGACAGAACGGAGGGAAGAATCTATAATTAACTGGGCCTGAAATGAGCTTCCCCTGTTTCCAAGACCAACACCAGCACTGATATATGGTTATATTACCCAGCCTTCGGGTGTGGTATTGTGAAAGAGAGAGACAGTAATTGGAAAAGTATACCATATTCCTCACCCTCTACCTGTTAGCCCCTCTGAACTCTTGGTAGTCAAGTTGCATTGTGGGAAATGTTAGGTGCAAAGTATTTACAAGGAAGAGGAATGTGTGAAATTAAAATGTTGATACCTCTTGTTCTACTACAGTAATGACTTCACCATCTTTTTCAGGTATTTTTGCTACACAGCTGATGTAAAAAGTTTTGGATATGGTCTTCGGGGGGGGGGTTGAGGCCAATATAGAAACCTAAACAACTGAAAACCGGATTATTGTCTCACAGCTGTCTTACATTTTCTTCCACCATCACTGTTGTAATGTGTAATATTAATTATAATTTCCCATTTGTGTTGTCTCTCTCTCTCTCTCTCTGAGGTGGAGGAGGTGAAGCGGAGGCAACACTGTCTGATGTTTAGCTCAGCTGGTTCACAGGCCCAGACATACTTTGTCAACTTTGACACACTCGCAGACCACCAGCGGTGGCATCGGCAGGCATCAAAAGTAAGTAACAGAGTAAGCAGCAGAGCGTGTGTGTGTGTGTGTTTATGTGTAATGTTATTTCCGCTATGTTTTCTCTCTTTAAGAGTTTCTGTGTCCAGATAGTCTCTCTAAATTGAGAGTAGATGATGATGCTATAGTTTCCTACTGACTTTGGAGACAGAAGGAACCTGTTGGTCTAAGTGCATCTATTTGATTGACTCCACAGAGACAGACTATGCAACGTCTGGTGCTGATTAAACAGCATACCTTTATTTTCATCGTAAGACAGCACAATTGATTGATTATCAAAATTGCAACAACCAATTGTACCAATTTTGAATTGTATTGTAATCACATTATCAGATTTTTTTGACCATAATATGGAGCTCTACCATGTAGTTAATTTTGTTTTTACCTTTTTTTTTAAGGTAAAAACAATATATCACTCTGTCATTTAGGATTATAAATGGCCCAAACACATTTGTCTGGATGTGTTTTTTTGTAATAAATTGTTTTATGTCTTTGAAAACCTTGCTAATTCTTCACAACTGCTCTTAAGGAAAAGCCAGCATAAAGTTAGACATGGAAAGAGAAAGCAAATATAAAAAAAAGAAAATTCAGTCAGTTGCAGATTTATGACAAGCAGCCTGTAAGTATTCTCTGTTAAGGCTGAGATTATCTGAAAGGTTTCTATGGAGACTGGGGATGATGACTGATGAAGGTTTCCGGTGGATTTGACCCACTGTTTATGCTACACTGCATTAAGTGTGTGTGTGTGTGTGTGTGCACTTCTGTTTGTTACCACTTTCGGTCCAGCAGGACCAGTAGTCCTCATGGAGACCAAAACCTGAGGAACTTTCCAAGGAAATGGTTAAGATTTGAATTGTGGGTCAGTTAAAGTTAGGTTAGGCAGCAACTGGTTATATTTACCATTAGGGATAGCACTTTGTTTAGGCTGCCCAAATGAAAGGAAGTCAGTGCAGTGTCCTGAGAAGAATAGTTGCTCAAACCTGTGTGTCTGTTTTTGATAGAGAGAGAGAGAAAGAGACAGTTCACAGTTTGACAATTTGTGATGTATTCTTCTGTTCATATTAATTACATTTGAATTATACATTTACAGCCAATTATCTTTTGATATATAATATTACATACAGTATAAATACATTTATTACCCACATGTCAGTTGTGGGAAATCTTTTTTTTCTCCCTGTGATGTTATGATGTACAATATAAAATGCTGACTCACTAAACAGAAGAGGATAGTGCTCAGTTGAACGATGTGAAGTTTAACGTTCAGTGTGTGCATCTGCCTCTGTGTGTAGGTGGTGTCTCAGACGGTCAGCATGGTGGATCTGTCCTGCTACAGTCTGGAAGCAGTTCCTGAATATCTGTTCTATTGCCAGGACATCACTCACCTCAACCTCCGACACAACTTCATGAGTCTGCAGGGGCCTGGAGGCCTGCTCAACCTCCCCAAGTAATCACACATCTCTAACCATTTCTACGCAAATGTCTTACCTTCACCAAGGAGGTTATGTATTTTTCTGTTTGTCTGTGAGCAGCATTCAAAAATTAAGATGGATTTGGTTGTATTTACTAGGGATGTACTGTAGGTTATTGCTCCAGATACATATCTAGATTCAGTTGTTAATCATGTTGTCGTGCTGAAATAATGATAATAATACATTTATTTGTGTATCACCGTTCAAAACAGTTACAAGTTGCTTTACAGTAATCAAACCAGGCAAAGGTGTTAAAATGGTTCAAATAATAAAAATCAGGGCACAGTAATATAAAATGGAGCCAAAAACATACAAATACAAAATGTAACAGTGATAAATACATTTTTAAAAAAAATGCATAAAAATTAATCATACACCATACGAAAAAGGTGAGTTTTAAGAAGATGAAGCTCATAGGGTAATACAAGAACACAAATCCTACCTATAACTCCTGCCTATATTTTTGACCTTTTTAAAATTAATAAAATCTTTAAATCTATTCTAAAATTCTAGGACTGGTATGAATGTTTGGCCAAATCTCTTTGTGTGCATATGTTTCTCCAAGATTCCTATAAAAGCATCTGCATCAATGTTATCTTCACATATACAGTAGGTCACATACCATCACACGTCATGTGTGTTTTTTGAAACCTTTCATTGATAGGAGTCTGGATGGTCTGTTTCATCTTTGTCATGTACTGTACCTATAATCTAATGCCTTGTTGGCTTGTTGTTGCCGTTCTCAACAACAAGCCAAAATGTGGAGATGTCTGACAGAACATGTTTACATTTGCCTGTTTCTGTGCAAAATTGATATGTGGCTCCCTCTTTGTGTAATACAGATGCAGGTTGCATTTCTTGATACAGTGGTGGAAGTGACAGTGGTGGAACCTGTGCTAAGTGACAATAATTTTTTTATTTTTTTATTTTTTTACACCCAAGCTCATGTGGCTATGTCCATCACAGTAGCATGACAGCTTTCTATATGTTCCTGCTGATGTTCACACACTTACAGCAGCAGTCTCCAACATTAACCTTCATGCACCAAGAATTTTCCTGAATCTTTTTAAGATATTATGTACTTTAGTTGGTAAAAGACCTAATTTCTTTACTATGTTGCAGTGTCTTTGAACTGACAGTTCTTTGGCACAAAGTCTTGCGTACTGTTCCATCTTTTTTGAGTGTGTTGCAGGCTCTAGTGAATTTATTAATGCATTTAATTGACAAGTAACTTAAACATACAATTTTAAGCCCTTAAAGGATGTGACAGAAAAACAAATTTTCTCAAGCTTTGTGCCGTTATAATCACCAACTCCTCGGCTACTCATCTGTTCCAGTGTCACAGTGAGACAGGGTTTTTTTTAAGGTTTCTTATGTAACCATTGCATCTCTTGCTCATCACACTGCTTCTGATCCCCTCTCATTTTACCAAGATGTGTGGAAACAGTAGGTTTCACACGCAAAAATGTAGCCTCAAGTCCATCCCTGCCTAGGAAACTGAGCTTCTTTAAACAAGCTGGATTCATTAGTAGATGCTTTGCTATGAAGTGCTAATTGTTGCCAACCTGCTCTAGGTCCCTTGAGTTGTATCCATCCAACATTAGTGGTTAGTCTTGTGTGGTATTGCTGAATATATTAAGTTATGTAAGAACCTATTCTGCTGCTTTGTAAGAAGATTTACACTTCAGTGTCTTCCACCCCTCCGTTTCTGCACCTCCTTTCTTCTTTGTACATTAAGAGAGGAAAGATGGATTAAGGGCAATGGCCTGTACTTGGAAAAGTGTTGTGATTAATGGCAGCCACCTTCGCCACTCACAGTCCTTGGAGCAACAACAGGAGGATAGTTAATGTGAAAAATCTGAAAGACTTTGCGAATTTGCACAGTACTATCTCATGAATCACAGTCCACACACGTGTGCAGCCAGCTACCTTAGATGGTCATATTTTATGAACAAACAAACGCAAATCAGTAGAGTACTAATGGTACAATTGATAGTATTTGTTTTGTCATTACCTTCATAGAGAAGGTGACGGTATATGTTTTTTGCCACATTTGTTTTTTTGTTTGTTTGTTTGTGAACAGCATAATTCAAAAAATGAAGAACAGAATTTAATGACATGTTGTTGGAATGTGCGTTATGGCCAAGGAAGGAATAGTTTAAGATTTATGATTTGTCAACTTTACCTGACAGGGGAGTTAAATGACACTGTGGGAAAGTGAACACCCTGGCAGAGGTTTGCACTCTCTGATTGTTTTTTCTGTAGCTGATCAATAATTACATAAGTCTAATGTAAATTGAGTGATCTGAGAGATCTGGCTCATCACAGAAGACTGACAATTTACAGGACTACAGCTACTCTGCATACAATTTCCTTTGGTGGAAAAAGCACTGCTCCAGCATCGACAATGATTTTCTATGCTGAAAAGAAATATGAAAAAAAAGGAGAGTCTCTAAAAGAGAGTCCATAAACAATAAATACAACTAAACATGTGTTAATATCTTCAGAAAGTTTCTGAGATCTAATCTGATGAGTGGAGTCAAGAGAGAGCTGTGATCCCAAGATGTTAAAATTTTAACAACCTACACATGAAACGTCATGAGTCTGTGTTTTTTTCCCCAGACCCTACCCACTGCAGGTTTAAGATCATATGCATCATATCTTTTCTTGTCTTTTCTTGGCTGCTGCTGCCTGTTTTCAGTTGCATTTGAACTGTCTTAATAAGCTGGTCGATGTATGTCTGAAGCACAAAGAACAGCATAGAATTCTCTCAGTGGAAGTGGCAGTATTTGATTGCTGTTTGAGAAAAATGTGAAAGGTTTAAATGTTTTTTGTTTTTGTCGCTGAAGCTCCTCTGTGCTGTTTTCCTATCTTTGTTCAGGTTTTCCCAGCTGAAGAGTCTGAACTTGTCTCACAACCGTCTGGGTGTGTTCCCCGAATGTGTGTGTGAGATCCTCACACTGACTGAGCTCAACCTCTCCTGCAATAATATCCACAGCGTCCCAGTACAGATTGGCAACCTTCAAAGGTGTGACTCAGTGTCTGCATACACACTGCACATTCACTGCATATGTACTAAATATACATGTACACTTACACATACTGTATCTTGCAGCCTGCAGACGTTGTTTTTGGATGGGAACCACCTCAGCTCACTGCCTGAAGAGCTGGGTGGCCTGTCCCAGCTGAGCAGTCTGGGCCTCTCCTTCAATACCTTCTCTCACATCCCTGTCGTGCTGGAAAGACTGAGTGCAGTGGACAAAGTGGCCATGGCTGGGAACAGAGTGGGGACTCTGGAGCTGTGCACTCTGGCCAGGATGAGCCACCTGAAAAACATCGACCTCCGGTAAGCGGACGGTCAGGGAACAAACAGCTTCAGTCTTTGTAGATTGTCATATAAGTTCAGTCTAAGGCCCAGTTCACACCTGGTAATAACATCTGCCCACAGTGAGCTAAGTATGACCAGATCAGTCTAAGTACAGTTCACACCTGCATTAAAATGCGTCCTGGATGTGTCTCCTGTTTCTGCCTGTGTGGGCATATGTGTGTCCCCACCCATTATTCACATACTTATTGAAGTCATGACTGTTTGCAATGACAGAACTATGCACTTCATGAGTTTGATTTTACAGACGTATCCACAGCATGTTCGTGTGCATGTCAGTGTATGTGCATGTGGGCATAAGTGACAGGGAGAGAGGGGAAAAAAACAGATTTGAAGGGCTTGAGTGAATCAAAGCTGCCCTCACACTGAAAAAACATTTGTTGATCAGAGTTAATCTTTTTTTGTCGTGGCAGCAAATAAATGAACATGCGAACGCCTAGTAGTGTAAAAAAACCTGTAAAACTACTGCTTGTTAGACGTCATCAGCTGAGGTGGTGGTCTCTAATCTTTCTTGAGGACAGATTGTGGTTTCTGTGATTGGATCTAAGGATGCATTCAGGACACATTAGGACTGTTCACACCTGTACTTACCACAATTTATCCGTGTTTTATTCACTGAGGACAGATGTTAATATTTGGTCTATAATGGGTGGAGAATATTCCTCCAGTTCCATCTATTAGGTTTCTGTTTTTTTTTCTCTCACTCATTGGCAGAAAATGTCCTATGTCCTCATCCTGTCGTATGTCTAAAACACTTACAAGAACCTCAGCTGTTCCTCCATCCCCCACCACTTCTGTAAGCTGTACCTTTTTACTGAGCATTTATTTATAGAAACCAAGCTTGCTTTCATCTACACTCCACACTCATGCCGGAAATCTACCCAGAACTACAGTCTCACGGTACTGTATCTTCTGTTCCAGAGGAACAGCTGTGGCACATGTTTCTTGCACAAAGGAAGGAACTTATGTGGTGGGCAATGGATTTCCTACCAGTCTGAGGATCAATCCTGCTATCACTACTCCACTTACAGCCAGCTAATGATTTAACCTGTGGGGTGAGCGTGTGGTTTGGCAGTGGTAGAATAAATGTGTAAGGGCAAGGTGCATCTGTGGTGAATTAGTGTGCTGGCAGCTGTCATAAAACAGATGCTGCTCTTTATTAACAGGATGAATGAGGTCACGGATAGTCTGGATCTCATAGTGGACCACAGTGCCTTTTCTGGCAGTCAAAAACTCATTGTCAGACATTTATACTTATTGTTATTAGTAGAGGAGTTATTTTAAGAGGCAGATTGCCAAATATGACAAGTCAAATTTGAACAAAAATGATGGTCTATGAAAAAGCAAGGCCCTTGCCCTAAAGTACATGAATAAATCTTATTCTAAGTCTACAAAACCAAATGAATATTTTTTCAAAGAGAGTATACACTTATACAAACATACTAATGGTTAGTATATACTTAATTTAATTAATTTTCTGCTCATATACCCCCCCCTAAACATGACACACCGGACATTTTACTTGCCATCCAAGGCTTTCACCTCTGTTCCAGCAGTTATAACCAGTAAAATATCATTAACCCTTTATACTCTCTGATAAATCCAGACTGAATGGGCTGCGCTGGGTGAAAAGTGAGAGTCTAGAGCCGGTCACTCAGGTGACCCAGCTGGACTTACGGGACAACTGCCTGGACTCACTAGACCTGAGCTCCATCTGCAACCTGGAGACTCTGCACTGCCAACGCAACCAGCTGGGGACACTCACACTCAGCGGTTTCACTCTGCGCATGCTTCATGCCAGTAGCAACCGTGAGTCCCACAGAGCATCTACTCAATGCTGTCATCACCTGGCTCTCTGTCTGACAGTGTGTTCTTCCTCATGATACAGTCATCCTATAAATGTACATGTACAGTAAATGGTTCAAATGTTAAGCTGCTGATTGCACCTTTAATGTGCCCACAGGTCTAACAACAGTCAACATCTATCCAGTTCCTAACCAGCTGACACACATGGAGCTATCCCAGTGAGTTCTGGCTGAAAATAAGAGGCACTTTTGCTTTTGATCAGAGATTCTAACTCTGAAGAAGACAGAGCTGAGTTACAGTATTTTCAGTGCTCATAGATTAAATTTAGACATCAATGTTGACTCAAAATATTTTCTTCAAAACATGCTATGTTATGTGTAAGCAACTGCATATTACTTTTGACCCTACACAGAATTAAAGGCTCATTCTGCATATATTTGTCTTAAACTCTTTTGATGTTTTTGAACCAAGTTCCAGGTGTAGAAAAGAATCAAAAACTTTTTGATGCAAACCCATACTTGTTTTTAAAATACATAAATATAGCATTCAGTTTATCCTCTTCTTTTAATATGATTTAAAAATTGCATGCTTAAATGACAAAATGACAACTATTCTCAGTTTGAGTGCTTGTGTTTTTTTCTTTGTTTGTGTTTGTGTGACTGTGCATGTTTGTGTGTTGAGACAGGAATCTTTTGGAGTACCTTCCGGACTGGGTGTGTGATTGCAGGAAAATTGAGATGTTGGACGTAACACACAACCTCCTGTCTGAGCTTCCCTCCAGGTCATTGGCCTTTTCTGTCAGGCATCCTGGGTCTTTTCTGTTCAAATTTTAATTTCTGTGTTATTGTTATATATAATATGCATTTATTCTGCATTATGTAATGAACAGCTGGTTTTAGGTTGCAAAAAGTTAGGTACCACATTACACATGGTCATGCAATTTTACTGCTCACTCCAATGCCAAACTCCTTTTTTTGTGGTGCCCATCTAAACATTTTGTCATCATAGTGAAATCTGCAACAAAACAAAACACAAAACAGCTGATAGCTTTCGATTTGCACAAGCGTTTATCTGTCTTCTGGCTGCAGCAACAAACACATGAACATCATTTAGTGCTTGAGTTGCCATCATTCACTGCTAGCCCTCATCAGAGCCATTTGCATTTGAATGAGACAACTGAGTGGCTTTTGCAAATATTCCTCTATCTGTGGCACCCACTCATGACTTCTATAATGGTTTAGGAAAAAATAAGAAGCTGCTGTGCTGGTCTGTTTGAACAGTCATTCATGTTGTCAGGTGACATGACATCTCTCTCCTCAGCTTCATAAGTAGTCCAGTGTGCACTTGGAGAGGATGCCTTTTGGTTCTTTGCCTTTTAGTTGGTTGCTCTTCTTTTCCCCTTGTTCTAATCATGCTCTCTAATATCTCGTCTGGCCTCTGACAGGCTGTTCAACAGCTTGAGTTTGAGAAAGCTGCTGGCAGGAAACAATTGTTTGCAGAGAGTGCCTGACCTACTGGACCATGTCCCCCTGGAAGCCCTAGACCTCCAGCACAACAAGCTAACTGAACTCCCAGAGAGTCTCTTTTACAAAGCCTTAAAGTGAGTCACTCAAACACCTCTCTCTTTGTTTCTTTTTTTTCATTCTGTTCGCAAGTCGATTTATACTATGACTTCAGTGCCGTCTTATTCCACTGCTTTTCAACATTTACTCTGTTATGCTGTAGATGATTGTGGGTCATTGTTTTGGCGGATGAAGTAATGATGGCATGTACATACTGTGTGTATGGGTTGTGGTCACAATCAATGGGGGCATTTCTAGACCGTAACTGGAGCTTAGCTTAGTCTCCCATTTCCTGTGTGGTAAATCACTTAATACCCATTAGCAGCTCAAATACTCAAATGTACTTTACCGTCTCTAATGCTGAGACATAATGGCAGTAACTTCTCTGTGCATGATGGGTTTCCTACTAGGAAAAAAGAGAGAAGTTACTCTCAAGACTGATAATAACATCAGTCAGCATAAGCATGGCTTTGGAAGGTAAAATTCACAAATTCAAAATGTATTGTTCATTAGTGATATTAGTACATACTGGCTGTAACTTAAACCAAATGCAAAAAACCACTGAAACTATAATTACTGATGCTAGTACTTGTTCAGGTTCACCAATATTGAAGATTAATGCTACACCAAAACATGTCATTGTTTTTCAAAGTAACCTTTAGCTGTCAAGACACTTAAAAAGAAGGAATCCTCCTAACCTATCTACTGTAAATCCATAACTCTAAAAATGCAAATCCCCCTAAATTCAAATGTTTATTGATTACTACAGCAACATATGAAGAAAAAAAAACAGAGCTCACGCTCCTTTTGAAAGAAAAATTATAAAAGTATATTCAAGGAACAACAGCAGAAGGAAAAAAAGACCAAACAAGTGTGTGGCATTTTAAAGTTACATATAACCTCTGAATTGACCAAATCAATCACAACAGATGTCACATTTAAATAGAAATGCTCTATATTGAGGCCAAAACTGAGCCTCAGATTTGATTGTAAATATCTTCTCCCCACTTAACACTGTAGGTAACCATGTCATGCCATTTAATTTCATTGGCTTGATCCATTCTTGAAAACAACTTAGTGTGGAGAAATGTCATTGTCTCAATATTGTTCTACAGCATGTTGTTGTTGTTGCCAGACAAACAAAGCAAGGCCTTTCTGTCTGGAGTTTGTACAGTATGTTCTCATTATGCATGTGTGGGTTTTTGCTGAGTAATCAAGCTCAAATTGTCTACTTGTAAGTTCTATAATAAACGGATAACTGATAAATAAACTGATAAATAAGATGGAACATAAATATGTAGTGGGAGAGCTCTGCAGTATATGAATGATGTCTCACTGTATCCTGGAACCTGGAGGGTATGGTCTCTATTTTGAATGTAACTTGCCTATAATGTTTCCCATATCCATGGCAAGCAGATAGAACTGGTTAGTCTTTGGATGGAATCTTGACTATGCAAAAGATGTTAGCGTTGGTGTTATTACTTTCACGTACCTTCACATGGTGATATTCTTTCACAGCCTAAAATCCCTAAATGTATCATCCAATGCCCTGGAAAGTATTCCTCCAAGTAGCCAATCAGAGGAGAGCCTCAGCACACTCCAGGAACTCTACCTGACAGGGAACAACCTGAATGAGAACTGTGGTGCTCTGCTGGTTGGACACCAGAACCTGCGCGTCCTTCACATTGCCTACAACCAAATGCTCTCCTTCCCTGCCAGGTTTGGTACTTTGGCTCTCATGTCAGTCACAAATCTTTTTTTTTAGTATTTATGTTGTGTGTATATACTGTATATAAATATTTAATAGTGTGATGTACTGTTAAAATGTTTTTATATTTTTTTATCATGTGGTCTATTAGTTCATTGTTTCTCTCATTCATTTTGTGGTGTATTATTCCTTTAATCACATGTTGTATTATATTCCATCTATTGCCAATTTGTGTCAATACCTTCTATGATGCCTTTCATTACCTTACTGGATGCTCTTAATAATCACTAATTTTTGTTGCCATTATTTAACATGTAAGTTAACTAATGTAAGTAATGTAACTCATTTAACTAATGTAAGTTAATATCATGTAAAGTAATGATATTCATAATGTAAGTATTCTGAATTTCTTATTGTCATGTTAATATATTTTTTAGTAAGTTGAGTAAACTGGAGCTGCTGGAGGAGCTAAATCTAAGTGGCAACAAACTAAAGACGATCCCCTCCACTGTGTCCAGCTGTAAGAGACTACACACCCTCATTGCACACTCCAACCAGGTCACTGTCTTCCCAGAAATCCTCAACTTGCCTGAGATCAAGGTCAGATTTGCTCTGGTTTTAATATCCTTAGTAATTATGTTCAGCCTCTTTTATCTCACGTGTCATTTTACATTTCTAGCTTGTTGATCTGAGCTGTAATGAGCTGACTGTGATCCAGCTGCCTGACTCTCTGCCGTCTACTTTGCAAGAGCTGGACCTGACAGGCAACAAAAGTCTGATGCTGGAACACAAAACCCTCAACCTCTTCAGGTGAGACACACAACCAAGACCAATCAAGGTTACTCACTGGAATAAAATATGGGCACTGACACCTTGGTTTCAGATTCTGAAGTTGTCTTGACACATATTTGGAATATCTTAAGTTATTTTGTGCATTTTCCCTTTTGTAGCCACATCACCACCCTAAAATTAGACCAGAAAACTACCACAACAGCTGGTGACTCGCTGAGTGCCCCCACTCCATGGAACCATGGCTACTCTGAAATGAGTGGCCAAAGAAACAAGTGAGCACTGTCTTGACTTTCTTTGGGTTTTCTTAGTTTCTGAAGGTTGAAAGCTTAGTATATCAAGTAAACAACATGCTTGAGCTCAGCCACAATCAACACACTTGAGGTGATGAAAACTGATTAATCCATATGCATCTGACTGCCATTTTTTAAACCATTGACAGATTATTACACATAATTATGCACTCACATGTGTGCGTGAGTATATATATATATATATACAGTATACCTAGTTTATACATTATTTTAATTTAAATTATATATAAGCATTGCAGTGTAGGCACAAATTGCAAAAGTGTTATTTAATACATTTTTCTTTTGCAATTTTGTGTATGATTTGTTATTATTAAGTTGTTATATTTTCTCAGATGGAGGGAATAAAAGAAAGCTTGCCAAAACTATTCAAAGAAAAAATATCAGCATCATGTATATCAACCATCAGCTGCCCTGATTTCTCAAGATTGGCATCATCAAGATAAACATAAGAGTATTTTATGCGTCTTTCCTCGGCCAGTGTTTCCCTTCTTTATGAAGTGAGCAGGTTTAACTTGTGTGTCAATCTTTATAAACAATTATATAAACAAAAATTGTGGTCCATTGGATATAGTGTACATCTGCCTGCTTGGATGTTGCTCTCCAGCTGTCTACCATCCAGTGTCAGTATCTGACTCCCTGGATCTTTTTAAGCATATACTGTATGTAAGATACTGAGTCATCCTTTTGTTAATGTGGATATATTGTCGAGAACAGGTTGTGTGTGTCTGTGCTGACGGTTGACCGCTTTGGAGATGGTGTGGAAGCATGTTATGGAATATTTGATGGTGACCGCAATGAGGAAGTGCCTCGGCTGCTGCAGTGCACCATGGGAGATGTGCTGTGTGAGGAACTGCAGCACTCAAGTGTCGACAGTGTGTACATGTGCAACACTTTCCTCACCTCACACAGGTAAGACAGTATACCTGCAATAAGTGCAGTATGTAGAAGCGGGGCACTATGTGACATGGGTTTTTTCTTTCTGTCTTTGTTCTGCAACTGTATTTCTATTTTTTTTTTTAATTGTGATGTATGATCCCAAAATGAATTGCCTTAGAAGGTGTAATGGTTTTCATCATCAAGTGTAGTTGCTGTAGTGTTCATGTTGTAAACTGAATAATTTGTTATACATATAGATTCATGTCGTTTATATGAAAATTGGATATACACGTGGATGTATTTGCATTTTAAGAAGTTTATCAGCAGCCTTTCTTCTTTTTTTCAATGAAACAGGAAGCTCGGGATGGCTGGCCAAAAATTGGGTGCTTCTGCCTTACTGTGTTATATCCATCGTAACCTGTCAGATCCCGGAGGCCACCTCAGCCTCACTGTGGCCAATGTGGGCACATGTCAGGCTGTGCTCTGCCGGGACAGCCGACCTGTTCCTCTCTCTAAGGTTTACAGCTTGGAGAACTGCACCGAGGAGATGGAGAGAGTAAAACTCAATAAAGCCATTATTACCGAGGTAGAGTACAGAGTCATTATGTAGATTTTGTGATCTGGTATAAATCTTTAGCTTCAAATTCATAGTGTATTATTAAATTATACATTAATCTGCATTTCTAATAGCACTTCTGCTCTATAGGATAACAAAGTGAGTGGCGTGACGTGCTGCTCTCGCCTGCTGGGCTGTTCTTACTTGTTTCCCTGGGTGCTTCCAAAGCCTTGGGTGCAAACTGAGCCGCTCAGTTCCCAGGATGAGTTTCTGATCCTGGGGAATCGAGCACTGTTTGAATGGGTCTCTTACCAGGAGGCTGTGCGCACAGTGCAGGCTGTGGGAGATCCACATGCTGCTGCCAAGAAGCTGTGTACGCTTGCTCAAAGTTATGGCTGCAAGGACAACATTGGTGCTGTGGTGGTGTCACTACACATTGGTGAGGACAGCTGCACCTGTGATCCCACAGGAGACTCCACCACTGAGCCACGAGGTCCTCCTCCCGCTCCAGCGCCTGTGTCTGTGACTCAAGGCCCCAGTGACCCAGCCACCCTTTCATCCAGCAGTGGTATTGTCTCCGAGTTCAACAGTGAAACGTCAGCCTCTGAGGTTGGCAGTGAGGCAGGGTCCACGGCTTCAGACGAGCATCAGTCATCTGGCCTCGCCCCCCGCCCAGAGAGACGCTGTAGCCTACACCCTGCTACTACACTGTGTGGGATCATGGTTCCTGGCTCAGCTGGAGCAGGAACTCATCCGGGTATATTCCAACGTCAGCCCTCCTGTGCTACGTTCTCAAGTAACCAGTCTGACAATG
Source organism: Brachirus orientalis (assembly GCA_016785285.1). NCBI lineage: Eukaryota > Metazoa > Chordata > Actinopteri > Pleuronectiformes > Soleidae > Brachirus > Brachirus orientalis. The sequence continues at coordinate 3,791,830 of JAFBJR010000172.1, forward strand.
GCTTAGACAGTGATGATGAAGCACCACTGGAGGGTGTCATCTCCAATGGCAGCAAGTTAGAAGTGGAAGTGGACATTCACTGCTGTGCTTTCCAGCTACGCTCAGGATCTCCTGACAGCCCCACAGCCTTTGACAATGAAAAGCCAAGCTCTGACTATACCAATGGTAAAATGCACAGACAGAACAGTGTAGTGGTCTCAGCTACAAACGGCTGCCTGCTGGCTGTATGTGGGAGAGAAATTGCTGACCTGAAGAAGTCTCCTTCCACGTCCAGCTTGTTTGTAAAGAAACTGTCTAATGGTTCTGTGGTGGCTCCTGAAGACAGCCATAACCTTATTGAAGTGGCTCTGGAGGCTCCTAAGAAAAAGTCTGGCTACTTCACTGCCCCAGCGCAGCAGGACCCTGAAGATCAGCTTATTGTGCCGCCAAGTCTGGAGCAGGAGGTGAGGGAGCAGCTAAGAGGCCAGAGCCCTGTAATCACAGCTTGCTCTGTACCATCAACAACACCCTCCTTAAAAGAACCTGTGTGGGATCATCCACATCCTCCTGTATTTGCCTCCACTATGGTTCCAGGTCCAGGCCCAACTTCCATACTACAGCAGGAGGTCTACGATACTGCACTGTAGAAGGGGGACACAACGAATTGTCATGTGGCTGCGTTTCTGTGATTGTGCCATCCCAGGCAAGAAGGAGAGTTTTTTTTTCCCTCATACATGTGGAATTCAAGTTGCCATTCAGACTTTTTGTGAGGACTAGATATCCTGTGGGACACTTGCAGTCATCATCAGTGATGCTACACTGTTCATTTGAGGTGAGAGACTACAGTAACTATGTGTGCATGGTCTGAGTATCCAGGGATAAACAAGTACCTGGTTCATAACATGGGCGTGATGTTGTGAATTGGATGGCTGGATATTATAGAGCAAAATCAGCCTGGCCTGAAATAGGATACCTCATTTGTTTAAACGTGTCAGCAACATTTCCCTTTACTCTGAAAATCAAGCAATCTGGGTGTGTGTTGGATGATGGTCAGTTCAAATCTCCTCTCCAGGGGCTCTGTGGTCTCTCAGGTCCTGGAGAAAAGCCCTGTGACTGAAACTTGAAAAAGTGCCTATGATCCAGCCTACAGCCCTCCCCTTCACACACACACACACACACACACACACATACTTATCCAGGCTTTGTTTAGAGATGTGAGCTCTTTAGTTAAATTTGGAAGAGGGACAGTGTCTTCAAGAGACCAGCACTGATGCAGCTTTGGGCACTTTGGACTAGAAAAAGATGAAGACAAAAATATTTGCATTAATATGTCACGAAACATTGTGGTTATGCTTTATTTTTTCCCGTTCTCATTTAATATGTATAAACTCTTCCATATATCATATAATCAGTCAGCCTCAGCTGATGTGGTGTGCTCAATCTTCTGTCATTTAGAGCAATGCAGTTTAGATAGCTGTCAAATATAATAACATATCAATGCCAGGCAACTGTACTGAGCTGATTTAGCCGTCTCACAGATGATGATCACGTGATCAACTTAAAAACTGCATGCAAAACCAAATTATATACAATATAAAACATTTTGACAAAAAATACATAAAGTTACCACTGGTAACTTCTTTTTTTTTTTAAATTATCAAATATAATGCAGCCTTGCAAAACTCATCTTGTCCGTCCCTGAAATTCCTCACCTTGTGCCAAAAGAGAAACGCCGACTGAAGGCCAGAGTTGGTTAATTGCTTGTGTCAGTGATTTCTACATCAGATGTTATTGTTTAGTACAGCCAAGTTGGTAGTGGTGTAGTTCTGGCATTCTACAGCTGATGCATATAGCTTGACATTTCAGTGTTCCCTTTAAGCCTTAAAATGTAACACTGCTCAGTATTTTTAAATATGAGAAGCCCTTTGTTTAGTCCACTCATGTTCAGTTTGTGGCTGAGGTTGCTCTTCATCAAAACAAACCTCTTTGTCTTTTATTTTTGGAATGAGTGAGAAGTTTCTGATGACGCCTTAATTGATGTGTGAGTCTGAGAGCTTTTGTTGTTTTTGTCTCTTGAAGGGAGCAAACACTGTTAAAAAGCACTTTGTACATAGAAATGGTTATTTTCAGAGTTATGTATATTTGAGTTTTTAATATACAAGATATTGATCAACATTGTGTACAGCCATTATTGTGGCTTCCCTCAGCCCAACATATCACCTCTTGTCTGAGAATACATAGCCATTAAGAATACATAAAGGGACAGAACAGTTCATTTACAACTGTCACTTTCTGTTATATTTTTGTTAATATGACAAACATTTCCCATTTTAATGGATACATTTTTTTTTTAACTCTAAGACAATCTGTCAACAAGTACTGGGCTTCTTCCTTGGGGAGAATGAGTACATATATTTGCTTACCATTATTAATATTCAAGGTTGATATTTGGTTAAAGCATTGTGCTACCTGAATCATAAACGTCTGGCATAAATGAACATGGGCTTCAAAATAATGCCAGTTCCTAAAAGCAGCAGTGTGTGAAAATAAATTTACAACACACCCCATTATTTTCTTCTTCATGTTTATTTAAAGTTTTTTTTTTTTCTAAAATTACTGGTAGAAAACATTTCTTATCATCAGAAAAGTAAATGATTTTCAGTCACTTTATTGATCAGATGGTGCAGTGTCTCAGATGCCAGCCAGGTATTTATTGTGGCTCTGACAATTGCCTGTTACCAATCCATAATTTTAAGCATCTGGACTGATGGCAGTGGAACACTGTTGACCACTGCAGGTCAACAGTGCTGTAGACAAATGATTGTGAATGACATTAGTACACATCTGAAACTGTCTGAAAAGTTGGAAAACAGTTTCATGAGTTTGGAGTGGAGAAGTGGAACTGACTGCAAGTTTTCATACAAGATTTTGGGGATATCCTCATATGAATATGCAAAATGTATTTACAGATACACATACTATATATTAGAGCTTCATTCGTTAGAGCTAAAATGACAAAAAACGTGTGTGTCTCAATATGTCTGAAAATCCATACTGATGACTTCATGTATGGCATTTGTACCTTGAAAACTGTGTCTAATTTGCATTGCGTTTTTATTACTGCATGAGTGGTTCTAATCCTCTTGCTCATTTTCAGTGTAGTTTCATCATTTCAGGCCCACTTTTGCTCAGTCGGTCATTTTCTGCCTTTCACACTTTGTTTTCTTCTAAATCAGTGATGATTTTTATATGCCCTACATTTATTCTGTTCTGTACAGTACAGTATATGTATATTCTCTTTCTGTCCTGTCCGATTTCCATTTCCATCAAGCGTATCTCAAATAATTGTCCATTAGTGTACTAATAAGTGTGCATGTACATATGCCAATCCCAGTGCGCATTGATACAGAAAGGACACACACAGAGATACAGGGTAGACTGCATTGACCTGAATATTCCCTTTAATTCTTATATAATAGCAGGAAGGACCCACAGTGTAATGCCCATAACTCCCAAAATCAGGGGTATGTGTGCATTTGACCAGGGGACAGCCGCAGTGTTTTGTTGTAAACTGCTAATCATTGATTAAGTGTAAAGCATAAGTTCCTCTCTGCACAACTTAAGCTCTTTGTACAACAACATTATATTGCAAAAATGTCTTTGTGGGAACGTAAAATGAAGTGCACACATCTTGTAAGTGCATGTTTGTGTGAATAATGGATTGACTGTATTTCTGTGCGGGTATGGTGAATGAAACTGATTGAAGATACTCCAGTTGTTTATCATGTGACCAAAGTAGACATTGTTTCATTTCATCGTTTTTTCTGTACATTATTTTCTAGAAATGCTTGAATATTTTTCTTTCTCAATGCCAAGAAGAAGCTGAAGCTGTTTATTTTTGTACCTCATTGTGTTCATGCAAATCTATATTTCCCTCTACACTGCAGAATTTCTCAAGTGACCAGGATTCTAAAGAAAACTATCCCTTCTTATGGTACTTTATTTGAAGGTACTAATTATAAATGTATTCACTGTTGAAAGCATGCCCTAAATGTAAGTCAGCATAAAAACATAAGAGTACAAACAGATGTGATTTATTTGTACAAAATGGAGCATATCTAATAATTTTATTATATTATTCTAGCATGCAGATGACTGCTAAAGGTTTGGTTTATGTTTATTACAAGTTTTATTCTTTAGGAACAGGACTACAAAAGGGCACTTGGTCAGACCGGACTGTATTCCCATGACCTTTGTGAGTGGAAAGTAGTTGTTTTATTTTAAAAAGCTGCTATTGTTAGTTTTGAGCAGACACGTTGTTTTTTAAATTCATTTTTAGCCAAGTAGCAATAAAACTTTTTACTGTGAGTTTTCTTTTATTCTTTTTGTCCAGCATTAATTTTGCTCCCTGTTTTATTATGATTTCATACCAATAAAACTAATTAAAATCTCAGTTTCTGGTCAGTATAAGACATGATGTTAACAGTTTATTTTGTCATTAATCTTAATAATACTTGCCTTGATTTCTCGTTTACTGCTCACAAATCAGGTCAAGAGAGTGAATCAGAGGACATGCAGAATGTTTGCTGTGGAACTGTACAGTATTTCACAATCTTGAGCTCATTCTTGACCATAGTACATATGCCCTCCATTGGTGAACTTTAGAATTACATCTGTATTATAATGGTTAACACTGTAAAGTTACACTATAAGGTTAAATATGTTGGTTTTTTTCTACTCCAAGTAGGAATAAAGTGTTAATTTCCAGGAGATTCTAAAGAATGAAAAGCTGCAGTGACTCCATATATTATTTAACAGTCAACTTTAATATTTAAGGCCTGTATTGTTTTGTAAATTCTACCAAACATAAAATCCAAAAATCATGGGACAAAGGTCAAAGCAGATTGCTGTCCTCATCTTCCTTGATGCAGATCATGAAAGTAGCTGTCTGCATCAAGACTATAAGATCATCTATGGAATTCATCATAATTTTGGTATGGAAAACGCTAACACATGTAGCCAAACTCTTCTGAAACTGTACAAACATATCAGACAACCTAATTTTTTAAATCAACTGGCAAAGACTGTGTATAATAATATGCCATTTTGAGTGGTTTATAGCTACACATTTACACAAAGTGAGAGACAGTAAACAGCCATGTACTGTATACTTGACAAGAGGCAATGATAAAAAACTAACTTCTTCAAAATTGAATGTAAAAAAATCGTTGAAGCATAAAAAGATTATAAAGCAGCTTTAGCAGTCCAGTGGCTGAATGGTAACAATTTCCCCTTTGCAACTTGACAACTGAATAAAGGTTAAAGGGGCTGTGTGCAAGAGATAGTTTAATGCAAGTAATGTCTATTTAGCATGTTAATCACATCTGTCATATTGGTCACTTGACAGGCTTCAAACTTGGCACCAGTGTGTGCGGTGCTGACTTTGATGATGTTTGGATAAGAAATGGAGGAGAACAGGTACGGGTGCGCCACTAGTTCTGTTAATGTTGTGGAAAAGTGGGTTAAATTAAGTGTAGCTTCTTGTAGATCCATGTGGCCTGTGCAGCACTGGATCTTCAAATTACATGGTGAGCTCGAGTCTCCACGGAGGGGGAAGCGGGACAACACACCTCAATCTTTTACTAATAGATTTGATTGCTGAGCCTGTTTTAAACTGTAGATGCATCTTACATACAGCCCCTTTAAATATACCAAAAAAAATCTTTTAAAAAAGGTTATGCTCTGCTAATTCACTAACCACAGTAAACAGGAGTTAGTACAAAATAACAATAGATATAAAAATGTTTCATTTCACAGGGATTTTTACTAAATCCCACTTTTTCCATTCATTAATAGAAGGCAGCCTAAAAATTATTGTCCTCATTTGTTCTTTGCTTCTTTATCTCACGCACTGACCTGAAAGCTCTGACAGCTAACACTGCACCAAAGATGAAAACAAAAACCCCTGTCACCCCAAAGAGGCCTCCAGCAATATCCGCCCCATGGAACTGACACTCAAAGCCCTTGTGCCCTTTGCTCTTGTACATCTCCTCTCTCTCTTTACAGATAGGATTATTGTAGGTTTCCTGCAGCTTAATGAAGTAGAAGGCCAGAGCAGGGATGTAACCCAGGCCGATCAGGAAGTTCAGCAGAGCCTCACCCAGCAGCACAGGTGGGCAGCGATAAGGGACACGGAAAGTCCCCAGAGTTAGCATGACTAAGGCGTAGATCATTAAAACCCCCCCACACGCCATGGTGAAAACGTACGGTGGCCGTTTGAGCTGATGGAACAGCCTGTCAAGCTCCTTCACTCTGTCTGCATCGGCTCCAGTGAACGCGTTGGCTCCACCAAAGTGATAATAGTAGAGTCCACCAAGGCTGGCCAGGTCACGGTAACCCCCATTGTTGCTATAAGGTACTCCAGCACAGATAATTATCAGCAGGTTCACAAATATCTCCATGAGCTGACACAGGCCTGTGAAACACAATATCAACACATTACTGATATAATATGTAGAGCTGCAATCATTAGTTATTTTATTGTGCTATTTGTTTTTTAATATACCTTTGAGTTTTGGACTTTTACCCACCCACAACAAAACTTCTGATGTAACTTAAAGCTGAGGTGCATAACTTGTATGATTTTGGTGTTGATGATGTTTTTTTATTCTGCTTCTGTTTGCTGAGTCCTTCATCTGAAAATGGGCTCTGTCAAGCAACACTATCAGACCTGACTTAGGGAGCTTTTATATGTATACAGCATCAGCGCAGGGGCAGGTGGCTTTTTTGTGTTTTCAGTCATACTCCAACCTGTCTACAGACATTTCAGTTTACTAACAAAATGTTGCTGTTTTCTTAATCTAATTTGGCTAAACCAGTGTCTAAAGTATATGTGGGGAAGAGGAGGATGATGATAGAGTAAATAATCTTATTGGCAATAAATCTGCCTCTTGTAGAAAGTCTGTAACTGACTTTGCTCTGCCTTTTTACACCACTGTATTTTAGTGATAATGGTGTTACTTTGAGAGCTCAATGTTTTCTCAGGTGATACTTGGTATATACACTAATTTAGACTATAGAACAAAAGGCAGAATCCTTACTTGTCAATCAATGTACACTAAAGGTATACTCTGGTTTATAAAGGATATTTTAATGTGTGGAAAACAATAAATACAAAAAAACCAAACACACATTATAGATGTCCACTGACAATCTAATAAAATAAGGACCCTAAAAAATGAATATACTTGCCTCTACTTGTTAAGATGTACCTAAGATTGTAAAGGGCCTGTCGGGGTTTTTGCACATAATACTCCTCCTCAGTGTGGTGCACGGGTGTCTCTCTGGACCTATAATGACAACACAGTTTTTTCAATGAGACATTATTTACTCTTTCTCTTCAAAACATGTCAATTTATAAATTCAAAGGAATACAAATAAGTATGATGCACAGCCCTGCTGCATGAGGTCAGTGATTGCCGGGCCTTGTTTTCAGTGTATCGAGTTCCTTACTGTTTTGAGGGTCCTTCATGTTCGTGGCTGTGGTCTCTGTAAACAGGAGCCTCCCTGTGAGAGGCAGTTGTCATGTCCCTCTGACTGTATTGTTTGGCCCTCCTGTCACCAGCAGAGCCTCTTGTGTCCATGTCTCTAGGCTTCTGGTTGTGTCCTCTACTGTCATATGAAGCGTGGCCTCTGTTATTGGGTGAATAGTCTCTGTCTCTGCTCTTGTACTCTGCATACACATCACTCCTCTGGTGGTGTCTTCCCCTCTCTGGCATCTTCTGCCAACAGAAGATTGTGGACATGAATCCAGTTACAGACTAATAAATAGGGTGGATTTATATCTCTCTGTAACTACTGCCACCGTGGACAGCGAAACAGCATGACAGATGACTGTATGAAGATTAATGCCTGGTAAATGTCCAAAAACAAGGGTTTCTTTGTTAATAAAGTGGCTACATCTACATATGGAACAACCAACACTATAATTGACAGCAGCGGCGAAATAAGAAAACCAAGGAAACTACTCTCAAAGCTATATACAGTAGATATATAGATATACACCTCGCATTCTAATTAACAAATATATACAAGCTCTACACACTGGACCTATACCTCTTATTTGTATCTTATTGGATTAACAATACCATAATCGTTCATTTCTATTGATTCCAGTATTAGTCCAATATAGTCTTTAACATCTTTTAAACAAGTTAACTATTAATAAGACAACTGTGCTCATGCATTTAACACCGAGATGCTCCAACTGTAGTAAAACCATACATCTCTCACTCATATTCCTCTCCACGTGTTGTCTGTGTTAAATGAAGCATTTAGCGTTTACGGACTGATATATATATATTTTCCAGATAGAGTGGTTATAACGTGGCAATGCGTGGGAACCCAGGTTTTACACGCAAAGCGCGATCTTCAAAAGCTTTTAAGCAAAAGTGAAATAGTAGAAGGCTTGTAAATAAAATACATACAACTCAGTTTTTGATGTTTAGAATCTGTCAACGGTGAGCTCTTGTTTTCGTTTACGTTGAGGAAGCAACAACAACCCAACTTCCTTTATTTCCTGTTTGGAGTTTCCTTCTCCTGTCGCACACCTGTGCTGTGTCACGCCCACTGGTTTCTGGTCGTTGACTTCAGTCACCACTCGTTCAAATTACAACAACATGCGTCTCTGAGTGTATAAATGGAGTTTATTTTATTGGAATTAAATAAATAAACAATCTGTAATTCACTTGTTTTGGTCTATAATACGGCTGAGAAATCATGTACTCCTTCCAAAATCAAACATCTGTGATTTATGCTTCAACCCGGACGTGAACGTACACAGCTCACGCGGTCACGCTCATGAAGCAAACGGCGAAGATGTGTTTTATCTTTTCCTACGAGGCATGTACATTTCAAAATAAATGTCCAAGAACGGTTTGCCAGATTAAAGAGGGCAATCCACCCATGGAGAGGATTAAAGAGGGTGGACAGTTTTATTGTGAAATCAGAGAAGAGCTCAAAGCATCGCCGGAAGTATTGGCCGTTATTCCTCGAGCTCACGCTGCCACTTCAACCGACCGCGCGCTGGCTCGGCTAGCAAGCGAGGAAGTTAGACAGAAATGGCGGTGACGGCAAACCCAGCAGCATGAAGTGCTGATGCATTATATGGATCGAAACGTACGACTGACAGGACAACATTGGAAAAATGACAATGACGTCGAAGTAGGACACCCTTTGTAACGGTCGTTTCACAGCTACAACACCTTCCCGGGAGAGTTTTCGTCTTGTCAGCGGAGGAGAGAGAACCTCACCGGGAGCATGGCTTCTCGCAGCAACCAGGTAGCTAGCTGGCTAACATGAGCCTGCAAAACAACTACGGCTGCACGCCGTGCTGTTATTCGCAGAGTCACGATCGCCCCACGTTTCCTCATTATTCAGACATAAACCAATGTCTTACTCTCGTAGTATTTTTTTTTAGCAGCCACGTGTTGTTGCTCGTAACTTTGAGCTGCTCGTGTCGTGTCATTGAAAATGTAACTCGTGAATAGTGCTTGCTAATGCTCCCCCTAAGCCCCATTGAAACACAGCTACTACCACGGTAGCTAACAGGGCCTAAGTCTCCCCATTCAAATGAATCAGCGGTAATATTTGCCGTAGTTTCTCTCAACGCGGGAGCCGGATTCAGCCAAATTACATTAAAATGTGATGAATCGGAAGTTAGTCACGCTCTGGCGTGGAATGTCACAAGTGTGTTGTTTAATTTCCTGAATTCAAGTAAGCAATGAAACTACTGCGTGTATGTATGGCCCACCTGCTCAGACAGGCCTTCTGCTAGTAGCGCACAACTTCTAACAATTGAGTAGTTAAAAACATAATCTATACATTCAGGAGACTCATAAGACGCATTGTGGTGTTTGCATTGCTCTTTTAAACCAGTGGTTTGCTTGGGTGAAGCGTTTTCTTGGCACTCGTTTAGCTGTTAGCAAACCAACTGCTCTGCACAGGTGGTGTGGTTTTATACTGCAGGCACTCCGCTAGCTGGTTAGCATAGTGGAAATGCGAAAGGAGGCCTTCGTTAAGAGTGAAGTTTTTTCACGATACAGAAACTGTTGAAAACAGTATCGAGTTTACACACTTAAGGACAGCTGCGCGGTCATGTAGTCGGTATCCGCGTGACATATCTCGCTCGTAATTTAGCCAGGTCAGCGCCATATCTGATGAAGTTAGCTGTCATGTGGGAAGGCCCGCTCGGAAGTCTCGCGTAGGAACGCAAACCTCACCAAAGACTAGATTCTGTATGCTTTCACGCTTCCTCTTCTATCCCCGCTCTTTTCTTATATCTTAATAATATAACATGTTCCTACCTATATTGAATTGCCCTTCCTTTCCACAATGACGTGGCCACTGTTATAATCTGTTTAAATGCGACAGACTTAATAGCATGACACGATAGTTTGTAAATTATCAAACCTAACAGTTGCCCTTATATCCTTGGGAAACCAGATTTGGGCTCCTGTCAACTATTTAATTTGGTGTGATTGCCCCTGTTGGCACCTGTTTTTCTTGCTTGACTACAATTCATCACAAAAGCTTATTCTTTTTTTTAAATGCACCATAGACAAACTAGAACCTCAAACAAGACCAATCAGTTTCTCCCAGTTCCAATATACTTTCCTACTCACTCTCTGGAGTGTGAAGTTAGTAAAACAGGTCATACTGGAAATACCCATCAGTACTATTCTGTATTAGTAGCAGCAGATTAAGGCAAATACACCTGCAGACAGCAATATTTAGCTTATATTTGTAATATAATTTTCCAATTTCCCATGTAGACATAGTTTGCAACCATTTTCCCCTATTGAATTTCTGCCTCTGACAAATTTCAGACCCCACTTAAAAAGTATACCAGGATATATTGTTTGGAATTTATTAGAGTTGTAATTGTTATGTTGTAACACTTTAACTAACTTGATGTGAATGATTGATCATGTAGATATCAGGATTTGTTTAATTTGTATACTTCTGTATACTGAAGTGTCCTTAGCAGCATTTAGGTCTATTGATTATTTGCCACAGCATTTGTTGCCTGTATTGGGAGCCTGTTGGAGCTTATGCTTTCATGCCTTTAGAAAACCATTAAACCATTTTAAACAGTTCTGTTAAAAAAGTACCTTATTCCTTTTTGACTCAAACTAATAAAACAGTGCAAGGGGGAACTCCCCTGCAGAACCTTAACACCTATTGCACCCCAAAATGGATTTACACTGCTTGAATGCTTTCAGCCAGAAGTTTGAGAATTAACCACACTTGCTGTGTTCATTGTATTGCTAAGTTATCAAATTAAAATGTTGCTTTAATGTGCATTTGCACCATTTTACTGTATTTTTGGATATCTTAACATTTAATCATTGTCCAGGGAAACAATTAAAAAACATTAAAAAAAAGACAGTTATATTTATGCTCAATATTAGTTTTTCTGATCTTATGCAACTGTTCCACTTGTGACAAAGAATACTTGCCTGGATAGTACTGGAATGTAAAAAATAACTTCTTTAGCCAGTTGCTAGCCTAAATGACAATAATTCCTTTCTTACATTGTCATACTTCTCCATTGTTCGCATTTTACCCTGTTACGACACGTAACACCTATAAACAGGCCTAAGTAAAGAGCTAGGGATTCACTGGAACCTAGGGTGACCTTATTTGTTGTAGTTATGTAGCATTTCGCGGTCAACAAATTTTTCCCTATTTCACTGTTCTCGTGCTCGCTGTCGCATGCTGTTCATTAACAGAAACTGTCAGCATGGAAGGAAATGATTGAATCAAATTTGCTCATCTAGGAAAACACCATCCTTTCCTAAAAAGGCATCTCTAAATATATCAATACATTTAATTTGTAATAATAATAATTAACAAAGCAATTTCAATAAGGCCCTTACACACCTTTTGCACTCAGACCCTAATGGAAATATTACTCCACTGACTCCAAAATGTGCAATGGGACTGAAACTGATGATTCATAATAGTCATTATTGAAACAATTAATGGGATAACTTTAAAAACCACTGAGTTTATAAATACATCCTTGAAGTGCATTAAACAATTTGAAGTAATTACCACATTGTCCAGCAGAGGGTGCTATGAGCGTAGCTTGACCTCCATCCATGCACTCTTTGCCCATCAGGAGAAAACAGTGTTATGATTTTCCTTTTCCAATGGAGGACACAAATAAGTTAAATTGTCCTCCTGAACAGACTCTCAGGATACCATAGAACCAGAAAAGCAACTTTTTAATGTATTTCTGGTTCTACACTATCAGTAGCAAAGTAATGAACACATCTGCAGACTTTGCTAATAGCTAAGGCAGTTAACACCCAGCTTTTCAATGTGAGTTCTGGCAATTGCAGTTGAGAACCCAGGCTTTGCAGACAATAAGGGAAAGTGAAAGCACAAGGTGTAGACTTACGAGAGTGACCAAAGTAAACATTTAGTTGCACTCCAAATATTTTTGGTTGTATGTGTGACCAAATTGGCCTGCTTATAAAGTAACACAAATCTTACCTGGCATTTATGTCCTCTGTGATTGTGTATTACACACATACTGGGGCTGCACGGTTTTGGAAAAAGTGTGAATCACAATTTTTTTGCTTAGAATTGAGATCACCATTCTGTCACAATTATTTCACAAATTGAAATGTTTATTACACTCATGAAAATTTACAAAAGATTAGAAATATGTTATATGATATAATTTATTTGTTTGAGTATTACAAATAAATTATTATTATGGAGACTCAGTTAATTGCTGGCAACTGTTCACTACTTATTTTATACTGATCTATAATATCACATAGTTGTGTAGCCTATCATCTGGTATCCAACTAGCCTGTACTGTCTGAAATCTGAAACTATACATATGTTTTTATGATGTGCATACTGTCAAAATGTCATTCACATGTCTCTATGTAGGTAAATGGGTCCTGAAATGGTTTTTGTTTGTGAAATATGCCTTACTGAGTTAGTATTATGGATGCATTATAACCTGAAGTACATTGTATTCTATTGATGTAGTATGACAGATCACTAAGTGAAACTATAATGTACAAAGATATAGGCTATTATAAGAGACTGATAACAGTAAAGGCCATCGGGTCCAGCTGATCGCAGGTGCTTCTTCAGGTTTATTTTGGGAGTGTTGGGGGGGAAAAAAATGCCAGGATTTCAGATGGCAGTGAACTCTCCATGTTTGGTGATGCAGGCAAAAGTAGAAGATTTGCTGGCTTCATCTGAGATGAGGTTATACTTCTGACAAGTAGACTACATCACCATGTTTCATTCATTCTGTCTCTTCAATGTCAGCTACACACAAACTCTCTCTCTCTCTCTCTCTCTCTCTCTCTCTCTCTCTCTCTCTCTCTCTCTGCCTGTTATCACGTTCTATGATGAAGCACCGCTTCTGTGTAATCTGCTTCATAAATATATCCCATTGGGTCTTCTCTAAATGCTTTATCTTTGTTGGTTTTGAAGTCAGGCGTGTTTGGTCGTTAAATTTCCTTCATGCTCTGATTAAAATATGTGATAAACCACGACCTGTGACTTGCATGGCTGCCCAGTGGAGTGATACAGGCCTGTAAATAGTGCCAAATTGAAAGCAAGGTCTGACATTCTGATGTGCGGCGGTCTTATTGCTCAAATGTGGTAACATAACATAGTACAGGCTTGTTTGTGGTGCAAAACTTGTTAGTTTTGTGACTCTGGCTCTCTCCTGGAACTACTTTTCTATACTCGGAACCAGAGACTCATTAAGTAATTTGACAGTGTTGCATCCACTCTACTACTGGTGTCGATGTCATACAACTTAATGATCAAAAACTATCCCTTTTTAGATTATTGGCCAGAAGACACAAGTAAATTTGTACGTTCCTACGTTCTGTGCTGCACTCATTAGCAAAACTCTTTTTGAAAAGTCCCTCAACTGCAGATGGGTTTCCGTCTTCACAGAATCGTGTGATTTTAAAGGCACCTCAGGTTGAGAAGCAGCGTCAAGGCTGCGTTTGGGGTTGAGAAAGTCAGAGAGGAAAATAGGATCATTGATTTGTGATGCAACTCGTGAAATAAAATGCAGAAGAATTGTCATTTAGACGATTTAGATTTATTGTGTGGCCCTAATACCTTTTGGACATTCGGTAGTATTGGGTAATATTAGTAATAGTAAGTACATAATAGCACGATACAATGACTTTGGGATTAACAATGATTCAAAATATTACAAATTTAAATGTTTAGTATCTGATTTGTTAATTGTTGAACAAGTTTGTTTTGTACCCATAGAACCACAATTAACTCGCTTCCTCTACTTTTACGGAGATCAAAATCATAACCGATAAATTGAAGTTAGCATATTTTTCACACTAATGTTGCAGCAGATATACATTTTCTTCATTAAGCAAAATAAATAAACATAAAAAATAATAGGTGTAGTAGCACCAGCATAGACATCAGAAAAGTAGTGGCCTATTTAGGCTACTGTTGTAGTCATTTATATCAGCAGATCTTGGTGTGTTAGCCGACATCCCATGATACATTATGAAGCCAGTATCTGTCGATACTGATATTGTGCTAATAATATCATGCATATCTAATTTTCAATCAACAAATATGCATATGTGGCTCTATTACTGCCACTGAAATTAACCTGTTTTTTGTTTCTTTTAGGGTAATGATTTTAATTTTGAAATATGTTTCATTAATCAATGTGAAAATCTGATCTACTGTACTTCAATACTCCAGTTCTGTCATCTCCTCTACCCCTGTCATGTGTGCAGGTGTGTAGTGTCTGCTCTAAAGTGTGTTGAGATCATACAGATGGCCAATTTGTTGTAATCCTCAGTCAAATCGAACAGTAAGGGAAGCTTAGTGTGGTACGTGGCACGCCTGCAGAAAGAAGCTAAGAGACATTCTCTCTGTTGTGACTGTATTAGTGATCCTGAAGCCATTGGATTATGGCTGGCTGTTTGTTGCTTGTAGTGCCATTTCAGCAATGTGGGGCCTTGTTTGCAAAGAGTTACATATGCTTGAGTTGCACTTTCTTTTTTCTGTACCCCTCCCTTTTCACGTTCCACTGTCTATTCCACTGAGAGGATTAACGCCATGACTAGTGAGTTTGTTTCACCTTTTCTCAGTGGCTTTGTTTTTCCATGTCCATGTGGACACTTAGGTATTACAGTGCAGTGCAGTGTTCTCTCTGAAGCCCAAAGGGTCATCTTTCAGAGATGTAGCCCAAGATAATATATACGAAAATAAAGATTATAACTACGATATAGCTGTATATTTGCTATTAAATAAGGATGTATGATATTGGACTTTTTGTAGATGTGTGATATACTAAGCATGCTTGGGCCAATAACCAGTACTGAATCCTGCACTATGATTTTGATGAGTCATTTAAAACAGCTCACAACTTTCAGATAGTATGACAGTGGTTTTGAAACCATGACTCTTTTATAGTATTGTGTGAAAGGATTACGCAAGGCAGAAGTTAATACCAGGTTTTAAGAGGACATGTGCTCATTTGTTCTTATATATTTATCTGGGCTCCAATATAGTAAATTTATCATCAATTACTTAATAATAATCGATCCCCTGGGTTGAGTGTTTTTGTGATAGTTAAAATAAGCGCTCTGATTTTTATATCTGAATATTTTGTTTCTTTGCTCCATATTACTAATATATTATTAAAGCGTATAAATTTTGGTATGTTTCAACTTATCTGACATTTTATGAACTAAATAAAATTATTGAATTAATCAATTATGATAATAGGAATACAAATATTAGGCATGCAACTAAAAATCACTAGTTGTAGCTCTAATATTTATGCATGATATCGGGTATTTCAGGATTATTTTCCCAGTTTTGACTGAATCATAACAGGAAATTTTATATTTTGAGAAAAGTAGAGTACACAACTTTTTTTTTTTTTTAACCAATGTCTTTTTTTTTCCCCTCTACAGTATATCTTCGGGGAATTCACCCCTGATGAGATCAACCAGTTTTTTGTGACTCCACGGTGTTATGTTGAGGTAAGGAGATGGATATAAATGTAGCAGTACCAGCGGTTTCTACATGAAGTGTTGTACAGAATACTTATGCATACCGGAAAAGTATTATTATATATTGACATTAAAGTTGGGTAAATGCCTTCATTTTACTGGTAGCAGTACTTTCTTATTGAGTATGCTTTAATTGCCAGTGCTGCATTTCATATCAAAAACAGACACCACCAAGAAACAGCTTGTAAGTGACTAATTTGAAAATGTAATTCCTTAATGCGTTTACATTTTAATTTTGCTTCCCCCCTCAGCTTCCTCCATTCAATGACAAAGTCCCATGTCTCAGTCAGTCTTCTGGTATGTATATTTCATAAACATCAATATTAGCATCAACATACACAACCTCCTGTGAAGAGCAGACGGTTACCCTGCTTTAAATGTATATATTTACTTATTCAGAGCAGGTCTTTAGAATGTAAGCTTGGGGACCAGGCTGAGCTGACCAGGCAAATTTTTTTTATGTGATTATGTTTTCATACATTCATAGATAAAGTTACATTTTATTTCATATGCACTACAAATGTCAACAATTATTGACTGCAGTTTATTAATTTTAGTTTAGTAATAATTGACTGCAATTATTAATTTACCCCCCTTTCAGCCACCGAATGTTATAATAGCCACCTTTCATTGAAATTGTACTTACTTGAGCTTGATATTTGCCTTACCCTGATTTGTATTGATTATTTAGGAAGTTACTGCACTCCTGCTGTACCTTATATTATGGAGTCTATGGGACTGCAGGTTTGCGGTGAGTTGAGGTGTCTGAACACCCTGTGGCTTGAATAGCTGTTGTACGTTTGCTGTAAAACTCAAATCCAGGTTTCAAGAACTGGTGGCTCTCTTAACTTTGTGCCTATATTCTTTCTCTTGCCTGTTGGTAAAATCTTTAGAGCTTTGCATGCTCAAGATACTGCAAAGTATCTTATCTTCTCTTGCATATAATGCATTTTCACTACTGCAAGGCTCTGAGTTGAATTTCGTATATTTTTTAACAGTCACAGTAGTTATTATTAATGTGGTTGCTAACATGTACATATATAGACTTTTATTGTTATGGGTTTACTGTAGATTGCGTTTTACACTGAAGTTTGATTTCAGTAACACTAACAGATCTTCTAATCTCAGTAGAGATTCATACACCCTTTTTAACCCCTTCAGAACATCAGGGTTTACTGTTTGCGTGGTCAGTCTGCTGTGTCATAATCAAAGACTTTGGTGATTGTTCTGATTTGCTCTTATTCACTAATGTTTTGTGTTTTCACCATTTTCACTTTGCACCTCTTACTGCACAGTACCTAACAATTTAAATGGCTATACAAAAGCATTAATCAAATAATGAAACAAGTTGATGTGCATTGTATGATGATGTATTGAAATACAGATGCACATTGCGTCACTGATGCACTGTGGATTATGCCAGTATCCAGATGGGTCCCTTTCAGCATTCTACCAAAATTAAGTTGTTGCATTCTCCTAAAATCAAGATGTTAAATGGGATAATGAGGGAATAATACACACCTGGCCATTGAACAGCTGAGCAGCCAATTGTCCCATTACTTTTGGTCCCTTAAAAAGTGGGAGGCACATATACAAACTGTTGTAATTCCTACACCGTTCACCTGATTTGGATATAAATGTCCTCAAATTAAAGTTAAAGCACATCTTGTTTATTTTATTTCAAATCCAATGTGGTGGTGTATACAGCCAGAAAGATTAGAATTGTGTCGATGTCCCAATATTTATGGACCTGACTGTATATTTTGATACAGTTCACCTTTGTAGAGTGCACATTATTATAAGACTAAAATCCCTCGTTCTTGGGCTTTGAATAAATGTGCAATTATCAGTCTTTCTATAGTTAATTTATGATACGATTTGATCCCTGATTAAAAAAATTTAAAGAATCCTGTTCCACATACGCGACTGTCACAGCTTTCAACTTTTGTCATTTAATGGCAGTCTGCTGTTTGTTAGGCAAATAAAAACACTATCATTAAAGCAAGTCAAAGACTAATTTTTTCCCTCTGACCCACTGGAAATGTAAAATATTTAATATCACTGCACAGAAGGCACTTATAAGCCCAGAAGGAATGTGGTTTAGCTCAGTATAGGCCCAAAACTAGCTGCTGAAGCCTGTAATGGGACCAGCTGAAATGATTTTTATTTTATTGTTATGTCTGCATGTTCCCATGATTCCCATTGAATGATGGCAATATTTGTTTAGCAATAATGATCTTGTATTAAAGTAAACAGACTGTCTTAAGTATGATTTAGGTTATATATGAAGACATAACCTTGTTTCTAATTTTGACCTGTCATCTGCAGCAGAAGACTATCAGCGCATTGAGTTTGGTGTTGATGAGGTGATGGATTCCAAGCCTGTGGGGGTGAATGATCCTTTGTACAAGGTTTCGAGCACCCTGAATCCCCAGGCTCCAGAGTTCATCCTGGGCTGCCAGTCGACCCAGAAAGCCCAACAGACACTTCCTTCAGCATCTGATGACCCAGACGGAACTCACTTCAACTCATTGGACGGCCCTGACTCAGAGGCCTCGCCTCTGGACAATCACCAGACATGCCAGGACATGGACGGTCCTGGTAGTCTGGGACAGCGTGAGAGGAAGAAAAAGAAAAAGCGACCGCCAGGGTATTATAACTACCTGGACCCGTCAACTGGCAACAGCAGCAGCAGCACAGTGGATGGGATGGCTGTAACAGCACTAGTGAATGGACATGCACTTGGTGGCCTACATAATAGTGCTGAGGATGTGGACAGTAAGGGATTGTCAGGGGCTGAACACTCCCCCCCTGGACCTGTCTCCACAGCAACAGCTGCTGTGATTGCAGCCAAGTTTACCCCCCCATCCACTGCCAATCAGAGGACTTGTGATAGCCCTGATGATTCTTCTTTGGACTTTACAAGTGGAGCTGCCTCTTTATCGGATGGCAACAATACAAATTCCTCCTGTTCATCCTCCTCTCAAAGCAGAGGGTTGACAGAAGGACCCCGGACTGGAGATCAGCAGCCAGATCACTTAGCACCACAAAGCCCCAAACTTTCAGATACTCCACACAGCCCCCGCTCAAAATCACCTCTTCCTCCTTCAACTACTGTGGCCACACCCCCTGTTGCTGCTTCCATTGCGACTACTGAACTGGAGGTAGGGGAGGTAGCAGACAGTAGGGTGGCCAATGGGCTAGCAGAATCTGAAACTCTCATTGGTGCAGATGGACACAAAGAAGACTGTGAGAGCAGGGAGCAGATTCAGCTGATCTCCCCAGACTCTGCTGTGCAGCCAGCAGTTACAGACCAGGCCCATTCGCCTGTGATTCCAGCTGCGCCTACTGCCAACCTCCCCAAGTCCTGGGCCAGCCTCTTCCACAACTCTAAGCCTCTCCCCGGGGGCCCCCAGGCCTTTGTGGAAGTAAAAAATGTTGTAGAAGTTGTGGCTCCAGTTCCCACCACACCAGAGCAGCCCGAGAAAGTCGGGGAGGTCAAAGAGGGTCCTGTTCATGTATCAGAGGATCCCATGGCCCCTAAACTTGCAGGTATTATCAAAGATGCCATTTGAATATTTTGGAAAAAAAAACAAACCATCATAATGGTCAAAAGTTGTTCCAGCTTAGGGTTATTTGCTGCTGGACTAATATGCTACACTGCTACGTTTACTTATCCTTCCTCTTGGCAACAATGAGTAAGCTGCACCATTTCCTCTTGTGTCCCATTATGAATGTTTTTTAAAAAAAAAAAGATTTTTGAAGTGGTAATAGAGTAAACTTAATATTTTCCTACTCAACCATAAGCTTATGTATATATTTAAACTGATCAATGGCTCTGTACCCCATGGAAAGTTTTAAGACAAGTTTTAATGTTCAGGAAATATAACCGCTGGACACTAGATGGTGCTGCTACATATATAGAATAGCTGTGACAAAGTCAAGTTTGTGTAATTCACCTTTTCTCATTACCCAACAATATACAACAGATAATACCTTAATGGACTTGGGCCTTGTGATGCTGTTCTGTTCTAAGACAGCTGTAGCAGGCTGATGGTTTGTTTTTCAGTAGGCAAGACCTAACTTTTAAGGACATCATCCTGGTACACTTGTTTGTCCTGGGATGGTTACAATGACTTATGTGTGTAGTGTGTAAATGTATACGTCATATTTTATGTTTCAGTTAGACACCTTTACATGTAATGGTTTACCTGCATTATTGCTGCAGTTTTAATTGAATGTGGCTATTCTGGAATTTATAAAAAGACTATTTCATTGTTGGCTTAAATGAAACTAATATTTTAGACAAGAGGGATAAGGGAACTCTAGAAACATCAGGTTGGGTTACAAAATAGTCTGAGGCCAAACTGTTGTGGATTGGCAGCATATGCAGAGGGATCAGTTGCAAACATATATATATATAATATATATATTATTATTTTTTATTTATTTATTTTTTTTTTTTGAGGTTACTTTGGGGTTCATTTATTTAAGAACTTACAAACAGATGCAGTATTAACAAGATTGCTGTACAAAGACACTGAAGTGCTTTTCCATTCTGTCTTAAAGGTAGTGTATAGTGTTTGAGATTTCGATTTAGACAAACCTCTTTATGCTGCATGTATGTACACATTTAGGATTTTACCATAGACTTCATTTGTTTCTCTCTATCAAGATACTTTGGTTTGCTTTCCACTTGAAACTCAATTTCTTCCAGTCAAATGTGCGCATAATCCAGCACATTGTCTCAGTTCACTAAGCTGTATTTTACATCTTAAGAGCGTGATTCGGATGTGTTTATCAACAAACCCAGCTTTACACCAGGCTTAATTTGGTTAGATTTTACATCATACATACTTAAAAAAATACTTTTAAATTTGTTTCAGTCTAAATTGAGAATACTAATCATTTATCAGTAGTTGGCAAGGTGAATTATTATACAGCAAATTATTTACATTCTATGTACCAAAGGCTATGTTGTATCATCTATTTTTTTCACATAATGTATACATGTCATTGTCAACATGTCTTTTAACATTTGTGTCATATGTACAAATATCCACGTTACCATGGGAGCTGTGTTTTCGAATGACAGACTCCCTTCCTAGGCGTGGTACAGCAAGGTCTTGTTCACTCCGTCAACCTCATGTGCTTTTGTCATTAGAGGCGGGAAATGAACGAGGAACATTTGTTCCCGTCCAAATTTTACTTGTGGATGAGGAATGAAAATCTAAATTGTAATACTCACCACACTTGCATTGATATCTGCTCACAGAATTGTATTGTACAGGCTTTTTACTGTTGTACCTGATAAAGAATGTTTGTTTGTTTGAATCCCCAGAACTTATTGAGAATGTGAAGTTGATACATAAACCAGTGTCTTTGCAGCCGAGAGGACTGATCAACAAGGGAAACTGGTGCTATATCAATGCTGTATCCTTTCTCTCTGTCACCATGTGTACAAGTCTATGGTTGTCTGATGGTAGCATGACTTGCTCTCAAATTTGGTGCGAAGCCAAACTGCACAAAGGTTAAATGAAGTGACTTTCAAGACAAGTCATGTTGCAAATTAGTCAACACCCTAAACTGCAGGAAGTAGTACTTGGTCCAATTTTCCAAAACTGTAGTGTCAGTGATTAATTGATAAAATAATACATATAGTAATATTTAGTTACATCCCCTAAGGAAACTACTGAAGAACATCTTTCCATTCTGTTCTTTAGAGTAATTTATTTTTATGCCACAAATTAGTCCAAGAGTTCCATCATGTTAGAACATGTGCATTTAGAGGTGTTGTACATAAGAGCTTGTCATGTGGCGCTACCTACAGTGTTTTCCTCCCTGACTGCAAACACTCAGACCCTACAGGCCCTGATTGCATGCCCTCCCATGTATCACCTAATGAAGTCCATTCCTCTGCATGATGAAACGCAGAGACCATGTACCTCCACTCCCATGATAGACAACTTGTAAGTAGTGTTTTCTGCAAGCTTGGAAGAATTAACTGAATTGTTTAACCTTGCGTGTTAAAATGTGCTTAGACATATTTTTTTATGCGTTTCCAACAGTGTGAGGCTGGTGAATGAGTTTAACAACATGCCTGTGCCATCTAAAGCCAAACAACAAGGTAAGATGGCATATAGCAGGAATTTACAATTTTATGTTATTTTATTTTTTTGAACGGGACATACAATAATTAAGTGATTTGGCTACTGGTTATTTTTCCTGCTTTTCCCATGCCTCAATTACTGTTCTTTTGTGTTTGTCTGTTATCCCTCAAATAATAAGAGTTTATTGTTGTCACGGAGCATGTCCACAGTCACTTTGTGTCAGCGTTTCCCATGTTGTAACATGTGCATCTGCATCCACAGTTGTTGGTGATAAGGTTGTGAAAGATATTCGGCCTGGTGTACCTTTTGAACCAACTTACATTTATAAACTCCTCACTCTCATCAAGTCAAGTCTTTCTGAGAAGGTAAGCTATTCTGGTCCTGGATTGTGTTAAGATTTTTAGTAATTTTGTTATCACTTTTCTTGAATGCATTTCCTCTTGGGCAAACAGTGTTTGAAGAAAGTGCTCCTGTCTTTTTAATCTGTTCTTTTTAATCACATCCTCAGCACTATTATTCTGATTCAGCTTTAATAATGAATGATATAGCTTCACTTCTAACAGGATTTGCTCCCGTCCCTCCCTTTGAAAACTTGCTTCCCTGTCTTTGTTTACCTCACTGGAAGACACATTGTGTGTGCACATTGTGTCCACACAAGTGTTTTAATTTGACAGTAGGCATTCTTTGTAAAGTCTTTTAATTGGCACTGACTTGCAGATTCTGTGCTTTCAGGGCCGGCAGGAAGATGCAGAGGAGTATCTTGGCTTCATTCTCAATGGACTGCACGAAGAAATGCTGGCATTGAAAAAACTTATCTCACCTCAGGAAGAGAGTAAGCATTTTAAAAAAACGTATGAAATCAAAACCTGACACATAAGGTCATTATAGATATTGATAATTTTTTTTCATTAATGTGTTGTCCCCATTATTGCTCTTTTCCACGTCAAAGTTAGAGATTAATTCTGTGTCTGCAGCAACAGTAAACATGCAATTTATTGACACAATATTGATCCAAGGTTTTCTTCTTAAATAGTTAGTGCCACAGTTAGTTAGTTTAGAATTGTTCCATTGTCCACTTAAAGCGGTCATCTGAACAGCCACTTATACTTTGGTCATTCATCTCTGAACTGGGTATCTTTTAGTGGTGCATTTGTTTTTTCTTGACAGAAGCTCCAACACCCAATGGGCCTGAGTCCCACCCAGCTGTGGAGCATGACATTGGTGATGAGGAGGAAGAGGGTAGTGAGGATGAGTGGGAGCAAGTGGGCCCTCGAAACAAGACTTCCATCACACGCCAAGCAGACTTTGTCCGCACACCCATCACTGATATCTTTGGTGGTCATATCAGGTATATTAGTTGCATCTCAGAAATATTTTTGTATCTCAGTTGAAAATAATGAAACCTGAAAGCGAAAGTAGTCTTCTGGGCTCCATTCTGTATTATTTTATGCTTTATCTACTTGATGGTCATGGTCTTTGTTTTTGGTCCATGTTATCACTCACTCAAACTGCAACTCAAGGCTGAAACTTGGTCTCTAATTCTGAAATTTTGTGCTTTTCAAGTGAGAAGCTACAAGTTGCTGCCACCTTTTTTAAAATTAATATTGGGCTATGTTGACTTTTAATGTAGGCATATATCTTCTCAATTTTTTCAAATGTTTGACATGTGATATTCCTGGTTCAGTAGATGGGGAGAGAGATGGGGAAATCCTAGGATGGTTATGTAGCTTCTGCTGTTAAATTTTTCCCCTTCTTCATGGTCATCACGATCAGTTTGCCACCAGCAGTCTTTAGTTATTTTCTACCAAACACCACAGTCCATCTGACTAACAACCACTGTGGGTCTGTTGTGGTCAGAATTTTCAACAGCAAAATGTGGGGCTCCCATCCACAAACAAAGGTCTTAGCTTTCAGGAAAAATATGAAAGTTAAGAACCTGTGCTGGTGTAGCTTACCCAAATAATATGTTCTGAAGCTCTGGTCTGGCACAATCCTGGTCTGTACTGGTTACACAGCGTCTTAAAGGATTATTTTTTTAGTAATGGTTGTGACCAGTGAGAAATTAAATACAGCAGTATTTGTTTACAGAGGGTAGCGTGTGCACCCACTGAGCCTGGCAATAATCAATGGAGCATTAGTCAGAGTAATTGTTTCATAAAGGGTCGGTGCAACAATTTGAACATTATTTTTCTCCAAAAAGACAGAAATATGCTGTTAATCCTTTTTCAAATGTATACAGGTTGAATCATTTCAGAATTCCAGTGTCATCTATGTAATCTGTAGCATCTGCAGACTGAATGATGATTTAACATAAAGGCAAAACATCAAATAACCGCAAGGAAGTTGTGAGCAAGCAATTGTAGAAATACAATGTATTTACATAGATATTTATCTTTATTCAGTCTGTCTTGGTGAAAGATGCCCTCTCATGTTCAGAATACCTTGCTTGTGTTTCTTAATTCTTTGGGTTTTCTAAAAGGGTGTTTTGTCCTTTTATCATCAGATCCGTGGTGTATCAACAAAACTCTAAAGAGTCAGCCACCTTGCAGCCTTTTTTCACCCTGCAACTGGACATCCAGTCGGAGAAGATCCGCACTGTCCAGGAAGCTCTGGAAACCTTGGTGGCACGGGAGTCAGTCCAGGGCTACACTTCTAAAACTAAGCAGGAGGTGAGCAAAAAGTTTAATTTGAGGCTATATTTTAGTTACAAATTTGCGCAGAGTGGCACAGTCACATTTAAAAATAATTGACAGTTGATAATTGAAATGATAATTAACTGTTTAATTTTCTTTAAATTGTACCATGAAAAGCAAAGAGAGCACTTTAAAAGTGCCTGCTTAAAAGGATTCAGCAAGGTTTTGCATTTCCAACAAAGTGATGCCCCTTTGTTATGTAGTTGTTCTGTTCTTTTCTGTCTTCAAGAATTTGATTGGGTTTTCTCCCAGGTTTACAGTTTGAAATAAACTTTTTTTAATTTTGTTGTCAGATTGAGATCAGCCGGAGAGTAACCCTGGAAGAGCTTCCTCCTGTTCTGGTTCTTCATCTAAAGAGATTTGTGTTTGAAAAGACTGGAGGCTGTCAGAAACTCACCAAGAACATTGATTACCCCATTGACCTTGAAATCAGCAAAGGTATGGACCCCTCACTCACTCTGTATGGATCCAACTGACATGCACAGACCAAAGGCGATTAAAAAAAATTTCACTGGTGCTATAACTCTATAGTGTACTTTCATTATCACTTATTTACATTTATCTCCATTCTGTGTGTAAATGTTTGTATCATGAAGCAAGAACTCATTTTGATTAAAGCTGTATTTATTATATATTTTACTATAGTTGGCATCACCAGTCATGACATAACTATTCACTTAATGCATGTACACAAGATTGTTTACAATCACAATGACCCCACCTTGAATAAGAGGCATCATTAGTTTCCAAGTTAAGGTGTAGATAAATAAATCCTTGAGTTTGATAAAGGAAGCTGTGTCTAGTACCATACCTGCTGAATTATGGTTCCCAGAAAAACATTCATTTTTTGTTACTGGAAAAAGAGGTCAAAGTCATAAAAAAAAATAAAAAAATAAATGAGAACCATATCTCCAGAGTCTTGGTGAGAAAATGGCAGTTGGCACTACACACTGAATAATTCAGTTTGCACAATCATTATCAGGCATAGCCACACAGTGATTTGTTAACATCTATGGAGGAGTTTCAGTTCATGAAGGATTTCAGTGTTGTAATGAAATTTGTAAACTTTTTCCCATTTTCTTCTAAAACACTTTTTAATTTAGATGTTTTTCCCAGACATATGGTGTTTATAAGAAATTTTAAATTACTTTCTAAAACACAAATAACATTTGATAGGTTGCATCTATAGGCAATCGTCAAATGTCATTCAAATCCTCAGTGTTTCCTGCTTCTAAATTCTAGTCAGCTCTGTTGTTGCTGCATACTCTGTCAGTGTAAAGACAAAATTCATAGGAGGCTAATTTGTTTTTTTCTGTAGGTCAGCAACAAAACATGTTGCAAAACATTTCTGCATTTAATTATAATTTAAGCTTTCAGAGCAGAACATCTTTGTCTAATCAGTGGGATTTTCTTGATCGTGGTTTTCTTTCAGATCTCTTGTCCTCTGGAGTGCGGAGCAAAGTTGTGAAAGGCCAAAGAACGTACAGGCTCTTTGCAGGTGTGTTGTTTGTTTGTTCTGAAGCCATGTGTGTTTAAATGTGTGCATCTCCTCCTCCATCCTACATGATCACATAGCTTAATACAGAAAATGATTGTTGGATTCACTTCAACTTGAATTTGTAGTATAGAAAGGTTGTAGGAAAATGTTTTGAAAGTTATAGTACCACCTGTGCAGGTCAGTCTTCAGGCAAAACTCAGACCGAACAGTTTTCCAACTTTGCAGTAATGGATGAGTAATAATTGAAATACAGTAAAATATTCCACAGTTCTCTAATGTCCATTTTCCCCCTGTCTCTCAACTCACCTAGTTGTCTATCACCATGGAAACAGTGCAACAGGCGGTCATTACACCACGGATGTCTTCCATATTGGTCTTAACGGCTGGCTGCGCATTGATGACCAAACAGTCAAGGTCATCAACCAGTACCAGGTGGTGAAGCAGACTGCGGAACGCACTGCCTACCTGCTGTACTACCGCCGCATTGACCTGCTGTAGACATACACTTGCATACACACACACACACACACACACACACACACACACACCCTCACATACAAGTACCCCAATATATTGACAAACGCACACAAATGCACTCATTGACAGTTCAGTACATTTACACCACATGCACAGCAAATTAATGAACAGGAACACTGCCCAACTTGTCCTCATGCAAGATTTTCCTCCTCTTCCTTCTGTCCCTGCTTTCCTAAGAACCAGCTTTTCCAGCACCCCTTTCCTCTTCTTTTTTTTTTTTTTTTTTTTGGAGGAAGAGAAATGAGCTGCATTCACGAAGATTTCCCTGTGACTGCTCTCTTCTGTGTGCACCACTGCTGTTTTTTCCTTTTACTTTTTGATTTTCTTCTAAAGCAGCAAGAGAGGACTGAAAAGACTGAACTTGGGCTTAAGTTACAAGTTAGGACCTGAGACTCACATGACTGAGCCCACAACTTGGCTCCGATAGCAAACAGTGGACTCACTCGAGGCTGCAAGTGGACTGCTGGGTAATTCTTGTTTGAATTACCTTTTTTAAGGAAATGACCTGAAAAATCAGTGTTTGCCTTTAAGTAAAGGAGAACTGTTGGCCTGAAGAATTTGAAGCAGTTTAAAAGCCTATTTTAATTTGCCCTAGTGCATTGAAAAAGGCCCGGCACCAGCATTACCATGAGTCTCTCTTTTTCCAAGGCCAGATTGTCTTCTTCGCTGCCACCAACACCAACAAGTCCTCCTCCTCCATTTCCTCACTTTTACGACGCTTTTAAATCTTGGTACTTGAGCCATCATAAACAGGGGGAAAAGGAAGGTGGTTCACAGAATGGGAAATGAAAAGCTTCCTCTGAGAGTTCCTTGTTATGATTATCTGGGTTTAGGTTTAGAAAGACTTAAAAAAAATATATATATATATAAATAATTACTGCGCTTTAGGGTTTAATAAATAAGCTTCTGTGCACAAATTATAAACTGATTGATAATGATATGACAGGCAAATGCATATTTTGCAAATATTTAGTTTAAAATGATTAAAAAAAAAAAAAACAAAACCTAAAAACACAATCTAGCTGACTGAGAACTCGTTCGGCTCCTGAAAGACTGCACTAGTTTTTAGACACAGTTCCTGCACTGGAGAGATGGCAACCAATCAGATTCCACTGCACAACCTGCCCTTGTTTACTCTGTACATTTCCTTTTCTGTCCATTTTTGTTGTATTTGTTCTTTTCTTGTCTGAAGGTTCCACCTGTGTAAAGGTGGCTTATCAGTGTAGTTCTGAGCCACAACATCCTTCTAACCTCCAACTCAGAAGAAGCGGGGCCTTCCTTAGGTTCAGCATGTGTTTTTCCCTACTCAGTGTACGAGTCTAACCCTAATCAATCTAACCCTAATCAGGCAGCAGCAACTAATGTGTGTGTATAAAGACTGAGGGGAATATACCTGACACCTTTGTATTTTACTCCCTTGTTCAATGTTTCCTCCTACTTGAGGGAAACTGAGTGTTGAGGGGAAATGGGACTAGTGCTACTCTGCTCTGCATAAAAGCCCTGGACATGCACACAAAAGGAGATGGTGTTTGCTTTTGTTGAAGGTATTGATTTTTGGATCTTTCATTGATGACGATTTTTTTTTTTTTTTTAGTTACTAAAAGTTGTCTCTTTCTTTTCGTCATTGATCATTTATTGGATGTCTCCTTGCTCTTGCTTCTTTCAGAAGAAAACGCTTGCCTTTGAATTGGTGTTTGAAAAGAAATTACACAGGCTAAAGCACAACAATGAATAAAATTGATACAGTTCTTTGCTTGATATTTTTCATTTTGTCATTTTCTCTTTTCACAGATTTTGTTTTTTGATTTTTGTGTTAGACCCATTGCATTACATCCACCAGTACCACAATCTCAGTATTAGCACTAAGCTTAATGTCAGCTCATGTATTTCTGGATTTTGACCCAAACTTTCATTTTGTTCTATACAGACTCGCTTAGTAAGGTACACAGGTGAGGTGGTGGTCATCCAAAACGTCAAAGTGCTTTTGGTCAAAGAGTTGGAAACATTCTGTTAAAGAGCCGAATGTGGAAGTAAAATTCCTTTTACTTGTTAATAAAGGCTATTTCAGTCTCTACATTTACAAAATTACATTTAAGATATAAATTATATTTAGCTATTGTGTAATACAACATTATGTGATGCATAGTGACTTTACCTGTGGGTTTCAAATTCAGAAACCTTTCCCAGATAAACCAAAGGAAAACATTAGAGGCTCTTCTGCCTTCCATTTGATTTGTCGTCGATCTTTATTTTGCCTTTTCCATTCGACATCCTGTTGCCATGTTCCGTCACTGTCCACCTCTCACTCCACACATGAAACAACATGCTGTTTAGACAGTTCATTCATCTTAGAACTTAAAATGAGAGTGCAGTTGTGCTGCTGGCTTTGAAGTCATCTCTGCACAAATTGTGACTTTGAGTTGCTTTTTTTTTATTCCCTTTCCTGTCCTAAAGAATGTGTGGAAGTTGAGATTCAGAAATGGACAGCGTGAGCTTTCTGTTGTACCGTTTGATCTCGGTCTTTTGTGGCTGGTCAGGGGATGTGCTGATGAAATGCTTCAAGTGTGTGCTCCTAACATTTATCATTGTCTGCTGGGAACTGTTGGCATATTGACCTTAAAAACAGTCTATTCTGTCTTTTTAATTTTAAGCCTCCAGCATTATATTTTGTTTATTGTTCAAATAAAGGATTGTGCAAAAAGCAGTTTGCTAATGAAGTGTAGTCAGAACACTACTTGGTTTCCTTCTAAAATAGTTAACATTGGGAACATCTGCAGTCTCTCTTGACTGTGGACTGGCCTACAGAACAATGTGCACAATAAACCAAAACAATCTGTGGAGTCTTGGTCTACCACACTCTCTTAATTGCTCTCTTGTTTCTGTATGTCAATGTATACTATGTGTAGTATGTCTCATCTGCCACTCCTGTGGTCTAACTGGCTGCCTCGTTGCCCACAGTGCTCCGTTTAGGGCCTCGGCTGCTTGTTTTAATGGGAAGCAGACCATCATTGAAAAATTTGCCCAGTAAGGTTTTTGTGCCCTTTAGTATTCCTTACTATTTATTCCTTTACTACAGTTCTACTGTCCACTAAAATGCAGCTTCGCTCAAAAACTTATAATTATGGTGTTTTCCTTGTTGATGTGTTTCAAGGACAACAAAAATCTTTTTACAGCCTCAAAGCTCAAGTTAAAAACATGTTTGAACACTCACAAACTGCCTAAGCTCACTTGCCTGCACTCATGTCTCATTCCATCATTTAGGTGGTGATGGTGATGTACATTGGTCAGTTATAGCATTATAACCAGTTATCCGTTTTCATGTTTTCACTGATCAGTGTCCATACAAGTTAGAAATTAACCACAAAAATGTGATTTTTTGGTGGTTTTTACACAAACAGTCTTCAGAGGCATTTAATAAGATGGCTACAGATAATGAAGAGATGCTTTTGTCATGTGCTCACTGATCAGTCACAAACATCCAAACACATACAGTAACTAGTTGAAATGTTATGGCTGGCTGGTGGTACACGTACCACAGTCTTCCATCAGTGGTGCGCAAGCGTCTTCTGTTTGTACTTGGAGGAATATCAGAAATACTGTGCTGCTGTATATACCAGGGTTTGTGGTCAGAGTGGAGCTGAGGGAATTTGACTGGAATCTGTAGAAAATGAAGCAAACCACAAAAAAAAAAAATATATATCATAAAGTAATGATTAGAGTCCCTTTATCTCTTGCTCCATCTTATCTAATTCGGCTGTATCAGTGTCTGAGGACGAGGAAAATTATTTTACTGGAAATAAATCTCAACCTTGGTGATAATGGTGTTACTTCTCTCGCACTCGCTCATCTTTTACCGCGTTACCTAATCCCAGCTAACATAGGGCGGGAGGTGGGGTATGCGCTGGACAGGTCGCCAGTAAGGCTCCATATTTTCTCAGGTCGTACTGGGTCCAAAAAGTTGGAGAAATGAAGGATGACTAAAATGGTTTGGAGGAGGTGTGAGGTGTCACTGGATAGTTTATGATTGGAATTTGTGTATCAAGTGCTTTGGCCATCGCTGGCAACAGACCTCGACCCAGTTGTGCAGACAAATCTGCAGACAAATTCAGACACGGGTTAAATGGCGTCCACCACCATCAAACGCCACTCCACAACTGTTCCATCCTTCCAGTGGATTTCAGAGACGTACAGAATGAATGCCAGTGCACATTAAACCTATTCTGGTCTTTCCCTCCACTTAGTCTTTATGTGAGTCTTCTCCTCTCGGGCCTTTTAAGGCTTAAACACTGTTTTTCAACATGTTTCAGCACAAGCCAGGCCTTTTAATGGTTGTAGCAGCATGCTGCATCTTAATGCTGCGGCATGGAATAACGGCTACTGCACTCAGAATGCTGCTTGAGGCAACAAGTTCAGTCCACATGCTGCAGCAGTTAAACAAAGGGTCCTTGTCACATCTGTGCGTCTGCTCCACAAACAGCTTGACCTCTTCCCACTGCGTTGAGTCATTTGTTTTCGTGGGCAGGAGACGGCCATCAAACTGACCACTGAAGCAGACGACAAACCGCCACAACTCAATATCAAACAAATGCAAGGGCAAATTCTTAACGTCTTATAGGGCTTAAAACCACTATCGCCATATTTCGAGTTACAAGCTCCAACACGTAACACGGGATTATTTTTGTCTCGTTCACCTACAACAGTGTTTTTACAAATTACTTCCACAAAAGTGCTTATGTTTTCAATCTCCTTTCTCTGTCCGTCTGTGAGCAGCACAACTCAAAACAGATGGATTTGGATAGAATTTTCTGGTGGTGTAGTTCATGGTCCTGGGAAGAAGGTGATAGACTTTGGTCGATATCTGCGTCAAGAGTCGTGATTTTTCTTTAAACTGATTTTATATTTGTGAGATGGGGAGTCGAGTGATACTGGGAAACAGAGCAGCCGTGTTGGGGGGGTTTGTGCTCTCTGCACGTTCACTATTTTAAGAAAGATGTGTGTGACTCACTGTGTGTGAACAGGCGTGAGCCTTTAGTGACTTAGTCTTAAATCTAAGTATTGATCTCAAATAAAACTAGTCAACTTTCCTTTTTCATGTCACAGTTGAAATCCGTGTTTTGTTTTTTTTTTAAAGTCCAAATAAACGCACATTACTTGTGAAAACACTTGATTTTAAATCAGTTTTGACAAAGCCCTTGCTATATTGGTAATTTTGGTTTCCAATGATAGGAAAGATATTGCATTATTTTGGATCTGTTACCAGTCACGCAGACATGGGTGTCAATCAATTATATTTAATATTATTGATATTTAATTACATTATTTTAAAGATAGTTCAGTAAATGAAAAACCACATGTAGCATGGGGGGGGGGGGTGGTCTCACTAAATGGTTTCTTAATCCCATCAAGAAAAGTTCTGGTGTCAGTCCCTCATTCATGGTGGTTACAGGTCACTAACACTGATCTGTGACCTTCCATCACCGAGTGCTTTTCTTTCACGTTTCCTGTTGCACCACTTTCCACCCTGGGGTTTGTTTTTAGTAATTAGCCCTGTACACCATATGGTGTGTTCATTCAATCTCCCACAGTTTCCCCCTCAGCATCTCAGTTTTGTGTTTTGTTTAGAGATTCACCAGCAGTCTCTAAGGAAAGTAAACATGGCAACCAGTGCTTCAAGGAACCTCCACGAGCCCCTATCTAAATAAACCAGCCCTCAGTTTGTCGGGTGTATGTGTGTGGTGCTCAGTGATTCCCCGTAATTCTTTACAAGACGTAGCGTTCCACCTGCTCAAGATTATATAGTGCCAGAAACTAAACAA
Source organism: Brachirus orientalis (assembly GCA_016785285.1). Lineage (NCBI taxonomy): Eukaryota > Metazoa > Chordata > Actinopteri > Pleuronectiformes > Soleidae > Brachirus > Brachirus orientalis. The sequence continues at coordinate 3,824,575 of JAFBJR010000172.1, forward strand.
GAAGCTGATGGTTGAATTGTGTGTTCCTGATGTTGTCTTCAGCTGAGGCTAAAGCAAAGTTTCCACTTTCCACTTGGCCTGGTATGAGTTCTGGGTCAGTGTAGCCGAGTAATGAATAACAGTTTTGGGACGCAGCCCCGTCTCTTAGACACGTCTGAGATACATGATTACAAATGGGATCAGTACCAAAAATGGGAATTGGAAAAATCCTCTCATTCACATTACGGACCGTTATGGATCATTTAAAGAGAAACAAACTGGTTCAGGTGTCCTGGTGCTTCTGATTTACACACATCGGTGACACGTGGTCAGTAAAAAGCTGATGATTTACGTTTCAAAATGTCTGCGAATTGTTGCACAGTTGCTAACCATTATGTTTCCTTGTCAGCTTGACTCAGGTCTGATAACTTTTTCATACTCTGCATTAGACACTTGAATGGATCTGAAAATACAATTTACTCGATCAAAATATCAGCCTTTACAGAATCTGGTTTGGTACATCACTCAGTACAGTGGCTTTATTTTATCTGAGAAGAGATGAGGTCTGAATACTAAATATTTCCATGTAGTGTGATTGGTTCATAGCCATGAAGCCATGAGGATTTAGGTTTTTCTTCTCCTATGTCTCAGAAATGTTGAATATCTAGACCACAGCCACTGTCGACAGCAGATGCATGATGGTCCAGACTGTATTTTGAGTGCAAGGCACAAACTGGCAGAATCCTTGTGGGAAAAAAGTCTGTCCGAGGTGCTGGGTTTGCTGGCATTCCTCCTGAGTGACCATGTTCTTGAAAATATGTGAAATCAAGCTCTTGATGGAATGAAATGTGAACTATGTGGGTCGCTGCACAGCAAGGGGATCAGACCCCTCCGTTTAAAGAGCAGGAGTTGTTACTTGTTTGGGCCCGTGTCAGCTTCACGCCAGCCTACTTCCTCTCTTTATTCTCATATAGATTGATTGATAAATGGAGATACAGTCCATGCAGCTACAACTGCATGCAGATAAATATAGGTAAAGGTGAGACTAGGTCACAATAAGATAGATCAAAGCAGATTCCAAAATTAGACATAGAATAAGAAATTAAAGCAAACACAAAAATTATAACCTATCTCAGAAAATGACCTATTTAAATATGACGCATTTAAATAATGTTTTCACTGATAAACCCTTTAGTATCAGGTGTCCTTTGAAAATAAAAACCTTATGTCGTAGAGAAATTGTCTATAACTAAAAAAAAATAAAGGTTAAATAAATATCTGTAAATTTCTAACTGACATATATTAGAAATGAACCTTTCTTAAGTTGTTATTATAGAGGACCCACTTGTTTGCTTGCTGTTTAATTTGTTTTATCATTTGTATGTGTGCCACCTGTGTAGGACTTTTTCTGGCATAAACTCTGACCTTGTCCGGAGCAGTGGCTCTCACGCAAACCGAAACCTGGTCCTAATGAGGTAGAACCTACTTTCTGTGGAACTGGTTGAGTTTAGGGGTAAGGTCTGAGTTGTGCTTAAGTTAAGGGGTTATGATCGGGGATAACACTGTGTCCATGCTGTCCAAATGAATGAAAGTCAGTGCAGTGTTCCGAGAACAGCTGAGCAAATTTGTGTGTAGGGTTAGACCTCTTTTTCTGGACCAGTAGTCCTAGTGTGGGCCAAAGCCTGGTCCTAATGAGGCAGAATCTCATTTCATGTGGCTATGGTTGCACCCTGGATTAAGATGAGTTCTGAAATGAGGTTAAGGTGAGGGTTATATCTGGTTATGGGTTAAAGGTGGGGGGAAAGGTTTTGTTGACGCTGTCCGAACGATTTCAAGTCAGTGCGGCGTGCATGTGACTGTTTGTGACGATACATGCCTGGGCAATAAAGTGTCCAGCAGTGGTGATTCACAGATGCTGATGTTGCTGGCTGCAGCGGACTCCTCTGACGGTGCGCTGATTTACGCACTCTTCCCTCTGATGACACTGCGCTGCTCGTCGTTGCCAAGAACATAGCCTTCTTCAGGGAGGCTGGCGAGTGTGGGAGTGAGGAGGGAGACAGTCATTTTTTCCTCTGCTCACGAGGGGTCTCCTTCTCTATATAAGGCACTGAGGGCTGCACAGGAGTTACACAGTTCCTATGCGCTCCAGGAACAGCGCCAAGCAGCAGCAGCAAGCAGCAGCAGCAGACTGGTCCTCTCACTAGGGAATAATCCACGGTGATCCACTCTCCTGCGCAGAGGAAGAAGACATATTTATAAGACAACAGCAGGATACGATATAGGTGAGCAACGATGGCACTGAAAACACGTTCATTTGCAAATGGGCACGCATTATATATATTTTTTTTGACATGCTCTGGTATAGACATGCAAGAGCAAGGGTTTACTTCCGGTTCTAAACAATCTAGTGAATTTCAGTCTCCTTCATGCCACTTGTTGATGCTGTTGCCAAGACACCGCCATCCATTCTCGAGTCTCCTCTAAGTTCACTGAGAAACTTCAATCGATTTTAAGTAATAAATAAGCATGCCAGCAATATGGCCTATCACTGTTATTACCTAAATATGTATGTGTCATGAGCTGTGTTTGCCTCATGGTGGGGTAGAGAGGAGGTCAGAGCTGAAGAGGACTGTCTTACTGGACAATGTGTGGATATGGACATGTGTCCAACACTTCTATTCTGTCTGTCACTCAGGTATAAAATTCACGAGAGGCATGAGAAGGGCCCAGATACATGAAGCTGGTAGAGGTTCAGTGTGAAAAAGGGGGGAGCGGCAGCTCAGAGGAGCAGGGTGTGGTGCTGCTGCTGCCCACTGGCTCACAGTGCCAGTGCAGAGCTGGCACTGCATGTTGACACAGAACCAGTGCCAGACCTCAAGCTGTCTGTTCAGCCAGAGTGAAAGGGGTGAAGGGATTCAGGGATAAGAAGCAACCTGAGCCAGTCGCAGTTTGGTTTTTTTGTTTTTTTTCCTTTTCCTGTGATCACACTGACCGACTACTCCTCCTTCTTTATCAGAGTTGGCAACTTTGTGGTTGGCTTGGTTTTAGTCTTTTGTGTTCTTCCACTCGCATGTTGCTGTGCTGTGGGAGGTCAAATAGTGTGGTCGATCAAGACTTTTAATCCCGGATGTGTCAGAACTGCAGGGTTGTGTTTAGTGATGGTTGGAACTCAAGAAAGACAGTAAAATTCTTAGTACAGCATATTTTATAATTGCGATGCGACAAGTTCAACGCAAAGTGAGTGTGAGTGAGCTGATTAAAGCTAACCCTAAAGCTGAAGATCAGTGAGTCAGGATTCATGTTCATGACAAAGACATCACCTGATGTTTCTGTCTTCACGGATTGAAGGACAAACATGGCAATATAGAAAAAAAAAAAGATGTTGATTATCAAATTACAATGATAATATAATGTCAAAATGTAATGTTAGTATCATGGTGCAGCCTCCTCTGTGAGGCAAGGTACACTATAGAGCATCTATCTATCTATCTATCTATCTATCTATCTATCTATCTATCTATCTATCTATCTATCTATCTATCTATCTATCTATCTATCTATCTATCTCATCTTAAATACAGCAGAGAGGCAAGTGACTGCAGCTTATGGGGAGAGTTTCTGGGCCACTCATTATACCTCCATACATAAACCTGCATCTTTATATGTATGTAATAACTTGATAACATTGTGGAAGTTCTCTTAGAATCTTCTATATGAGTTAACTCAGCTCTGGGCCCAAATTCTATGTTACTGTACTGCACTCTGTTGACTCACGCAGTAGGGAAAGACACATTAAATATTTCCTCTCAGCAGGTTGTGTCTAGGGCTTTGAGGAGCAGCGCATACACAAACTCTACAGTCTGCTGCAGCCTGACAGCCCAAGCCAGACAGCTGAAGAGACAGAATGACCCTCACTGCCATGACCTGGCTCCATGTCGTCTCCCTCTTGCTGTTGTGCGTCAGGGACTCAGCGTCCCTCTTCCTGCCTGACTCCAAAGAGCTGAGGCAGCTGCTGAGCCGCTACGAGGAGGACGCAGATAATGACAGCAGCAGCAGCAGCAGCAGCAGCAGCAGCAGCAGCTCACCTGGCAATAGGACCCGACGAGCCATTCGCTGGTCAGACCGTGAGGAGATCCTGCAGCTGCACAACAAGTTGAGGGGGGGCGTCTACCCCACTGCCTCAAACATGGAGTACATGGTGAGACACGTCCCTCTACCCCACTCACCTGTTTTAGTGTTGCTATTCTAAGTTTCTGACCCAATTTGTTTAGCTTTACCTTTCAAAGAACTAAGTTTGAATGTGTCAGCAACACCTAACTCTGAGATGAGGATGGTAATTAGGTTTTAAGGTTTTATTGTTCCTAGAAAATTGGAATTGCTCTAATAAAAACTACCTTTTCTCTCTGCTGGAGATATGCAGTCATGGTGGCGAGCTGCTGCCAGTCTGCTGTGTTGTTGCGCTTTAATAAGAAGGATAATAATGCTGCGTCTGTTCTACCTGCAAACAGAAGGGAGTGTGAGGGATGCCCGGGTCAAAGGAGGGAGGAGAGAATAAGGGTTGAAGGGGAAAGTTATGGGACAACGTGGCACATCAATGGGTAGCAAAGAAGAAGGAGACGGATTATTGCTGCAATGCAGAACGTTATTGGAAACCACAAGGTCCATAAAATTGAGAGAAGCATTGGTGGCCAGTGTGTCTCTGAAGTGTGGTTATAGCCTGGAAGGAAAGTGTCTGTAGATTTACTCTGCTCAGTTCTCTCTCAAATTCCATTGAACAGGCGGTGTGTGTGTTTGTGTTAGTGTATGGGTGTTTGGGGTTACAGTAGTGTCTGTGTGCACATGTTTTAGTGACCACCAAAAGGCTGGAAATTTACAGAGGAAATGTGCTTCAAGGGGCCATGTTGTACGCAGTCCTCCTTCCATTCACAGCGCCCCCTCCATGGATGGAGTCAGGTGTCTTCTCTCCTTTCCACTCTCCACCACTGTAAAGAAACCCACTCAGGAAATGTGGATAATTCAGCTGTGATTGCTGCAGATTTGTAGTGGATCAAGGCCAGGCGCCAGCTGCTCCACTCGAATGACATTGTCTAAGGTTAATGTTGTACATGTTTTTGGCTGAGTTTCAGCTCTCTGGGAAGGAAGGAAGTGGCAGAGGCATTGAACAGGTTGTGGTTAGGTATCTACTGAGTCAGAACATGATGTAGATTATACAATATACCTCCATATTGTTGTGGATACAGCAGGTGACTGTTGCAAAGTCTTTACAATCGGTATAAAGTGAGTGAATTATGCATGAAAACTTTTTTTTTTTTTTTTACTTAATCTGTGCAGGTTTGGGATGACGAGCTGGAGCGGTCGGCCACTCACTGGGCAGAACAGTGTCAGTGGGACCATGGACCACAGGACCTGCTAATGTCTATTGGACAAAACCTGGCTGTTCACTGGGGCAGGTGAGCTGCAGTTACACACACTCTCGACCTTTACAGTTAGTTTATTTTTAATTTAAACTTGTGTATAATATCCACATATAAGACTATGGCTGTTACTGCATAGTAACCGTGTTTCATTGTGAGGTCTCCTCTGCTTACTTCTCCCTTTTCCGAGTGCATCAGGGAAACTACGGCATCCTTCACATACCAGGATGGATGTAAAATCTATTTTCACATCTCTGCACTCCTCCATTCTCCCACTCTCACTAAAATTCCCCCTCCCTCTTCACTGGTTTATGTATTCGATTTATGTGGGTGGAGCCGCTCTTTCTCATTTCTCGTTTGAAACATACGTCCATTTAGGTGGCTGCTTCTAAGCTCCTAACATGTTTCTTCAGTAGCAATATGGGTGCCTCCATAAAACAAGGCTCTTACCTAAAGTACAAATAAAAATCTTATTCTAAGATGATAACATAATTTTTTTTAATCGATTATTTAATGATTATATAAATATACTTATTGGTAGTATATTTGATTTGTTAAACACCCAGAAATGTTACTTTCTGGGTGTTTATGAGTAATGTTACTTATTTTGATGTCGATACAACCATTTTGACCAGACAATGATTCTTAGAACTGGTGATCCCATCAGTATTTTTAAGTCTCAACTGCTATTTGAAAATTTACCATGACATTTGGAGCAGAAGTCTTTGTCCCCTTCAGAGGGAACTCTAATAATTATGATGGCATTTGCTCTACATTATTATTATTACATCATTACATACTAGCATTTAGCTCAAAGCTCTTCTGTGCCCACCACTGAACTCTTAGTGTTTCTGACAATTTCGAAACCCAAACCCTCCTATAATGCTTATTATGACTTATGCTATAAACATAGCTGTAAATTGTAAAATATCGTATTAACACAAGCAGCAGTACAGATGGTCTCTTAGAGAATCTGCATGCTTTTTTCATTATTACACCTTTTTATTTGCTGTTGTGAATATAATCTGTCTGTGACAGATGGAGTCGTTTCCTGTTACCTAAAGTGACGCGTGTCCACCTGCTGCAGGAAGCACATTAGCTCTTAAACAAAATCAGTTTGAACTGATTTGCTCCTTTAAAAAAAACAGTATTAGTATATGTGAGGCACAGGCGCGCATGTGTGTGCGTGTGCCTGAGTACATACTTGACACAGTGTGCCTCTGTGTATGACAGGGTAAGGCTATCGCAGCAGGTGCCCTTCCAAGAATCTGCTCTCTTTCTCACAGCCCCCTCTCCTCCCTCCCCATCCCCTTCTTTTCTTCCTGTGCCAACAAACCTTTTTTTCCTTTACTCCAGCTCTACTCTCTGTTTGTAAGCTCAGCACTTTTCAATACCATAAAAAGAGATGTTTATAATACAAGCTACAACTGATTTGTTAGGCTGTAGGACTGTGTTTAGATTTGCTTTAATTCTTTTTTTTTTTGTTAAACCTGATTTGATTCCCTCCTGTTATGGAGTGTAACAGACTGAAGGTCTGTGTGCCAGCTCAAATTCAGACTCACCTCTTGAGGACTGAAGGGGGGATTCAAAGCTTCTCAAGTCAAGCCAAAGCACCTGGCAACCCCTGCAGTTATTTCTCTTTTTGCTCCCTGGTACCTGGATGATCTGTGACTGACCCCACTGTTTGTCTGTCTGTGTGTTTGTTTGTGTACGTCTGTGCCTGCCCTCCACAGATACCGCTCTCCTGCCTTCCACGTCCAGTCCTGGTATGATGAGGTGAAAGACTACACTTATCCTTACCCCCACGAGTGCAATCCTTGGTGTCCAGAACGCTGCTCTGGGCCCATGTGCACCCATTACACCCAGGTAAGACATATCAATAAGATGAAAGCAGGAAAAGATCAGTTGAAAGAATTTATAAGAAACTTTTATTCAGACCAAAGATAGATTAATGAAATTCTGCTGATATTCCCAGAGGGAAATTTATGAAGTGATAAATTTACAATTAAGGTTTTAGTCAGCAGGTTGCATTGTGAATAATGCTGGTGTCATGTTTTGACTAGACATATGAATACACAGTGAAAAGACAAATACAGTCAGGTCCATAAATATTGGGACATCGACGTAATTCTAATCTTTTTGGCTCTATACACCATGACAATGGATTTGAAATAAAATGCACAAGATGTGCTTTAACTGCAGACTTTCAGCTTTAATTTGAGGATATTTACATCCAAATCCGGTGAACGGTGTAGGAATTACAACAGTTTGTATATGTGCCTCCCACTTTTTAAGGGACCAAAAGTAATGGGACAATTGGCTGCTCAGCTGTTCCATGGCCAGGTGTGTGTTATTCCCTCATTATCCCATTTAACATCTTGATTTTAGGAGAATGCAACAACTTAATTTTGGTAGAATGCTGAATGATGATGATCTACCAGACTCACATGACTTTCTTTGTGTTACAGTAGGTGTTTATAGATCTTGTGTTGCCCAGTGACATTTCTGTGCTGCATACAGCAAGTAGTTGGTTTTATGTCAAATCCCGGTCATTAAACAATTTGACAGGATAAGCTTTTCTTATCTGTGCTGCTGCTGTATACATTACAAACCCTCCCTCTGTCAGGTCTGATAGTTCTGTTTTTAGATGAAGGACACAGCATAGAAATAATGTTGCATTGTTTCTGTTCACGAAGACCAAACACAGTTGGAATAAAAACATCCACTACAAAATTCACCAAAAGTTACCCACTGCAGCTTGAAGTGTTTCCTTTATTTTATTATCTACCAAATATCTGAAAATAATGATAAGTTCTGTACATACGAACATACTATTACTATAAATATACTATTTTACCTGATGGTTATAATATACTATTTTACCTGATGGTTATAATATACTATTTTACCTGACGGTTGTTGCTAGGCAATATAAGACTGAAGCTCCCTGTGTGATATTTTGCAGTATTTATGGGCCCTGTTTTAAAGAGACTTAGGCATCAAATGACCTGCATCAAAAGACCTAGTTTACTTTTAGAATGAGAATATAAACAAATATTAAGTCTAAGTAATTGAAAAGAAGAGAGTATGGGGACAGAAAGAGAACCTGAAAATTGGATAAAAAAAGTGGAATCAATCAAAAGCAAACATCTCAATGGGTGAGATGGCAACAATTTCCTCTAGACTTTACTTTGTAGCTGCTGGGATGACTTTACAGAAACACCCAGACTCCTCCCTCTGCCTAAACCTGAAACCTGATCACTGCCATCTGGTAGTCATTTCCAGACATCCACACCAGACATCCCATACTGCTTGACCTGGATTATTTTAAGGATGCTGCAGAGAGTGGACAGTGCCAAATATAAGCATCATCACTTTGTCCCTGTCTTTCATTTTTGGGAAACACTAATGTATGTGTGATTCAGCCAGTCACTCTCGCTAGTCAGCCTCTACAGATAAATTGTAGCGGAGACTAGCACTCAGCACAAAGTCAATGTGCTGACTCACTGCTTCCATGGCTGTAGCAGGGGAAAAAGACGAACATTCCAGAGGAAGGAGAGTGCACATGTTTGAGAGTTTGTGAGGAAAGTCAGGAGGAGTTATGGAACATGTTGTGTTGTATTCGCCGTCTAATGGCACATCATTCATCTGTAACGCCACAGCAGTAGCAGCTTTCCATTTAACAAGGCAGTTTTACTTTGCCTCAAACTGTTTTAGGGCTTCACTGACCTCTATGGCACATTTTCCCACGTGTAAATGTATGTTAAAAATGATTATGATTGCATCACAGAGGGCAAATTGGGTTTACAAATGATGTGCATGTGACTGGGGCAGAATAACAGACATGACACTCCTGGTCTTCCAGTGGCCCCTCTTAATTACGACTTCCAATCCAGTTTCTTACCCTGGAAGAAGTGAATGAACCATGAGTGAATTTGGCTTATAAACTGATTAGCTGCTAATACTGGAAATTCTTTTATCCCCCTATTTACAGCTGGTCTGGGCAACCACTAGCCGAGTGGGCTGTGCCGTGCACGTGTGTCCAAGGATGAATGTGTGGGGAGAAATATGGGAGAACTCCGTTTACCTTGTGTGCAACTACTCTCCAAAGTAAGTTCAATATCTCTCCATGTTCCACTATTCATAAGCAATTTTGCTGTCTCGAATTCCATCTTCTGACAGTGCTGACAAAATCAATTGCAAAATCTCCCACAGTAAATACTTGTACTGTATGAAGCACCAATTGTTCAAGGGGTTTCTATTACACTGTGCCATTAACGTCCTCCCAGAAGTTGGAATAGAAAAATAATAGTGAAGCACAGGGAAAGAAAAACAAGAGCAGAGCAAGCGTTTGTTTTCCAGACGGCCCACAGGATGTAACAGCCTGAAAGACAGCGAGGAGTGTGGGGCTAATGACCATTTAAGAGTGTAACTATGAGCAAAGAGTGCTGAAGTAATTACAAGGTTATGAGCCCAGTGATGCCTGACTGATGATTAATTTCCACCATAGTCAAGGTGTCCATTGTGCCCTACCTCTGCAGGGGAAACTGGATTGGAGAGGCCCCATACCAACATGGCCGCCCTTGTTCCCAGTGCCCTCCCAGCTATGGAGGAGGATGTAGGAATAATTTGTGCTACAAAGGTGAGAGCATGTAAATGTTTTCTATGCAATTGCGTACAAAGTAGGCATTACCAACCTGAACCCTATCTCTGTATGCATCTATAGAGTCTCAGCGCTCAGAGACAGAGGACATGAATGAGGTGGAGAAGCCTCAGGTTCCACTTCTGCCTCGCACCACGACTAAACCTCCCCCTAAACCGAAACCCTCTGCTCCAAAGAAACCAGTGTCTAAGCCCACCACACCGAAGACACCATCTTCAAAGACTCCAAGCAACACCTACTTAGGTACCGACAGGAATTGCTCAGATTAAACTCACACTGTGTTTGTGTGCATCTCCTATCTTCACCTTTTTTTTAAATCTCTTGCAGCTCAAACCATTAAGTGTGAGACCAGACTGCGAGATATGTGCAGAGGTGCAACATGCAACAGGTCAGGTTATATGAATACATTTGAATGAATTTGAAAAAAAATGAAATAAAATTTAAGGTATTAAATATATGTACATTTTCCTTCTCTCCAGTGTCAACTCACTCTTGTCTTTAACTTGTATTCTGACTGCAGGTATAATTGTCCAGCTAGCTGCCTGAATAAGAAAGGGAAAGTCTGGGGAACTCTCTTTTACGATGTGGTGAGTCTGCCCAGACTAAACAACAGAAAAGAGTATGTGATTTCCAGTATATATTCTGAATTAATATTTACAAATTCACATTTTTTTATTGTTTCAGCAATCAAGTATTTGCCGAGCTGCCATTCATTTAGGTGTAATTGACAACAACGGAGGGCTGGTTGATGTCACAAGAGTGGACAAGTTACCATTTTTTGTCAGAGCCACAAAGAATGGTGTTGAGTCTCTTAGGTAGGCAATGATTTTACGAAATATGTAGTAGTTTCACTGACTGATGCAACAGCATTGGGACACATTGCCCTGTGATTCACACTTGATGCAATAATGGATTCGTCTGAGCACAAATGAGTCTACTTTGACTTCTTTTACAGTAAATATAAACCGGGAAATGCCTTTGTGATGGCCAAAGTGGAGGGTAAGTGAAGTACTCTTTATTGGTAAAGCACTGAATCATGTTTCTGTAAAGATCTACACAGTCAGTCAACATATACAGTATCAGAATCGGAATCAGAATACGTTTATTATCCCGAAGGAAATTGTTGTTACACTTACTCCATATCAGAGTATCACTTTGGTTAAGCAATTTTCTTTCCTCTTTCTCTGAACAGAATTGACTGCTGACTGTTACACCACAGTGGCTGAAATCTGCCCCTTCAAAAAGCCCTACTCACACTGTCCAAGGTGCCTTATACCATCTTTGATTCAAGCATAGATTATTTAGTCAATTATTAGTTGCCAACACTTGGAAATAAGTATTTCTGTTAATATATGACCCCTAGCACAAAATGGCATGTCATGCACCAAATGCTGAAATGCTCCAATTTCTTCCTCAGGATTTTCTGTCCCACCAACTGCAAGTCTCAGCCTTCTTATTGGTCACCTGTCATTGGGAACAACATCTACACAGATGTAAGTAATCCAAGTATCTGTGTTGAGAATCCCACCAGAGGTCGTGCCTCTGTAGTCCTGTGCTAATCTTTTAATAATACACCCAAGGCCTGTTAGATAAAGATAAGAAAGAACAGACGTGTCTCTGTATCACAGTTAAGGCTTTGTGATAAGTGGTAGCCATGGATCATCTTCTGGGCGCCAGAGAAGCTAATAAAAAAAAACCCAGATTATATTGAATAGCCACCAAGGGGTAACTACGCCGGTTGCAGTAAGAACTCCATTTTAACAGAAGCCTATGGGAGAATAAGCTCACTTCTTACTTGGTAGCTATGTAAAGCCTTTGAATTACTGTCTGAATTTGGCTCATGGAGAATTGGACTAATGGTGAGGCAAGCCCAAGACTTGACGCTTGAAGCTTGACCTTTCAGCAGTTTTCTCACATGTATCTCACCTCAGACTGAAAACTTGTCTGTAAGCAAATGAGAGCAAATGTTTTTTCAGTCTGCAGTGGTGACTCAGAGCTGAATATTGTTCAAACCCAAGATGTAAACCATCTGTTTAAAAATGTTTGTGTGTGTGTACAGTATTTTGGACTGTATTTTTATTATATTATTCCATGGCAAAGAGGAAAGCAAGGCACCGGGGTTCCTCATTGCTTGTGTGTGTTCAGTACTGGTGTGTAAAAAGGATGAGTTAAATGCATGGGTCAAATTCACTACCAATAATTGGTGCGTGCGTGTGCAAATATAATTCTAATTTTATTAAAGCCATTCTCTTCTGTCACTGCCTCCTCACAGAGCTCCAGTATTTGTAAAGCAGCCATCCATGCAGGGGTGATCAGCCCAGACGGTGGTTTAGTGGATGTTCTGCCTTTGGACAAGAGAAAGAGCTATGTTGGGGTCCTGAAAAATGGCATTCAGTCTGAAAGGTACTAATCTGTTTATCTGAGACCAAGTGTTTATAACTGAAATTATTTTTCCATATTAGTGTTTCATGTTTCCACAAACACTATAAACCTGAATGCTCTAAGAGTTCATTCTTCTTTCTCTAAACTTCAGTCAAGAATATTATTTATTTTACAAATACTGACCACTTTTTAAAACTGTGTAATATGTAGCTCTTTTATCTAGACAAATATCAGAGCGGTATTCGGTATCAGCAGATACTCAATGGTAAAAAGAGCAAAATCAGGATTGGGGCCAAACAAGCTGATTGGGATTTAGGACCCTCCTAAAAAATACTGCCTTGGTGATAAAATTAAAACCAAAAAAAAAAGTTTCTGAAAAATGCCAGAGAAAGGTGCTTTTATTCAAACACCCGAGCGTGATTTATTCTTCCTGTAATAGTGCATGTAGTGGCTTCCCTCCATGCACACCGTTTTTCTCACATCACTCTCATGTCTGTGGCCAGTTCCACTGGACGAAGGTAAGGCAAAGAAGCCCTTGTGGTCAGTTCTGCTGTCATGTGAGGTTGTAAGAGTAATGGTGTGGTCTGATGTGTGGACGGGCCACACGTGGGATCTGTGCTTACTTAACGCAGGCATTTCAATTGAGCATGCAAAGTGCTGAGTGGACAAGAACTCTCCAAGTCGGATCCTATGACACGTAATGCTGAGCTGTGAAGGCCCCACTCAGGGCATGAGGATAGGAGGTCAAAGTGCTGAGTGGGAGTCCGTGCCATGTGCCAGCATCATGGCAGGGTGGGCAGTTTGGACTGGACTCTATAGCTGGGGAAGTAATCACAGACTATCCAATTACCGGAGAATGGAAATGCTGTCAGTGCTTTGCTTTATGTACAATTATCTGTGATCTGATACCAATCATACTGGCCTATCACGATTATTGATCATGGCAGAGCTTCAAGGTCTGTCCAGTAATGAACTTATTACAAAATAATCAAGTGTAACACATGTGGTAGCTGGAAAGGTCATTCTTAGAAATGTGGGAACAATGAGTCATACTGCCAGTGTGTCACTGAGTGGATTTCTTTTTCTTCTTTTTCCTGATTGTGTTCTTTTAGCTTGATTCGCTGCTTGGAGGAACTCCAGCAATAATTTCAATTGAAGTTGATTTTATTCATCGCTGCCTCTGAACCGGGACATAATATCCTCTGTTTCTGTAAATATTAAGATATTAGTGTTATCTAGACTATTAAAAAAAAAAACAGAAAACATGGAGGTGTGCAGTTTGACAGGAAAAAGGCACAGAAGGCGTGATGAGAAATACATGACTCAGAAATTCGGATGAGATAAAGCAATGCAATAAAAAGCTGGTTGTGGTGAATTTACATTATTCAGAAAGATTTTACCTACGTGTCTTAAATACTGTCCAGCCCACCAACATACTGTATAGTCCTAGTGATTTAATATGAAATACCACACAGGAGGCGCCTGCATCTTTCCAGTCATTCTGAGACCTCATGATTTATAATGATCTTATGTAAGATTCTTATTTTTCATTATACATAGAATGTTCATTAAAACACGTAATGTATACTTAGTAAACATTTTTCTGACATTACAACATTCTTGGTAATATTAGTTTATCTGCCTTTTTTTATTGGTAAGCTTTTGGAAAAACTGATACATTTAAGAAGTAAATTACTTATCTGATATAAGATAAGTAATTTACAAATATGGCCAGGCATCTCGTGAAAAATAGATTTTAATCTCAGTGAGACTATTTTCACCTGGTTGAATAAAATGTAATTCCTCTCACTATTTGAAAGTAACATAACATTTGCACCTGCACTAGTGATTATTAAATGTAACACATTTTCTGTATCTTCTGTTTGCAGCAAGAGCAACGCAGAGGGCGGCTCCTTCCGAGTCTTTGCTGTGAGGGAGTGAGACGTCAGTTTAGAAGTCCAAAGACCAACAGAGTCACCTCTGCTGCTCTTGAAGAGCAGGAAGTGTCCACAGGTTGGATATCGAGACTGTTCATCTCTTTGTGCCTTCAATAAATACAGAATGTCCCAACAGATCAATCAACACATTTTTCTCTTAGTTATCAAACTGTAGCCACCTAGTAAAAGTTTCAAATATCTTAATTATTATTATTATTATTTTTTTTTTACTCCAGATATGGATTTTTCGTAGACATAATCTATGAAGACAGAATACTTTATGTATTAGGATGCATTGAACAGCTGGTGCTGGAAGTTTAGAGTTAGACCTGTTTTACAGGAAAGTACTGTTTACATTAATGTTCTTATTACAAATATAAGTTGGCTTTCATACACAGGAATGTATACTGGTCACACTGTATTTAATCAATGTGTACAGAATATATGATATTTTGTTTGTTTTAAAAATGGAGTACCATATATTAACACTTCCCCGCTATGTTCTGATTTATTTTTCTTTTCTTCGTCACCTGGATGATGTTTGCTGTCATGTTCCTGAAAAATTGGACTGTGAAACTACATCTTAGTCTCGTTTGTTAGTATAAGTGCTTATGGGATGTGTTTTTGAGTGGATAGACCGGGGCACACCAAGCGGACATAGATGGAGAGGAGAACGTTTGCTAAATGAAAGTGTATAAAAGCATTAGGCACTGCAGCAGAAACATGTTTCCCTGCAGTGAGGACGGCTGGGGTCAATTCGGTCCCGGACGTGTGAGGGGATTATGTAAAGATGTTACATGTGTGGTACGCAAAATTATGTTCATGAGTTTATGATAGTCTGTGGAGATGAGTCCTCAGAATGGTGGCAGATATGTTTATAATAATAAGCGGTAATACGTCAATATATATTTATTGTTGCTTAGTGTTTTCCTTGTTTCTTTATTTCTCTAGCTTCTTGAGGAGTTTTGCGTTTGAAAAAGAAGAAGGTTGTGGCTCTCCGTGAAGCTGCGTCATTGTGTTTTCCTGCTTTTTGATTGGTCTAATCTTCACTCCTACCAGTGTGCGTTTTCAATAATGTCTGTAGTGGAAGTGTAAAGAGAGGATATCGCTGACCAAACTAAACCAAACAAAACTAAAATGAACAATAATGTCCACAGCTGAGGTGTAAAGAGGATTACTATGTCGTCATGTTGTGTTATATGAAAACACACCAGACAGATCAGTGTGTCACATGTTTCTGGTACAGAGAGTTGTTTCTTTTTTCTATATAAAGATTAGGCCATCATTTGAGGATTGTGAATGTGTTCTTACTATCAGACAAGCACTTTCTACCAAATTACACTACCATTTGCAGAGCATTCACCAGACAGATGCTTGTGATGTCTGTCTTCACACTGGTGCGATTCAAGTGAACATTGGTACAACCGAATTTTCTTTTCTTATCTTTTGATTCAAAACATTTCTATGTTGTCAGGTTAATGTACAGAGTAAGTATTTTGGCAAACTTAAGTGTCAAATCAGGCCCTCATTCACACCAGACACATTGTGGCACCATTAAACCATCTACCTGTACGTTTCCATGAGAATTCGCAATGAGAAGCCAAGACAAAATGACTATTGTCTGTGAAGATTCTCAGGTCATGGTATGAGAGGCGAAACGTCTTCAAGAAATTCAACTAAGTCCAGTTGCCTTTTTGTTGCTACACTTTTGGACAAAATGACTATTCTTAAAATCTTTTCACTTCTAGCATATTTAGACTATCTCTTTATTCTACCTCAGTCCTTTTGCTGCGCTACAGGCATTTAAGTCTTTTCTATATGGGAATTTTTATGGCCATTGTTAATGTTTTTAAGGAAACTGTAAATAATGTTTTTTTTCATCCACTATGCAGTAAGATAATAATTAAAATGTGTGAATTTATTTCAAGTGTCTTGTTGGTTTGTATTGTTTATACAGGTGTGGGGTGGGTTCTATATATTTGGCACAATTTGAAAATAAAGTATGTTTTATATGTAAAACAGAACATGTTTTTGCTTCATTAAAATTTAAATGATGTTTGCATGTTGTTAAGAATTATGTAAATAAATTGCATGGAAATTTACAAATGTTTTTACAAAATTGGAACAGATTTAAAAAAAAAAAAAAAGGACTGAGCAGAGGCAATATAGGTTACCAAGTTTTTTAATCTTACCTCAATGATGTTTGGATTTCATGGAAATTTTATTTATTTATTTTAATTCACAAGAACCATTTACCAATAAAAACATGTAAACGGAACATCGGGTGGGAGGCTGCTACAGTGACTAGCATTGTTGCCTCACAGCAAGAAGGTCACCAGTTCGGATCCTGGTTTGACAAAGGTCCTTTCTGTGTGGAGTTTTCTTGTTCTCCCTGTGTGTGTGTGTGTGTGTGTGTGTGTGTGTGGGGGGGGTTCTCTGCAGATACTCCTGCTTCCTCTGACAGTCCCAAAACATGCAGATTAGATTAAATGGTCACTCTAAATTGACAGTATGTTGGCAATGGACAGGTGACCTGTCCAGGGTGTAACCCACCTTTCACCCTGTGTCAGCTGGGATTGGCTCCAGCCCCCATGACCCTCATGTGGAGGATAAAGTGGTAGAAAATGAATGAATGAAATTGAGGGTCACGACTGTATGAAAAATTTGTTGTCGGTTACTGAAATTGTAATCGACAACAAATACCGACTTGCTGAAATCTATGTGTCGTGCATTATGAATGAAGGTCAGAGCCAGGCCACCCAGGATCTGCCCATTGTCTTTGGAGGAATATAACAAACCATGGATATAAACTGGCTCTGCTTCTTGTGGTCCAACACATGCCAACTGAAGTGGAACAATAAATTGAAGCAATCACTTTCATTCATTGACCACATACTGTACATAAACTGCCAATACCTGAGGGCTGTAGTGTATGGTGAAATCCTTTTACAAGAAAAATGGAAACTCTGTGGACTCAGCTACCATTTCACACTCTGAAGCAGTTAACAGTTAATTATGACAAGTAGCCATTCAAAAAACCTCATTTACTTTAACCCTGTGAAAGGGGGAGAAAGTTGGGGAAGAGAAAAGAGCAGAGAGACAGAAGAGACAGTTGTAAAACTGATAAGTCCTCATACCTCCAGTCCTTTTATTAGAAGCAGATGTTGAGTTTCACTTGAGTCCAGCTCGGACAGAGACCTGGCTGTCTTACTGATAAGCAGCTGCAACAGACATGTGTGATGACTGTTTTACTCCCATTGTCGATGGAGATCAAAATTTGTACTCGCATTGTAAATCGTCTGACTGCTTGAAGAAAAGACTCATAGCCCAGTTTTTTTTTTCTTTTAGTTTTCTTGTCCTCAAATGTGCTTTGCACAACAGATTGTATTGGTTGTACAACGAAACTCAAAGAGAAAAAAAAGGAAAAAGTAAAATAAAAAGTAAAGCAATACAAAATAAACATGTAAACATAAGAATAAAGTACACCAATGAAATATGAAAAAGAATATAAACAAGAATATAATAAAGCTATTTGAGAAAGGGAATATAATATTAAAATAATAATATAGTATTAAAACAAATATAAAAACAAGGTCATACTCCACAGCCATACAGAGAATAAGGAATTAGAATGCAACTGAATGATTAGATTAGAAGTGGCTGGTGATTTTTTTCTTCCAACATCATCTATTGCTTTCGGAAATCCAGTGACACCGTTTTACAGAAACATAATCATTTCTGTGGTGATTGTGGTTACAGCTTTAATAATCATAATTATAATCATGTTACAAGAAGTAAACTGACTGTAAATAAATCACTACATGGAAATGCTAGTGACATTAGAATGACAGAGGGCTCATCACAGCAAGTTAGCAGTTGTTGCTATATGGTGTTTTTAAATTTCATGACTTAGATTTGACTGAGTGTGCAAGTGGATTTGTGAAAAAGAGCATTAAATCAGAGAGACGCAGCATTCTCCTGCATTGTTTGAGTGTGAACCCTCGATGAGGCCTGTTCCGTGCTCTTGTATAAATGTGGGTGGTTGTAAAGTGAGAGCCATGTGTGTGGCTGTGCGAACTGTATTATTATCATAATTTAATACTAACGATTTTATTAGTGGGGGTTTGGAAGGTAGTACGCAAGTTCATTGAAGTAGAGGTCATATACTCCAGACAGGACCTCCAGGCAGATTCTTGGTCACTGAAGTGATAAGTAGAGGAGATTTCTGGTCAGAGAAGCGTTACAACACAGCACATGGTTTTAACTTAGTCAGACTGAACGGGCCAGTTCAGTCTGACTCAGTCCTCCAAAAGAGATGGATGGGTGGTGTAATTGCTATGACAGGTTGTGTCAGACCTGCTTGTCCATCATTGGAGTGAAGTAAGATTTTTGGCCTTTACCAAAGCCGTCGTTCTGAGGCAGCATTTGGAATGTGTTTGGCAGTGATAGCAAGAAAAGGAAAAATGTTTTGTGCGAACTGAGGTACTTAGAGCTGTCAACTTGTGTCAGGACAGATGTTAGTAGAGATGGGCTGAAGGAGATTGTTCAGACAACCTTTTCATTTGTTTCTATTACATTATGATGATCACGGGGAATACCAGGCTACTGGTGGTGGATTACTTGCAGTAAATAGTAAACCGGCATTCTCTCTGAGCGGATTGTTTATTGTTGCTCTCTCAATAGCAGTGAATCCTTGTCTGCCGTCCTTTTGATGTCTTGTTGGAAAAAAGTCTATTCGTCACAGAGAGGTCATGAGCCACTCTGACCTGGAACAGTTAAAGCCTTGGTTCCCAGATTGATATACAGGCTAAACATACAGTATACACTAAAAAGATAAGACCACAGTAATCTTGATGCTGACAGCCACACAGACATTTTCTGTTCTCAATTGTGACGCACGTTTGTTTTGGGAAGCGTGTGTTCAAGAGTCTGAGCCCATTGTATGTGCATATATTTCTCTCAGCAGGCAAAGAATTTTGTGGTATAAACCATGATCCCTGTTGTTTTAAAGATGCTGGCTTTTTCTCCCTCCATTTGTGGATGAAATATTTATTTGGATGATGGTTAAGGAAAAGTCAGTCTTAAGTGTTTCTGTGAGGTGACTGCTCTCTTGGATCAACTGTGACTTTAAAACTCAAACTCAAGTCCAACAGAAACTTCTCTCTCTCTCTCTCTCTAACATTTGGACAGATGGTGTTTACTGCAGGTTTTCATATTTAGATCACTGATGTTGGACTATTTTTTGTGCTATTGAAATTATGTAACTTAACATGCTATGTTCACAGTGATAATGTTAACATGCAGATGTTTGTCTTGTTTACTGTTTTGACCATCTTGTGTCTGTATATTCAATTCAATTCAATTCAATTCAATTCAATTCAATTCAATTCAATTCAATTCAATTCAATTCAATTCAATTTTATTTGTATAGCGCCAAATCACAACATACATTATCTCAAGGCACTGTACATAGTAGGGCCAAAACTTAATATTACAGAGAGAAAAGAAACCCAACAGTTCACACAATGAACAAGCACTAGGCATCAGTGGAGAGAAAAAAATCCCTTTTAACAGGAAGAAATCTCTGACAGAACCAGACTCAAAGATGTGCGGTCATCTGCCTCGACCGGTTGGGGTGAGAGGAATATGGGAGACAGGGGAGAGGTGGGGGACAGAAAGGGGGGAGAGAAAGAAAAAGAGGGAGGTGAGGGAGAGACAGAAGAGACAGATATTACCGTGTTGGCATTTTCTGATTAGCACCAAAACAAACTGCAGCTCACGGTGACGGGAATGGCATTAATGTGGTCATAAACAGTGTTGGACCAAAGTGTATATATATTCCTTTTATCAAACAGTGTGACTACGAACTGAGATAAAAAGATATTCATCGATAACAAATGAAGAAACATGGTGGTGTTTGTCAAGTTACTATTTTTCTTATGTTCACCACTGTACCATCTTATGTTGCCAACATTTGCAAATTAACACCAAAACGACTAAACTACTACTAGAAAAAAGCACTGGACAAAATATGGCTTTGAACAAACCTTATCACTTCAAAATAAGGATGAAAGATCCAGGGAAAAAAGATTTCACAACCAACCAAAAGTGTGAATGGTGGCACTGTGGGAGAAGTCAGGAGAACAACAGTCGGCCATTGTTTAAAAAATTTCTCCCTGGAAATGTTTCATCCATCTAATGAAATTCTTTTGATAAAGCAAATCTCAAGCCATGCATCAAAAACAGCTAAATAACCTACTGATAACATATCTCTTTATAATAAGTGTTTTTTTTTTTTTTATTGAAGAATACAATCACAAGCCTTTCAGCAATCTCTCAGTGTCCATTTTCGTGGGAAAAGAAGAAGCTACTGCAGTGGAAGCTGAGATTTCCCCCCACTTGCGTTTCACAACTGAATGATTCATTTGCCTCACTCCTCTTCCATCGTCTTCCCATTAGTCTGGTATTAAGCAAATGATGTTTCATGAGACAGTGAAACAATGTTGTGTAAACCTCCCCTCAGTAAAATATAGGGAACCTTGTTACAGACATCAAAACAAAGAGAACACTCATAGCTGCATTTGTTCTTCAGCATCACACGGTGAAGCCGACACATAATCACATGTTCATGGTTGGCTGCTTCATTTGTACTTCCTCTACCAGTTATTATTCCGCTGGGTGAGCATAAGAATCCAGTGGGCAGCACAACAGTTTGTAGTCACTTTGCTCTGACTGGAAAAATGCCCCATTTTCAGACCGTGGTATTAATGGTGCATTCCAGTTACATCAGAGGTCACTAGTTGTGACTGGGAAAAACAAAACATGATAGCAAATGTGTGTGTATATACACTACCAGTCAAAAGTTTGGACACACTCATTGAGTTCAATGAGTACTTTATTGAACATGTCTATGGAAAAAAAATCGAACCGTATGCGTACAACTGACTCAATGTAAAACAAACAAGACATAATTGCAATTAACAGTAAAAGTGGGAGATTGTTTTAACTACTGACATGAGTGGCAGCCATCATGGAGTCCTATGGTGGGATTTGTGAGGCTCATCTGACTTTCAGAGCTTGGAAATCCCACTTGAGGTGGTGTTCCAGTTGAAGGAATTCCCCGTCAACTTGGAAATTCTGACTTCCAATAACAACTAGACCACACCATTATGTCCCTCCTGAGTGATCTGATCACATGCAGGTCACACTAAGTACAGGTCTGATAGTCTGAACATAGTGTCACTTAAAATATCTGAGTCTGTGGTGCCTGGCGCAAACCCACTGGAATAAAGTACCTTACAGCAAACCTCCACTTTGTTTTCTTACTGTGAGAGGTTCTGAGAGTTTAGATGAAAGTAACTCTAGCCTTCTATGGGCATTTAGTTTATCCAATCAGTCTTACATCCCGACAGCCATGATCAAAACAATAATGCGTAAACATTTACACTAAGTATAAAGGCAGCAACAGCAGGGCATGATTTGAATGTGAAACAAATGTTTCTCCTAGAATTCTGCTTCAGCAGTGGTGCTGTTGTGCCACAATGGTATATGGACCTTGTTCTTTCAAGTCAAGGCAGTTTCAAATTAAATGGCCTTATCATAATTTAAAATAATTATATATTTTTTTGTCTTTGTTTTCACTTTTGAGCATGTGCAAATTATGAGTGATAATCATTAGTGGCACATTGATACCAATGATTATGTGAATTTTTGGGCAGCATTACCACAGATAAAACTGGACATTGTGTTCAAATCAGAAATTCACAGATGCCACCTGCAACCAGGCCTATATAATTGAGTTTTGGACAATACTAGTTGTAATGTCCACAACATTGACATCATGTGCTACTGAAGAGGACCTAAACTCGTTATTGAAACTATTAACTTCTCAGGAAAACGTTAACCGACATTATTTTCTTTCAAACAGAGTTCGTTTTTGCAACCAGCTGAGTGGTCCTCCGGTGGCTACATACATAGGCTTCATTTTTCAAACTGGCAGACCATATCCATTTTAATATACAGTCTATGCTCAATAATCTAGCAGTGGTGGCATTTCAGTGCTGAATGAATGTAGGGGACAAAAATCACTGATATCTTGCACATACTGTAAATCACAAAACAGACCGCTGAACAAATGAAAATGCAGATCTCAAGAGCTAATGTAAGAAAAACCAGCACAGAGAAATGAAAAGCTGTAGCAGAGAAATGTAGTGTGCAATATTTTTCCTACCACATGTCCTTTTTCTTACAGTTTAAGGTTGACAGTGAGAGGAGCAGTAGAAAAATAAATCAAAGACATTGAGGAGCTGTAACAACAGTTCTGTGAATGTAAAATTGCAAGACAGCACTATTGATAAATGAACATACTGTTTGGTCTAGAAAGACGTGTATAAAGTAGCTACAGTATACTGTATGTCACTAAACTTAATGAGTTATATTGTTTTCCGTCACGTTGTATAACTCCCTCCATCTTCCACTTTGAGAGTCACACACTGCAGACTAGAAGTTGTGTTGGATTGAGGAAGAGATCGTAAATCCTCCTCTAACATCCTTTGTCTCTCTCAGACTATTTTCAAGGGTACATGACAAATGAGGAGCTACGGTAGTTCTGGCTCCATCAGGTATGGAAACCATTTGACCTTTCCCAGTTCTGAGAAAAGAAGATTACCTACCTGAAACCACGGATCTCAATTTAATGCCTTGGCCATTAATGACAAATCACTCCAGAGTGCACTTCACAGATGTAATGCATTCATGACACTTGCTGAAGAAGGCTAAATTGAATTTGAATTTTGACTCAGGTTACTATACCAAAGCAGATTGTGTTGAGATTTCTTGTGCATACAGTATGCTGATCTAATGTTTTGCAATGGGTACATGGAAGTCCATGTTGTCATTTAAAGTACTGTCATAAAGGCAGAAGTTTCCACTCCACATATGGGGTAAATGAAGCAGTTAAACCTCTACCACTCAGCTGTGGACAGTTTGGATTCTCATGAAGAAAATCATGCTTTCATCTGAAAATGTTTGATTATAAAATTTAAGGTTTAATAAAAATAACAGAATGGTGACAGTTTGTGTTTTGAAGCAACTATGACCCGTGTGTGTGTGTGTGTGTGTGGGCATGGCTTCCAAGCTCCTAATTTGCACCAAATCACCTGTGCACCTGATATTCATTATAAGCTGAGTGCAACAGTACAGCCTTGGTTCATTACACTCTGCAAGAAGTCACCTACAATGCTGGTAAGAGTTTACTCTTTGCTTGAGCCTCGTCATTCAACACCTGCCACTTCCAGTCAGCTTTTGCTTGAGTCTTGGAGTTGTTTTTGCTCCATGTTTCTCTCACAGATCATACCTCACGTTTTATAATAAATGTCTCTAAACTTAATGCAGCTCTGTTCTTCTGCTCTGCAAGTTATAAAATCATTAATGTAATTGAATGTATCCATAAATATAAACCATATGGTACATAACAAGTAAATAAAGCAGTTTTTCTATATTGAACATTGAAACAGAAAATGACTGAAGTAAGCATTTCCTTTGTTGAACCTCATTTGTATATCTTATGAGACTTGCAAGTACAGTACATTCATGCAACATAAAAAGAACAATTCTTTCTGCACAGTATAAGCTTAAATAGCACCCCATATATATAAGTGAAGCAGTTCCATGCCATATAAAGTGCTGTATACAGCAAAAGTGACCGACCTATACAGTGATATGGATAAAGGGGAAGTGCATCACTCTTCAAGGGTAATGTAGAAGGATGAGTCTGAATTAAATATCACCAAATTATTTCTGGAGATAAAAGGCAGTTTTTACACTATGTGTGTTGGCTTCATTGATTACATTTTCGCTGATCTTTGTTCCTGCATCTGCTTTTTATTTGTACAATTTTTTTTTTGCAGAATGTCTCATAGTTACCGGTTCAATGTCATTAATGTAAATAAGGAATTAAGAGAACACCTAAATCACGCATTAAAGTCTTTACTGATATAAACTGTGTAATTATTTCACAGCAAAAAATAGGTAACATCCACCAAAACAAACCAAAATTACAAAATGTTTAGCACTGGATTCAGAATCCCCAGAAAATCAAAGACTGTGATGATTAAGTGTTTATCTTTTTGGGCAGTGAATGTTCTTCTCACAGAGCCAAATGGAATCAGATTCTCGATGAATACCCTGAGGCCACTTTTCCTATTTTACTGATGTCAGTGGACTAGCTGCACTTAACGTCAGCACTCACTATTCATGCCAAGACAAATGTCAGCCGGGGCCTCCCAGTTTGATCCCAGCTTTGGGTCATGAGTTTGTTTTACAAGACTATAATACACTGAAAATCTCTTGCTCATTGCCTTTTGTCCTCTGGTACTGTTGGAGCTCTGGGAAAAGGTTTGGTTCCCAGACAGAACTGGTTTTCTACACTTGTTGGTGACCTTTTCTCTGTGGGTTAGAACAGCTGACTGCTGGGAGCTGCAAAGACCCTTAAATTATTTTTATGAATAGTTTATTTAACGATTTGAACATTTATTCTTTTTCTACACAATTTGTGAGACTCCAGAGGTTGTGAATATGAGGGCCATTGTCCAGTCAGTAATTTAACTGTCAGTTTCCTCATTGAAAGCTGACAGTGACTTGCGCATTGGTTCAGACAGCAGTGATGAATGTGCGTCGTGTTTGCGTTTGTCTGTGTCATTATGCATCATTTTCTATGAACAGCCTTCACTTTAGAGGAATGTTTCTCAAAGTGTATCTGGACTTACACTGTTTCTTGTTTGGCCAGTCAATCATGGTATAAAACACAAACGAGAATTGTTTCTTTCCAATCTCTAGTGCATAGTCACTAATTATGATAGTGGGTGGATGACTGTATTTACAAGTGCAGTTATATTTAAAATCAGATTCAGACAACCAGTCTAAAGAGGATAAAGAAAAAAAAATTGTTTCTGTCTCTTTGAGAACCATAAATTATGTTTTGGGAGTGGCGGTTGAAGTTTGACGTCTGAGCTAACCGACTTACTTACTTGTGGTGTTGTCTCTTTGGAAGGAGTAGTGAACAGTAAGAGGAGATGAGGGTGCTGACATGAGTGTGAAGCCATCCTAACAAAAGTCCTGCTGACGCACATCAACTTTCATGTAGACCAATGTGTGCTGCCTCAGCTAAGATGCTTTGACAGGCGCCAGAATACTCCTGTCACAGTGGAGGTGTCCAGCCGCAGTGTGTTCCTCGGCTAATGTTTCGCCACCTCTCTGTGTCACTGACAGTATCAGGCACACACATAAATGAAGTTATTTAAGAGACACAGGTCTCTGATATAGGAATATCTTAAGAATATGTCAGACACATCTTGCATAAATGCTGCAACTATAGTGCAACTCTGGATGAGTGGCAGAAGATGGATGGATGGATGGATGGATGGATGGATGGTTGGATGGGTTTTGTCTTCTGCCAATTCCCTGAACTTAAGCACACCTCCAGTTTTAGTCCAGACTGACTGTGCATGCTCTTTGTAGCAGAACCCAGTCCGGTTGGTATGGCGCTCTTATTTTGGTCAAAAGAGACAATGAAGAAGACGGTAACTATGGACACCTGCTTGAGATCATGCAAGGAAATCCCCTGAAAGAACACAAGGAAATACAAACGAGTGTGAACTTCTGGAGAAACTTTGCCACCACTGGAACAGAATGTGAGATCAAATATGCATGCGTGGAATGCCATTGAGGTGGAAGAAAAAAATTATGGGAAAATGTGAAGAGTATGACCCTGACATACTCTGTCAGGGGGTTCTCTAGTCTACATTTGTTTGTTTATCAGTTGGAAAACACTGCTAACAAGAAACAACAATGGTGAAAATGAAAAGCAAGGATGTATGTTGTGAGATTGATGATGTGTTAAAACTGAAGTTCAGGGTGTGTTAATGGATCTTTTTGTTTATAGTTGTAGTTAATAAATAACTATCAGGAGCAATTGTGGTTAACTGCATCATTGTTTCCAAAAGTTTTTGTTTCTGCCTGCCTGAAATAAAATGCAGTCCTGGAGTTTTCAAACAAAAAAGAAATCAGCGTCATTTTGAAACATTGTCACTCTCAACAAATGAAACACTCTCAACCAATACAGTAGAAAGAAATGTTTGAATATGAAATAATGTGATCTACATAAAGAACACATTATTTTGTTTGTGTCATCCCACTCTGTCTGTGTTTATCAGTATTTGTCCTAATCTTCCTGGCTTTGTCTTTCCAGTGCTCTGCACGTCCTTCCCAGGCAAAAGCACATCATTTTCTTTTAACCAGCAGGTCCAACACTTAATTTGTTGTTCTGGATGTCCTCTATCACAGCACCATCAATCACCATCCCCATTTAGACTTAACAAGTCTCTGAAGTGATTATGTAACTCAGCAATAGTGGTGGTGAACAGTTCAGTGTAACTTTGGACTGTCCAGACAGGTTGCTTAACTGTGTTTTTAGTTTTCTGCCACAAACGAATTATGTGATGCTGCATGTCTGTTTTATTCTTGGGTCTTTAAATGATCACGACCACTGCCGTCTGTATTACTATAACTCATATATATATATATATACATATATATATACATATATATGTATATATATATATGTATATATATATATGTATAGATACTTCTGCTTTTTCTGGTGCTACTCCTCAGAAACATGATCAGATAAACAAAACATTTTATACAAAATCTGACACCATGTTAAAAGCTTAACATATATTCAAATCAAAATGAAAAGAGAATAATGAACCCATTCCGAATACAGTAGTCATAAAACAAACAAACAAAAAAAGATTCCACCATTTAAACTCATAAAATCTGTCTGAAGATGGGAGTGAGAAGATGACTCATTCTGACAGCCTAAGCTCCTGGATGGTCCCGAGCTTCAAGGCTCACATGGAAAAACATCTGATTGACATTGAAGATTCGGCTACGTGGAAAGTTTTGTTCCACGTTGGAGACAAGATGTCAAGATAAGTTCTGCTTAAAAAAGGACAGAGGATATACAAACGGCATTTCCCTCATCTGCAACATAATCTATCACAAATGTGTTTACCATCACGCACAGATTAGTGGGTCCTCGACCTCCCTTCTTCGACCTCTCTGAGCTGCTATACCTTCCTAGACCCACCCTCTCACTTGGGTCAGCTGATCAGACTGAACGTAAGCTCACAGGGGACCGTGCTTTTGCAGTTGCGGCGCCTAAACAGTTGAATGATCTCCTTGTGTATAGTAGGCCCCTTTTTACATTTCTCTTTAAAATCCATCTCTTCTTGGCCTTTGACATGATTTAAGCGGCTGACTTTATTTTTGATTTATTATATGGCTGTTATGTTTGTCCAGGTTTTATGTCATTTATCTATTTTACTGTCTTGTGTGCGGTTTTACGTCTTTTGTTTATTATTCTGTACAACACTTTGGTCCACTGTGGTTGTGTAAAAGTGCTTTACAAACAAACTTGGAGTGGATTGGATTGGACATATCCTCACTTAGGCTGGTTCCACCGAGCAGTACAGTGCAGTTCAACTTGCTACAGTATTGTACAGAACAGGAAACACTTACAACATGCATTTCTACGTTGGGGTAAACAAAGACACTTGTTGACATTACTTGTTCCAGTGTATCTGGCTCAACCCGTTAGGTACTGAATCACAAAAAAGTGGGACAGTAGTGTACTTAACCAAACCAAACTATAATGCTTGGTGGAAACGAGGCCTAATATTTCCTGAA
The DNA here is from genome assembly GCA_016785285.1 of Brachirus orientalis. NCBI lineage: Eukaryota > Metazoa > Chordata > Actinopteri > Pleuronectiformes > Soleidae > Brachirus > Brachirus orientalis. The sequence continues at coordinate 3,852,699 of JAFBJR010000172.1, forward strand.
CTGAGCAGCAAGAATCTTAAGAATGTGCTAATATCAGAAGGAGTTATATAATTTGTTTACTTTTGCAGAGAATGTTCATCCTCAGTGTCAGACTTATGAAAACACCCAGAAATTCATTAATTGACTCCAGGTCTGTTCTCCAGCTGTTTTCCTGATCACTCCAGACCACAACATTTTAATACTTGTTCTCTCATCTCTGACATTCAAGAAATCCATTACCAGAGACTAGACTGGAAGCCTTCTTAGCCGCGATATAAATTCATATGACACAATGATTTGCGGGGAATTTCTGGAAGACTTTACCCACTAAAGGACACATCTTGTGTTCTGTGCCTTAATTGCACCATTTATTGTGCAAGAACACATATGCTTTGTGGAGCTGCCTCTACTCCTTGTTGCCTGTGAGAATGTGCATACTGAGACATGCATGTGTGTAATAACCTGTGCAATGTGGAGAGCAGTCAACCAGGAGAATTACATCTGCCAAAGAGATGTTTTTTTTATGTTTTTGGTACTTTGATTGTCTGCCTGTGAGCAGCTTAACATACTATATTTTTAATATAGTATGTTAAGCTCGAATAGTTTCTTCTTGGTTATGGCCCCAAGAAGAAACTATTCGATTTTGATGTTAATCTAGACACAATTCCAGATTCTGGATTTCTTTTTTTGTTAACATTTTTGTGAATAACTCCTAGCAAAGGCCAGTATTGCTTTGAATAAAATAATGTAATTGTACCTCACATAGGTAGTGTAGTGTAGTCAGATTATCAGATCTGGGGCATGAAAAACATACTGAATAAATAAAAACAAAATTCACAGTTGGCCTTAGGAGCCATCTTTAAAGAATTATTATTATTATACCCTTCACTTGGTCTCTCTATACACACTCTATGTGCATATTTCATGACATGACAGGACATGACAGCTTGGCTCAACCTTGCAGGAGGAAGAGAGGTTCTTCTCTGGACCCTGTCTGTACTTTCTTTTTTAATGTGCTTTAAAGAGTTTGTAATGTATTTGTAAACACCGGTGAATTTAATAAATGATAGCATTTGTAAAGACTTAAACCTGACTGCTCACTAGTAAAGCTTAGATGGAACTCGAGGCTGCATCCCATGTCACCTTTCAGAAATGGAAAAACCCAGTTTGAGAGAAGTTGTCCTTGAGTTTTGGTGTCACTGAAGTGTCTCTGTTTCAGGTCCTCCTATAACTTTAAGAGCATGTTGCCTCACATCCAATGTGTACTTATTTAAAGAGCAACACACCTTCCCAGCTTTAAAAATGCCCTTTTAGGGATGTTCGACTCATTCAGTCCGGCTAAATTGTGCATTGTTGGCATTTTGCAGGGTGTTATTTTGTGTTGTGTTGTGTTACCAGGACCTGCTCTCCCACTTACCTGCACCTCTGTACTAACATCAGAGCATTTGACTTTGTCCTTTAAAACCGCTTGTTTTCACCAATAAATGGTTCAAATTGTTTCTATGAGTCTGGCAACATCGTGAGGTGGAGAAAGGAGTTTTGGAAAGTTTACGGATCTGTTTGTTTCAGCTGGTGAACATGACTGGAATTGATTCTTGTGATGTGTCCATGCTACATCACCACCGCCAAGGATTTCCCCCCTCTTGTTCTTTTACGTTTACTGTTCCGTCTTTCTGCAACAATACCCTGAGGGCTAAGTGACAACAATGTCTCCAGACATAAATACACTATTTGAGCCAAACAGTTCTTGAAAACAAGCACTTTAACATAGAATGTTTCAGTTCTAGTATTTTTTTTAAGTATTGTTGACTTACACACCTACATATACACACATAGAGCCCACCTTGAACAAATTATGCTTTAAACCCAAACAAAACTCACTAAGCTTTAACTTTTAGTTAGTGGCATATTGATTATACCTGTTACCAACTATCACTGTCACTGAATTCACAATAACCTAGTGTGTTTAGTACAACCATTGACAGCATAACTGAACTTGGAAGAGGACTGTCTTTCATTCTCTCTCTGTTTGTCTCTCTCTCTGTTCATTTCTGTGCTGGACCACCAGTTGCTCTGAGACCTCACTTCTTCTGGCCTTAAGTGCTCATGTCTTCTTCCCGGTGTTTTGGATCTGGCTCTTCATTCTCCAGGACACCCAGGTTACTCCCCCCCCCCCCCCCCCCCCCCCCAGGTTACTCCCCCCCCCCCCTCTCTCTTTGTGTTTTTCTACTTCTTCTCCCAGATGTGTGCATTACATGCTTGGCTTTGGCCCTTGTAGTCCTCTTTCCAGCTCGTTATGGTGCATAATGTCATGTGGTTCAGGCCCTATCACACCTGAGAGACGATATTTACAATCAATATTTATAATCTATAATGTTGTCATCCTGACTGTCCTCATCTGCTCTGGACCCATGACAACTATTGCAACTAGGGCTCGCTCCTCTGTTGCTCCTCCTGAAAGTTCTTCTATTTCCTTGTTGGTTTGAGGAATTAAGGACACAGGATGTTGTAACAGATTTGAACACCCCATGAGGCAAATATGTGCCTTGTAATACTAGTGATACTGGTTTTGTCGTACTGGTCTTCATAAATAAAATGTATTGGAGCCTTGTAAAATCTCATAGACTCAAAGCAGAGACCTAGACATGTCATTAAACGCTTCTTCAAACTAAAAGATAACAGGGCTTTGAGTTGTATCAGGGCTGTAGAGCTTTTTGCAGCTTTAAACTGCATAACTTCATGGTTGTTCTTTTACAGCTGTCTTGTGTAAGAGTGTAATGGTGTTTAAAGCCTGAATTTGTACTGGCATCCCACTTTTGTCTGTCTCCATTACTGTAGTGCTACTAAATTTATTGGGCACCACAGTGTACTTAGGTTTCCGAGAGCACTCAAAGCTTTTTATTTTTTTTCCCCTGTCCCAGTTAAGTCTGCAATTCTGCAAACAATATGGACTTCTTCCAAAGTGAAGCACATGCCCCTTTGTTTGCATTTACTCTTAAGGGTAAAAGGTGGATTACATTTTCTTTTCAGTTGGATGGTTTGTCAGGAACTGACACCAGATCTTATCTTGCTCAGTTTTCCGGCCATAGCAATTACTTGTACTTCCAAAAAAATCCACCTTTTGTTTTCCTCTCTTGAATAATTTGACTAATTTGACCATGGTTGAACATTCAGGTTCCAACTTGAAGTGCCACCTCTCCTTACAGGCTCCTATATTTAGGGGGTTTCCAATCATAAATTCCCATGCAGCACAATGAAGACTGCTGTCTGTCTCTGCTGCCCGAGCGGACAGTAAAAGCTTCTGGAAAGTGTATTTCCCTGGCCTCACTGGATAAACCATTACCATTAGCAATGCTAACTACCTCGCCTTTCATCACTTTACAACTCAGATTGAACTGAATGGAACTTTTGTATTAGTGCGCACATTATATACATCAACTTGTTCATAGTGTTGTAAGCTATGATTCCTGAATATGTGGAGACCAAACAAAACCTCAGGGAGTAGCAGCTTTTTTTTTTTTTTAACAGGGTATCTTGGTTTTAGCTGTCTAGCATTTAATGTTGAGTCTCTAGCATCTGGGCCATGTCTTAAATTTCAGTTACGTCTTATTCAAATAGATCTGACTGATTTTGATGTTTACAAATTTGTATGACAATATTTCAAAAACTAGAAGGTGCTCCACATGCACATTTTTCAACATTTCAGTGCCCTGACCAACAACTAGGTTGTGTGGACGAACAGTTTAATCTACCCAGCTATCAATCACCATACTCACCAAGTCTCTCAGATTGAAGTTGTAATGTCTTGACCCTGAAATAAATATTAAAATGTCCATGAATACAAGCTCAGAAATTCTATAATGGACATTCCAGTATACTGTGAAAAGGGCAATTCTAACACTTTTAAAATAACAATGTGCATATTCCAAAACATCAAACAAATAAACGTATGAATCTTGTTTTCTACAGCTTTAATGTACAGAACAACTTCAAGCAAAAACTGGTTGTCACTTTGTATCATAAAAGAATGTGGAGAAGATGAAAGGAGATGCCATACAAGCCCACGATGTCACTGAGTAAAGGTCATGCCTCCTAAAAGTACTTATTTTTATGAACCAAATCCACACCCATTATTTTGATCCACACCAAATCTAACTTGCACCTCAATAGTAGCATTTTACAAATGCTTTTTTCCCATAAAGATCATTGCCTTATTTCTTGAGAAATTATTTAAAATGTAGCAAAAGCCCTCCTCCACACTGTAAAAGGAAGTAAAAAAAGAAATAAATTCCTGCATCTAGCCACTAAATTTACGTCAACAAAATATGGGTTCCTTTGCCAGTCATGACCTCGCTTTCTGCAAAATTTTGAAGAATCAGTCCAATACTCTCTAGGAAATCCTGCTAAATAGACGACACAAAAAAACATAACCTCCTTGTGGCTGTGAAACTTTGCCTTTTTGCAAAGTCCAAAAGTAAATTTGTTTTTTTGAAAGATCACTTGCCATAAAAGTCAAATATTTATTGGTAAAAAAGAACGTTCATTTTCGTAAAAAAAATGTTGCGATGTAATATAAAAGGTAATTTAATTTCATGGAAACTACTGTAAATTTTATAGCCTCCCGTTGCTCAGTTTTGAATCTCTGAAAGAGCAACAACGTGTACTCAGTTCCTCTCTGTGGAATATTTTCCATTGTAATTTTGAACTGTCTGCTTTGAAAATGTGAGTGAATGCAATATTTCTGCCTTCTATTCCCGGTGCTCAGTATTTAGAAAGATGGTTTTCAAGTAATGCATACTGTTACCATCCTCTTGTTTCATGTGGTGCTCATCACTGACGTTCTGAAATGCTTTTGGCTTTACTGGTGTACTGCAAAAGCTGGTACGTATACTAATTTGATTTGAAAACATTTAATTAATGATGTCAGTCTTTCCCAACCCTTTCCTCACTGCCTTTTCTCCCTAGTCAAATAATGACGTGGCACAGTTCATCTCCTCTTTGCCCTTCAGTGGAGAGAATCAAGCAAGGCCTCCATGTGGAGACTACACAATATTCATACTCAAGCATATTTCAAATGAGCTGTATGATATTTGTTAGCGTCATACTTTCAACTTAGCTTCATACTTTTTTAGTATAGTGTTAAAAAAACATAAAGGAACATTTGGCACGTGTTCAGCTTGTAACACTGATGAATGTACACACTGCTGTGTTTGACAGATCAATACTGTAGATGTGCTGCCAATCTATCTCATGTTCCTGATTAAAAGCCTAATTAATGTGAGGGTGAGTGATGGATGAGAGAGCATGGATTGTTGTGTCATCTGAGGATTGCTTATCAGTTGATGACATCTTTAATACACTATTTAATTTGTATTAAACACCACACCTTGAGCTTGTATTGAGCAGTATGAAGAAGCCAGATATTTGACAATTTGACAGCACAGTGATAAAGTGTTTAGTACAGTAGAAGATACTTGGTTTGGTTTGAATTGTGTACAGTTTGCATACACTGTACGTCTGCATGCAAGTCTCTCCATGTGTCTGTGTGGATTTTAGCGTGGCTTCCTTCCACAGCCCAAATACTCACTGATTGGGCTTAGATGAACTGGGGACTGCCAGTATTCATGTGTATGTGAATGTCACACCAAATGGTTACCAAATGTCCCTGCCTCTTGTCCAGTATCAGCTGGTATTGGCTCCAGCACAACACCATTTCACAGTAAAACAATGTAAATGGCAGCATTGGTCTGAAACTATGTAAACAGCCTGGTTGTAGTCCTACCAGGATTATACTCCCAAATGCTTGTCTTTATTTCTAGCGGAAATGAGAGATTATATCGATCAAAACTGTATCAACTTAAAAAAAAAAAAACATAATTACCAACCATTCCCTCATCTAATCCTTTGTTTCCACATAGCCACCTACACATAAAACAAATGAGGGACGTTACATCTCAGATCTCCATTTCCTGTTGTGAATGCAGTTCAGCACAGATCTCTTGACCTAAATCCTAGACCAAACCCAGCCCAGTCTAATATTGAGTTCATGACTACAGTAAACTTCGAATGCTGCATCACTGAGGTTTTTGGGCAGGTGAAAAGAGTCCAAAATTATATTAGGTTTTGCAGTGACAACCAAAGAAACCTGGAAATGGTCATGTTTAAAAGCAGATTTCTACATTTATTAGATTCTCAGTGTATTCATTATGGTAGCTTTGGGTCTGCTTTGAGCACTAGAGAATCACTTTTAAGCTCAGGGCTGAAGATTTGCAAAGGAACAGATGCACAATATTTACCAAGTATACACTGGAAGCCTAAAATTATTGTTTACTTCTCAAGATTTCTGTAGGTATGAAGAACTGACGTCCCAGGAAATGTGATCATTCTTCCATGTGGACATTTATAGTACTTTAAATTACTGTAGCCGTACCATGAATCCTAATCAGTCTTTTCCAGGCTGTCCTCCAGAGTGTCCCATTGTTATGACAGTACGTCCTGCTTCAGCTGATAGAAATCTGAATGGTCCACATGAGCAAACTGTATACTGTATGCTGGTGTAATAGTGCAAACTGTGTATACTGTCAGATGGAAATGTAAACTTTTACAACACTTCCACTGTCTGAGAAAAATTGAATCACTTAGGTTTATTGGCTTATGTAATGTTATGTAACTTATTTTCCTCTTTTGACTGTTTAAAGTATAAAAAGACCTGATACTGTTGCAGATCACTATGTCACACACATTTTTCTAATGAAAAAGGTACAACTCAAGCTTCAAAACAAATGTATTAATGACCAATATGCTGTTTAAATTATTCATACATTGTGGATATTGTTTCCAGTGACTTCAGAGAAGAAAAAAGGATGGATTTCTTTCTGTTTTTGTATGAGGTCAGTAATTAAGGTGTAAAAACAAATGGAGCATAACACACTTATATCATTTTGTGATTTTGAGTGATTACAGTCCCTCTTGGTTTGTGCAGCGTTGAACCATCATCTAGTGGTGACTTTATTAGAACATCCCCAGACAAAGATGTAACTTTCTCTTAATTCTACATTCTCAAAAATCTAAATGTTAAATGCTAAGATCCTGGACAAACTTCACTTGTCTTCTTAACATTTTTCCATTCAGTTTTACCTGACAGGTCTTTGACCACAAGTGTAGGCTTTTACTTGAAAGATAAACAAATGTGTGCCTAAAAGGGCATTTGCTGCCCTCTGCTGACAAATATTGGGTCTTGCACATTAGCCATTAGCTCTAAACAGAGGTCAAGCATACTGAAGTGTTGAATGAAAGCTTTTGCAGTCTTTCAATGTCCAGAATGTTATTTATCTAGCAATTAATGTGCTTTAGTATAAAGTTTGATTAGAAATTTTATGCATGTTGTGTTTTAGTTCAGTCAACAACTATGTCTGATTAACTAAGGAATTATTATAGCATGATTCAGACTCTTTAGAGCAGGTGTTCCCAATCTTTTTACAATACAAGGAGTGAACAACAATTGCCATATTTCTGATGGATCATTGGGGGAAAGGGGGTGCTAAAGAGCTCATAGTAATTTGCTATTAATGTCATGGTCAGATGTAGTATACAAATCAAAGTAAAAGCATAATTCAGTGTACAAAACACACAGAAATCAAACTTAATTCAGTATCCAGAGACAAGGAAGTGACAACCTGAAACTATGTGAGTGAGTGACAGACTCAACAAATTTTTAACATTCATTCTACTGTACTACACAGCCTTGTTTAAATGAAAATTAATTCCTATGTGATATGTAATAAAAAGTTTGACATTTCAAACCAAAAAATAACAATCACACTGCAGTAAGCTTGCTTTCTATGGGTTTTTACAGGTGTGTTCATTCCAGCCCAAGGCCCAGTAGTGATTCCCAGTCTGAGGGTTGGGAACCTTCAGAGTAACCAAAATATGTTTCCACAGCAGTGGGTAATGGCACCAGTTTGTGCTTAACTGCTTGTGTGAACAGTGAATACTGTATGAGAGCTGACAGTGTATATGTCAGTCTGCGTTGTCTCATGCTCCTAACACTCTTCTGTTCCTTGAGAAAGCTGCAGATTTTGTACATGTTACTTGGTGTGGACAGGTGCCTCTGGTATGCTGTGGGCACATTTGCAGCACCACTGTGTCTGTGCTCATCAGCACTAATCTGTGTAGGCAGTAGGATAACTCTTAATGGGACAGAGACTATCAATAATCTTTAATTTTGGCAGATGAACAATGGTATTGAATGTGTGAGACCCTGTGTATACATACAAATACACTGGTATGGAGGGAATTTCGCTGGAGGAATTTAACTCACTTCTTTTACACCCTAAATTTAAAGCAAGCAACTTGCTTTACATACAAACTGCTGGAGGCTGGAACATGTGGGATGTTGACCATGGCCATATTTTCTAGACTTTAGACTTTAAGATAATACAGTATTTGAAAGGATTTAGAAAATTTGTAAAATGTATGAGACATCAACAAAACTAAGGCGTTATCAAAGTATAATTGTATCAGCAGCGAAATATCTCCACATAACTATTGTCCTCTTTACATCCTTGTAAAAACTCTTAAGTTAATACAGCTCAATATATTTACTGTTTTGGTCTCATGCATGGTCCGTTTGTGATTGTTCAGTTTGTGAGTGTTGCGGCATCGGACATGACATCGGACATGCACTTTTCAGCTGATGCTCTTTGTGGGTCTTGAGTCTTGCCATTGTCTGAAAGAAGGAGAGACATTGTTGCTGACAAAATTTAAAGATGTATGTATATACTAAACAAGAAAAAGAGCGCAATTGCAAAAGTAGGATTCTGTGGGAACACAGAGTATTCTTCAGTGCATTTTAAAATTTTGAGGTAAATACTGTAGCAGTGTCTCCTGCCTGTACCCATTTCATGTTCGGTTTTGGCTTCCTCTCCCAACAGCATCTCAAGCAAAAGGCTGTCCATTCTGGCTTCACCCAGCAGCTGTGCTAAATGGAGAGTCTCCACCATCTGCCAGGCTACACTCTGCAGAGCAGGCAGGATCAGTAACAGCTCCCCAAACCTTCCCCTCTGCTCACAGGTCGCTTCTTCTAGCAGCAGTTGGGCTTGGAAACGTAGGTTTCGGATCAGCTGAGGAGTCTCCAAGCCTGAACAGTCTGCAAGATAAAAACCAGGGCACATAGAGATTATGCAACAAAAAGGCAATGACTACACCCAAATATATATTTATGAGGAGACAGTTCATTTTTAGTTTGTTTTAAACACAAACTTACTGTAGATAATAGGATACTAGAAATAAAAAAAATCCCCTGTCCATTATCTCCATGAAAAGCCAAATCAGTCTATTTAATCTTAAACAAAAATGTTTGTCGAAAATACACGCATATACTGATATGCACTTTTATCTGTTGATCACAAAACAGCAGGGTAATATTGAAAGATAATAATACACAAGTATCTTCAACAAAATGATTGAAAATGTATTTGAATACAATAATTTCATATATTTTAGGTATTTTAGTTGATTGTAAACAATCCAAAGTCTAGACTGTGACTTTTTTTTGGCACTGAGACAGAATCAAACCACTATGACTATTTGTCCTCGTGTTCTTTGGTTCTGCTGTTTCCACTCCTACAGGTAAATGAGCCATTAAAGCTGCCGTGCATGTGCTGTGCTGCATGTCAAACGGGATGCTGTCAAGCAATACTAGCAGACCTGACAGAGGAGAATGTGTATGAATACAGTGGCAGTGCAGAGGTAGGTGGAGAAAAACAGTGTTTATCCAGTGGAAATGCTGAAAGACCAGCATTTCTGAGCAGCATAATTCACAGAAACCTTTTGTGGGTCCTTCTTTGTGGTTTCAGCCATACTCCAACAATGTTGCTGTTGTCACTGCATGACACTGTAAAACAAATCACTTCCTGTGTGCAGTGCTATACTGAGAAACACAGAAATAGTTACGCGGAGCTGATAGTCTTTTGACAGAGTCATTTGTCAAAAGAGTTTGCCAAACTCTTACTGCCAAGATCTTCACACACTCCTTCCTGAAACTCTGTGAACACCACTCTCACTCAAAGTACACAAAGGCCAGAACCACATGTAGAGTCAACTGACCAGGGTTGAAGAAGACAATAGTTTTGAGCACAGCAAACTCTTTGTCTGTGACGTCCAGCTCTCTGAGACGTTTGACCAGCTCCTCTTGAATTCTGGAGGCCACTCTGGACACTTCAATCTGTGCACCTCTCAGCGGGATCACAAAATCATTACCTGCTCAATGAACACAAACATATGTGTTCTCAACATTTTATATGTTTCATCTGAAGAATACAGACTCTTCCATCCATCGTACCCAGAAGAATGAGATTGTTGTAAGGCAGAGAGCGTTTTGCTGCCCCTAGAATGAGATGTTCTGCAGAGTGGGTTCGTAGCAAGGTAACCTACAAACACAGGTACAGATACACTTTTGTCATGCACTGCAGTAGAATGACAAATCATAAATCTAAACTCAGAAACACTCACTAAGCCCAAAATAAAAAGTTGGCCCTTATTATTTGATTCTGTATGGCCAAGGATGCAGTATACTATAAAAAAATACTAATTAAACTGAAAATGTATGTGTTACAATAACACCATAAGAGTAAATTCAACACTAAGTCAGATAACCTAAAATACTCTCCAATAGTTTTAAATTCAATTCTTTTAATGATGAAGTCACATTAACATTTACATTTAACTCCAGCTTCAGATAAAATATGTTCTGGCAAAGTCTTAAATGTAATTCTTTCAATGAAAAAGAAGCACTAAAAGAGTTAAATTGAACACTACTCCAGAGAGAATTTGGTTCTAATTAGAAATGGACTATTTTTGTGTTATTGGAACACTGAAAAAATGTACCTCGTCTTACCCTGTCATCTAAAGGGAGGCTGCAGAACTCTGGGATGTGTTTTGCCCACTCCACCAGCAGGAGGAGTTGCTGCTTCATGGAGTGAAACACATCTCCTATGCAGGCTGTCTTCTTGGTGTAGATGTCATGATGAGGTGAGACCAGCACTGAGGGCTGAGAACAGAAAAGCAGAATATGAAACTACAAATGTGGGAATGAACCTTTAGAGCAGGTGTGTGAGTGGTTTTGTAAGGAAGGGGATGAGTGGAGAGATGAGGGAGGTGAGGATGCTGATGTGTCTATACTGTATGTGCTGTGGCACTTGGAAAGCTGTTAAGATTGAAGCAAGATGAGGCAGGTACAGGAGGCTTTGGTTGATGGAGACCACATGATGAAACCACCTCGGTAGCTCTCATTGCAATTGCTGTTTTGCCTTTTACATGCAAAATTGAATAACATTGTTATTATTCATTTGAAGATGATTGAACATCAGCACACAATCCCAGATCAAGTTAGTGCAATTAAATGGGCTATGATTAGATGTGGTCCCTTGGCAATTTTGTCATTTCGAAGGAGTAACTGAATACAGCTGGCAGCTACAACCAGAATTTAATTGCTGCTCATTTAAAATGTAACATATATCCTCTTTGTCTCTGACCTTAATCAACATTCTTTCCAGAAGCAGGGATCCCAAGACTAGCATGTACGTGAAGGTGTCCATTTCTGATGTAAAACGTCACATGTAAGTCTCAAGCCTGTTACCTGTTGTACACTGGCCTCTGCCTGCAGCAGTGCAGTGAAGCTCAGAGACCCCGTAGTCTGTCCTTTGGCTCTGTAAATACTGATGCAGTCTCTCTCATTCTGAACAGCTGCGGATCAGAGAAAATAAACATCACTGCGCTTTTTTTTAAAAAAAAAATCACCAAATCTGCAACGTGTTCCGACAGAAAAGAGCTACGCTTTTACTCCACAATGTTCCTCTATTATCTATCTATTCTAAGTGACGTTAACATTGCTGTTCATATTTGTGTTTGCCAAGTGTCCACTTGGCAAATGTTTATGAAACTGAAGGAAGGACATTCCCTCTCCAGTGAAGTCTCCTTCTGTTTATTGGTTTGCGTTTTTTCCCAGGTGTAAATTATTTTATGTGAATAAATTTGAATGAAAAGTGCCACAAAGTAGAGTAGTGGTTAGCAGAAAGTTTGAGGGCCTTTCTGTGTAGAGTTTGCAAGTTCCCCCTGTGTGTGCATGGATTTTCACCAAATACACTGGTTTTCTCCCACAGTCTAAAAATGTTCAGATTGGGTTAACTTGACACTTTAAAGTGCCTGTAGGTGTGAATATGAGAATGAATGGCTATTTGTCTCTGTGTGTTGTCCATATGATGGACTGGCAACCTGTCCAGGGTGTGTCCCTCATTTTGCCCTATATGTCAGCTGGGCAGGGCATTTTGTAGTATATGATGTAATGAAAGGTTACTTTTCTTTTTTAATTTTTTACTCAATTAAGTTTTTTTGTTTTGTCTGTCTTTGTGCAGCATAACTCAAAAAGTAAAAGTCAAATTTTGATGAAATTTTCTGGAGATGTAGGTCATGGCCCAGGGAGAAATGATAAAGTTTTGGTTGTGATGTGGATACACATGAGGGTCGCAGGGCCACTGGTGCCATAATCCCAGCTGACACAGGGCGAAAGGTGGGGTACATCCTGGACCGGTCACAAGTCCATCACATCTGGATTCAGAGTTTTTTTTGTAGACAAAGTTAACTTTGTGACATTTGCTGGTGACAATAACAAGTGGACATGAGTGAGTGAACACTTGATGATGTGAATTATGTTTAGCAGAGGAGAAGGCCCCACATGTTGATGACCCTTCTGTGAAGGTAATTAGGAAAACAGCAGTCTTGAAATGTGGCTTCAGAAAGTCAGACAACAGGACCAAGTGCCAGAGTAATCAATCATCAGAGCTGTCCTTATATAAAATAATGATGAGTGTATTAATCAAACAGGGAGCATGTTTCTCTGGCCTGGTGCTGCATGACAATGTCAAAAATTAATCTTTGGTGCATCATCAGTTTAGTCTGTACTGGGACGAACTGTTCCAGAGGTCAAGTATAAAATGAGTGGCTGCAGGCAGACGCTGTTTATTTATTTTTATATATTTTACTAAAGCACCATGTCTGACTTAATGTGAAAGTGTCTCTACTGCTTGTAACACAAACCAGGCAAATTAGCAAAGCTAACTTTTAAATGTGTAGCCTTGGCCTTTACTTCAGGGGGTTGTGAGCAGCATCTTTCCAGAAAAAAAATGCAAAGCAAATATTTGCCCGTTCACAGTCATGTTAATTATTCATGTGTAGGGACTATTCATGGCTCCTCTAATCACATCTCGTTCTCCCAGCTCAACTGTGCAAGTCGGTGGAAAATAGGGCTAAAGATTTACATAGTGCACATAAATACATATGGCAAATCAATGCAGAAACACTCACTGTTTCCCAAGATATAAACTAAAATATGTTCCATTCCTCCATTGTTAACCACCCATGATTCCACATTTCCTCCTTTACCCAACATGCAAATGGTAAAGAGTGAAATTTAAAGCTTATGATAGTAATCTGAAACGTGTATGCACATTCTTGTGGATTAATAATGTGCATCTACAACTTTAAAGACACACTGTACCAAACAAAAGAGGGAAGCTTAAGAAAATACATTTCTTCTGACCTTCCTTTCTCATTCCAGCCTTGATACACTTTTGCAATCTGCAGTAGCGACACTGGTTCCTCTTGTCTTTGTCCACAATACACTGCCTGTTAAACCTGGAAAGAAAAAAGTTAGAGTTCAAATGAGTATTTGTCAGGAGAAACCACAGCTACATGTGAATATTGTCAGGTTTAGGAACTGATTGTATTTTTTTGCTTGAGCAGGACTGGGCAGTGTAGTGAGTCATTGGTCACACTTGAGACATGACAGACTGTGTGGCTTAATGCATGGCTCACACTGCAAAGTAAAAAAAAAAACATCACAGCAATGTCTCACCACTTAGAGAGAAGAGTCCTTGCATGAACTTATCAGTTCATCATGTCTGGACTGGTCCCCACTATGACCTTTGGGTTGCTTTTGTATAGCATGGGGGAGTTCAGTCTATCTATGATACATCTCACACCTACAATGAGTGATAGCTCTAACCGCACACTGTAACTTCTCACTTCAAGTGGAACAAAATGTATTATATATATGTATATATATATATACATATATTAGGGTTTCTTTAACACGCTAGTGGAAAAATAACATAGAAAATAAAGACATTAATAATTAATTTTTTTTTATCTACTATGAAACTCACCTACAGTTGTAAGTGTGGGTGTTTCGAACACTCCTCCTGAAGAAGCCCTTGCAGCCGTCGCAGCTATATGCACCATAATGTTTACCTGTGGCCCTGTCTGAGCATATCGAACACTGAGCTGTGCCTCTGTCGGCCTGTGATGGTGATACAGTGGATGCTGACACTGTGAATTAAAAGAGCAGACACTGACGCTTAGAGAAAGCCCTCAAAGAGGGTAAACCTCCACCAATACTGCTGTTTTCCATAAGCAGAGGATTTGCTCTTTTGACAATTAAAACCCATCATATTTTGTCTCTAATGAATAAATAAATATGTCTGGGCTTTGTCTAACAAACCCCCAAAAATCCAAGAGAATATGATATTGAGAATATGTGATTTGCAAAGAGCAGACACTTGACAGACATGATCACTAACATCTCACCCACTCACTCACTCACTCACTCACTCACTCACTCACTCACTCACTCACTCACTCACTCACTCACTCACTCACTCACTCACTCACTCATCTTCATTTTTTACTCCTCCACATGGTTCGTTATCATCTCTATTAACTAAATCTCTATTAACTAAATCATGTAATGCTGTGATCACCACATAGGTACAACTTTGTAGATTGTGAACTCACAGCCCCTTTAATATCACCTTGGTACTTTTTATATAGGTTTAATAGGAGCTGTGGTGATGATAAAAGAAGGGTTATATAGGTGCAGATATCACTGCTCTGTGTGACTATACCAGTGTCGTAAGCCCCTGCGGGAGAATTGCTGGTTATTACCCAATAAGAAGAGAAACCCCCCCCCATTTAATTAAAGCAGTTAGAGGTCAGTAGCAAGTCAGATTCCACCACTCTCCTCTGGCTAATTTTACATTGGGTGCCCTCTTTAAATTCTCCTTCTGTGTTTCTCTAAATTGCATCTTGCCAGTGTTTGATTGCTGCAGGACTGACTCTTTAAGAGCACTGACCATCAAATACATTTTCTCGGCGCAGTGTTCCTGCACTGATGCCTGCACTGTACAGACCCCGGGCAATAATGTATGTAAATTGCATTCTTAGTTTAGGGAGATGAAGCAGCTAGGGATTACAATTTAACAGGGAAAATGCTTTCTGTGGTCAAAGATCAGTTAGATTGAATTAAGAGATTAAAATACATTTGCCTTGCAGTTATCTGGATTTGAAGAGGAATCTGTTGGTAAAGCTTTTTCATTTCAAATGGCAAGAAAAAGGCCCTGGTTTAGTGCAGCTGAGCCCCAGTTGTAAGACCTACAGAGGATATGATTATGAGTATAAAAAAAAAATTACATTGGAATTTAAACTTGTGTGTAGGTGGTTGAAAGGATGAGTTGAAGGACAGAAGATTATTTTTCAACAAATCACTGATATGTCTTTTGAGTGAAGCAAGCTATTTTCAAACTCTTGGACTTACTTACTATTACTTGCTTAAATGCAGCAATAAATCCTTGTTAGTTACGGCCCTATATAATGCAAATGGCTCATTCTAAAAACAATAACTGCCACAATTTTAGACGAGCACCAAGAGATCAGATTTTAGAATCCTGTATTTGAAGTTCAGGGTGATTTAGGTGAAGTTGAAGTCATCTTACCTGTTGTAATTGTTTGCAGTGGTGTCACCATTGTGTTGTTTAAATGGCCAGTGTCTGTGCTGCAATGAGAGAGCTCCAGTTTCAGTATTGCTCCAGTCAGCTTCATGGTCCTGATGAGCTTCTTTGTTTTAAGGTCTTCCAAACTGGTCGATGTGCAAAACTCCACTAGTTCCAACTGTAACTTTTATGCATACAGCTCAGTTTCTCTTAATCGCAGATATACCATGTTCTTTTCTTTTGCTTTGATTTAAAAAACAAAACAAAAACCCAAACATATAGCATTTAAAACATAACCTACTTTATTGTCTTTACAATGTCTCGCTCTTATGCTGGCTTGAAATGCTGTCCTGTGATCTTAGCGCAATGAAATTTGGCCACTGTCTGTTTGCTTGTTTCTAATCAGTAATGTGTACAAAGGGGAGAGTTCAGAAACAGATTAAAAAACACTGTGAAAACCAATAGATAAAACATGTGAGAAAAAGGTCAGACCTACATGTTGAAATACATCCATGATCAGTACATTTTTTGGGGAAATAAATGTCATCACAAAACGTCAATAATATCAAAGTACAAGTCCACAGGTTGCACACCAGGATATCTTGTATTTAAATTTGGTAGATAATTTACAAGCCGCTCTCTTGCCATCAGTAAATAAATATGTCACAGAAAAAAAAAACACTGCATAAACAAACAAAGTATATACATGGTACTGGTTTTACATTTGCTTTCAGTTTTGAGCAAGTGATTCTTTTACACTTTGTGTTGTACAATTAAATTTGGAAAAATACTGTACATTTGAAGTGTATATGTCAGTAGGTGTATCTGGGATGGAGTTTTGAAAAAGTGAAAGGCAGGGATAAAGGTGAACTTGGTCATTTTTTTTTTTGCAAATTATAAAAAATTATATGTCAGGCCACATATGAGCTTTGCCTGCTCTGATATCCATCATATTTTGGTGTAATGGGATTTCCTGGATGAGTGGTACTCCTTTCTTGAATGTCACGCTAGGCCGCAGGTCAGACCTCCCATGGCAGTGGCTCACACACTCCAGCTTTGCCTGTATGATTGATAGATTTTTATTTTTTATTTATTTAAGCTGGAAGACTGCAGAATAGTCTCTGGGTTGAGATTCGATCAGACAGCAGTTATAATGTCCCACAAATATTTATTGTCTAAATTGTGAATCTATAAACATCATCTTCAAAACTAAAAAAAAAAATACTTTACCATGAACTATGCCCCACACTGCTAACCAGTTTAACTGTAAACTCTTTTTTCTCAGCTTTTATGTATTTCATCTTTTTTGGTTAGATAGATATTATAGATACAGAAGAGCATTTTTCAAGACATTATAGTATAAGGCATGGTTTTCTCTGTCCACTGGGTGGAGACAAAGTACATCACATTCGGCCTCATTTTCAATCTGTGTCTGGAACAAAAGCTTTGTCAAACACTGCCTCATCAAGGTCGTTGTAAAACGTGTATAATCTACTTGATATTTCTTAATGTTTCTGTGCCTTAGCATGAGAAAGTCTCTGCATCTGCATAACTTTGAATTATAAACAAATGTCCTCCACTGCTGGACTGCATGGTTTCCCAGCATGCCTCATATTTGGGTACAGTCCTTCCAATAACCTTTCACTTTCAATTTGATATTCTTTTATGCAGCCCAGTGGTAATGATACGCTAACATTGCATGAGTATCAGAATAATCATCCACTGCAGAAATTATCCACAACATAAAACCTTCACTATAATTGTAGCAAAGACTACTTTCTAATCTTTGGTAATCGATACAAAATAAAATTTTACTACATTACTATTAATACTTTTTTTTTTTGTTAAATTAATATTAAATCACTTGTGAAATCCATTCCACTTCTTAAAGCCGGTGCAGAGGTTTGATAGTCCAGTTAAAGACATTTCTGTTTCAGTTACTGAGGAAAAGTTAAGTATCATTTCAGAATTAAGTTTATTTCAAACTCACTAATCAAAAGCACCAGCTGATTCTGCACTATATCATAGATGTGTACGTTATCTGCCGTGACTTTTTCTAAACAGTCCATGGTGACATAAAAAAACTATCAAGGCATGAAGAAATATAATCAACAACAAATATAAGACATTGAGACCTTCACAAACACATGAAAGTCCATTATGTTGTAATTTATTATACCTCAACAGTAAAGAAGGGTCTCCTCCCAGGCTTACTATACTGCCCTCACATATTGTCCACCTGTCAGTCCCTGGATTCTGACCTACTCCACAAGTAACTCTCAGTCATATAAATTATTTATATTTCCAGCAATACAACACATTCCTGTCTATTTGTCAGATTACTTGGTGGTTAGATGTTGCATAAAATATAGAAGTAAGAAAATGGTAAATGAATGAAATAAAATAGTCTTGAAAAATATTTGCTCTTTTGATAAGAGCATTTTCCACCGGAGCATCTCTCCATTCCAAACAGCCACTCACACATTTGTTTCAATGAATTTGATAAATATGACTAGATCTCAAATCTCCACCTGAATATCAATGCAGAGATAAAAACTGAAACCATATCATGTTCAGTGAAAGAAAACAAAACTGCCTTTGGAGTTTCGTTCAAAAAAAAAAAAAAAGAGTTGTGGAAGGTAAAACAAAGCAGCAAAAATTGGTCATAAAAGCATGGTAAGCACATGATTTAGTGGGGCGATAAAGACTGGAAAGGTGGCCATTCATCATGGAGACTAGCTCACCAGGAGAGGCCCTGTCACTGACACCAGCAGCAAGTCTGGGAGGCCTTTAGAGAGAGAGAGAGAGAGAGAGAGAGAGAGAGAGAGAGAGAGAGAGAGAGAGAGAGACTCCAGCTGCCCCTACAACCTGTTTGTTCCAATGTCTTTTCCAGATGAACACGTGTAGCTCTAACACAGATGAAGAGTGCTTTGTCTTTGCCGCTCTGCAACTCCATTGTCACAGCAGGTTTGAAGGATGGACGTTGTTAACTCCAAAGTAGAGGAGCAGACTTTGGAAGGTTTTGAGCTAAAGAAACATTGAAGCGGGGGGGGGGGGACAAAACCCAAAACAAACATCGGGTTTGATTGCAAAAACTTCATCTTAAATGGAAACAGTACCCACTCATCCTTGAATCAGAAACGGCTCATTTGTGCCAGTTGCAACCCAACAAAGTACGGTAGTTTTAGATGGTGATAACAAATGCATTTTATTACTGCAATTAACAGTACAATTAAGCATACAGGTGCATGCTTTATCAGGCCACTGTGATGAACAGAGTCAAACTGAGCAAACTGAGGCGCACACTCATGAACTGAAAGTGGGAGAAATTAGATTTTGTGTAGGGTAATGACTAATCATAAAAAATGAATTTACGTTTTATAATTTTGCACTGATTAGTCAAGGTCACACGCAGAGGTCGTTTAAGGATGAAATAATTAGATTAATACATTATTACATTATTAATGTAACAATGTAAAATAATGTCTGTCTGATGTCTACTGTAAGAATCCACGCTAATGATATTGAGTTATCTGTTTTTTCCAACCACTATGAAATTTAATTATTTTATCAGATTATTTTAGCAATCCATATTATTAAAAATGCACCATATAATGTATTCTTCATTTTTGCTAAGAAAGTGAGTCGTCACTTCCTGCTCTCGTTGTGTTGTGTTTGCAGAGTTTCATTTCAACTGCGACTGAACAAACTTTCTTTTCGGCTGGAAAGTGTGGGGAACCTGAAGAATGTAATTGTTTATGAACTGCGTGGGACGTTGAAAAAATTGAGAGGCTCGATCTCAAACTACAAATAAAAAAATTAAAAAAAATCTGAAAGCATTTATTCATTATAATCAAGTCAAGTCCATGTAATTTTTTTTTTTAAAGCCCAGTGAGTGAGAGGTCCACCTGCAGTACCTCTAAGACCCACCAGTGGGCCGCGGTCCACACGTTAAGAAGCACGGATTGAGTTCATCATGTCCTTTTTTTTTTTAAAAAAAAGAGATAAACAGAGTGACAAACTGGGCTGGTGGTGTCAGCTCGTCTGCTGCGGTGGTTTAGAGGAGCAGAACTGAAACACTGGACGCCTGAAAACAGCAGGTAAACGCTGCTTTAGGTCGAGCAGGCTGCTAACTAGCTCACGAGCTAAGGAGGAGAGGAGCAATTCACAGTTCACAATTCACCGCTGCCTCCACGGTTCATTCTACACACCAATGTGCTTGGCCCTTCTGAAACTACTATTACAGTTGTGACGTGTTGTTGACATGATGTTATTGCACCATCCAAAGTTTTGCTACATCAGAGAAGCAGCAACCTGGTTCTCTTTTGGAAACAGTTCTGTGGGGAAATGACTCGTTTTCTTATTTTAAGGACAACTAAAGATATACACTGCTCAAAAAAATAAACAAACAAATAAATAAATAAATAAAGGGAACACTAAAATAACACATCCTGGACCTGAATGAATGAAATATTCTTATTAAATACTTGCACAACAGCATGTGAAACTGATTGTCAATCAGTGTTGCTTCTCAAGTGGACAGTTTGATTTCACAGGAGTGTGATTGACGTGGAGTTACACTGTGTTGTTTAAGGGTTCCCTTTAGTTTTTTGAGCAGTATGTGAAGACTGTATTAATATCAGGCAACAGGTCAGGTGGTTTTAAGGCGTTGAACAAGCTCCTTCAAAAGTCATCAGTGTTCTTTCTATTGTGCCAGTTAGATGGTCAAATGTCAAGCATGCACCAGTTAGACCAAAAATGCATAGCTGTTACTAGTGAGTTGCTATCTAATGTAAACAAATAGGAAAAATGTGTTTGTTTGAATAAGATGACCTAGATACGTGGTTCTCAAGCATTTTACACCAAGTACCACCTGAGAAAATATTAAGCTCTCGAAGTATCACCATTATTGCCAACATTAAAATACAGTGGTGTAAATATGCCGAGCAAAGTCAACTTCGGACTTTTCACAGGAGGTAGATTTATTCCCAATAAGACAATTTAATCCCTTATCATCCATCTCCTGCTCACATATACACTGGTATTGTGAAATTAGGTTAAGATGGAGCAAAAGATAAGGTAAGTCTTATTATTACTATTTAACTTCATTATTTTTTTGTTCTACTGTTTTGTTGTACAGTAGAACAGTATTTCTTATTTTCCTCCAAACACGCCAAGAGAACACATGTATACTACTGGTGGTAGAAACACGGATCTAGATGATCAAGAAGATGATCTAGATGTCTCTTTTTTTACATGTAAATCATCCATGAAGGGTGTTTCACATGAGCAATGGAATGAACTGGGGCAGTAATCCAAATTAATCCCAAGTATATACTTTAGAGTGCTGTGAAGCAATATAAGTATTGTAAACAGTAAGTTGAGAGAAACTGTCAAAATCTTTCTTTCTTAGCTCAGTATAGTCACTTCCTAAAATCATCGCAAAAATACAATAATTTCTATACTTTGGTATTTGAAAGAATTTCACATGTCAATTAGTGCTTGAAGGTCATCTTTAACCCTTTTCACATTGGACACAATAAGTACTAACCCCCATAGCTTTTGTGTTCAGTGTGAAAGCTTACCATGCACACCTTTCAGCTATTCATCCACGTCAGACCGCGGTTATACTGTGGTTTTTATACAGCCACACAACACATTGGGCTGGGAATAAAAGCCATTTCTTGCCGTCATGCAGGTCCACTGTGGAAGTGTGGCACTCAACAAGAGTGGGTTAACAGTGCTGTATCTCACACACTGAAGCTTCATCACTAACAAGAGTGCCACAAAGTAGATAACATGTTACATATCAGTCTTATCAGTCTACAATGCAGCTGTGGCAGCCCAGTCTCAGTCTACAAGATAATACAGACAGATCCTGGCAATTGGAAAGAAGTTAAATCCTTTTTAGAAGGTGTAATTGCTTTTGAAAGAAAAAAACTTTTGTTTTAAAGCAAGTATTATTTTTGGGAATAATGCCAATAAACATGCATTATATTCCTTTAACTGAACTTGATATATGTAGAACAGCTGTGTATGAACTACAGATGAATATTAAGGTGTTAATAATGAGATATTGTTGTTATTCTTGTCAACTTGTATGTAAGTCACAAAAAAATGCAATTTATGTGATTTATGTAGAGCCCTCAAAAATTGTTGACTTAAATGCACAGTATCTAATTTCTGTCGGGAAGCATCTTTGAGTCAAAATAATAACAATAGAAATAGTCTTTCAGGAAGCAGCATGGGATTGTGGGACTTGTTGTCTGTGTGTTTGAACTTCCAACAGCAGAAGCAGAGAATATTTCCTTCTCACTTTGAAGTTTCATAGGAGGTTTGCTCCAGAAGTTATAGCAGAGATGGCAAAGAGGATTACAACAATTATGGCGATCAAAATGAAATGTTGCATAGAAACCTTGAATATAAATACAGATTTTTATGGATGGAGTGTTGGTAAAGTTTACAAGACAAAAGTTTTATATGCAGTTGTTTTATACATTTTTAAAGCAGATTTGTAACACGTTATATCTTTAAGTTGCCTTTTTGATACAGAAATTGAATAAGTTGGTGACATCAAAGCTCACTTTGTCACTATTACCTTGAGATTTTAAGTTTGTTAAAGTAGCATTAAATAACCAAGTCTAGATGTGGGTTGAACAGATTCTTGCCAACAGAAGGTCAAGAATGGCTCGAGTCAAGATCCACCTCTGCAGCTTTCTTTGTCAGAGCTGATGAAGCAAATCTTTCTGTGGCTTTTGGAGCATGCTTTTTCATCCACATGAAGCTTTTTGTATATCTAAACTGGAAACTCAACATCCTTGGTGTCAGGGTAAATTATGGTTTGAAACTGTATCTTAAGATGGGTCCTGCCTCTTAAGTGCCAGTGCAGAAAATGTGATTTAAATATTGAAATTTGTATCACCTTTCTCCCTGCTTGACTGTAATTCTTTTCTTTTTGAGGTTTGGGTGTGTAAAAAGCATGTAAAAGAAAAAAACATTCAGGGAATAATGATGATCATAAACTCACTTTTTCAAGGTTGTTGTTGAACCAGGATTTTAATCAAAACAACTGGTTCCCTAACCTGTACTTCCCAATAGTCATGTTTGAGGGGATACACTGTTTCAATGAAAAAATTAAATGGACAATGCAGATATATGAACTATTTTTTTTTTCTTTTTCGGAAAAATTAACTGGCATTTGCAAAGCCAGAGACAAAGGTGGTACTCTTGTCTGCTGTTCAAGGACATTCTGAGGCTTTTCTAAAATCATTTTTGATCTGCATTGTAAAATAATTGCTAAAATAGTTAGGTTATTAAATAAGAATATATTTATTTAAAAAAATAATAATAAAAAAAATTGAAACAAGATGTACAAATTGCAATTTTTATATAGGCAGAGCTGTGCTAAGCACCACATCTAATTTTCTGGTTATATAGAATATATCTGGTAAAGCAAGTGCAATATTCTTTAGCTTGAGTCAGTGTTACGTGAAAAATTGAAGACACTATAGGTTAGTATCTCTGTCATTCAGGCCTCTTACAGCTTCTTCTTAAATGTTTTCAAAAGTGAAGACTGGATAGTTTCTGCAAATCCCTCTTTCACTTTGCTCAAAAATCATAATCACATCATCATGATTTACCTCAGGTGTGCCTTTTAGTACTAGATCCTTATTGGAGGTTGTAGAGAGGTGTCCCATCTACAGTGGTGTATCAGCAGCGTGGTTCCATTTATTCAACCAGAGCAGTCAAAAAGATTGTTTTAATTCTGTCTGAATAAGTGAGTTCGTTTTAACTGAACTAAGTAGTTGAACAAGATTAGGCACTGAACAGTAATACAGACATTTCATGTGATTGTCATGTTTAATCTTTGCTTTTCTCCATTTGTTTGTGAAATAGCACACTGACAGCTCTACAGCAGATTTTCAGAGAGGGATCTGAAGAGGAAAAGCTTTTCAAAGATTTCAACACCAGGTATGTTTCTTTTTTGGCATATTTATGTGGCATTGCTGTTGGAGTGGGTCAATGTTTATATTGTTTGCCGAAAGAATACATTGTTCTCATCAAAAGCTGAAGGCCCAGCCGTGGGATCATGACCTCACAGCTGAAGGGCCAAGGTATGTGAAGCAAATGGAATTCAGTATTTGTGAGAGCTCTACAAAATTAATAATAGAACCAGTTCATGAAACTAAAAAGATGTAAGAACATTACTGGTCTCAAAGCTTGGCACCCACACAATGCTGAACTGACAGAACGATATGATGCAACTGCCAGATCTACACTGGCTCAGTGAGCGGAGAGAGAGAAAAGACATTGATAAGTTGTGTGAAGGTAATTTTGATCTCTGCTGGGCTCACATTTTTTACATGATTTCAAATTCGGGGCAATATCGCTTGCATCATCACAACATCTCAAAACTAATTATCTTGAATAGTGAACAGTGTTTTGTGCCTTTTTTTTCCATTGTAAAGTTAAAACCCTCCACCACAAGTGTTTTAGTGCCAAAAGCAATATAGACATTTGATGTAGCTTTGGGAGCATTTTTTTAACATACCTACAACGCCGATGTCAAAAAAGGAAAAAAAAAGAGCCGTTTATGGAAAACCCTTAAACAGTGTAATTCCAACACTGTATCTGATTATTCCACTATGTTACAACCATGCCATGTTATTCAATATCTGTGTGAATGCAAAGATGGAAAACTAGAGGCCTGCATTGTCCTGACTATACAAATGCAACCACAGACTCTTGGGGCTGAGTCAGAAGAAATGTCTTTGGCTTTCACTCTGCTCGGCCAAATGTGAAATAAATAAGAAAGAAAGGAAAATGGCTGGTCTCTTGGTCTCCTTAGTCCTTGCTCTTTGTTAAAACCATATCTCTGCTGCTCCATTGCCCCCAGATACATTAAATCCCATTAAATTCACCTTCATTAAAGCAGTCCTCTCTGCCCCTTGCAGCAGACCTGGTGTGGGCCTCTCAAGGACAGAGCGGTAATGAGGGTGGACTGGGTTTAACCTTGAAGAGTAGAGGTTTTCATTTCCAAATCAATAACTTATGGTTCAAAACTGCGACTAGATCCAGGCTATAATTTTCAAACATTAATTGCGTGGATTATGTTTCTCCAGCCGTAAGAAGGTATTTGACTTTAAGCTGCAGTGTAGACTGTGCATTTATCATTATTTTTCCTTTTTTTTTTTTTTTTTTTTTTTTACAATAGCAATTGGCAGCTTGAATATTTTCCGTATCTGTGAGTTTTTTGTGTATCTGTATACCATGCTGAACAGATGGGATAACTTAGGGAGATTGTATTTCAAAGAGTCTGCATGAATATAAGTAATTATGCTGTTGGTGCAATTTTCTGCAGTGAAACCAAGCAGAGGGCAGTAGGCTGGAATTTCCCCTTCAATCGGTTATTGCAGTCAAATTCACGTCATTCACTCTAAAGAGGTATATACATACAAAATCACCTTCACAGCTGGATGACAAGTTTTGACTGTCACCTGCTGTCAAAAGTGTCAGGAAAATATGAATTATGAATGAAGAAATTAATACATGGATGATGGACAGATAGCAGGGAAAAAACCTGACCTGAAGTAAAGGAGTGAAATTGTTTTAGCTCCTGTCATTTTCCTTATTTTATTTTATTTTCACATTCTCTGTAGTGGGGTTTGCTGTCATTGTCAAATGATTATATGGAAAGCACTGACTTGTCCTGCGGTGATAATTTTTGCCCGACATGTTCATAATATGAAATATTGGCTGTTTTCACAAAATGGGGAGGGCTAAGGCTGTGGTGATCACTGGAGCTTAATTTTTTTTTAATCAACTTCTCTCTTAAATGAAGCTTTATTAAATTACAAAGCTCACACAGTGGGAGCGGGACACACACACAAAAAAGGGGAGCTTTGTGAGATAATTAAATAAAGTTAATAAAAACCATTCACTATTATAGACTGAGGAGAATGAGAGAGGGGGAAACCTTGTAGCCATTTTCATGCTCCACTTTTCTTTCATTCTTTCTCATTAGGCTCTCAGGAAATTTACCATCTGGAATTATGAACAGAAGAAAGGGGTACAATATCTGCATAATATTGATGGATAATGAATGAAGACAGTCGTATTCAGTTTTTCAGTTTTTATTCATGCTCAGTGTACACTGAAATTAAAGGTGCTTATTGTTGCTACTCTGCCAGACAAAATTAATCTAATCACATTTAATTAAGCTTAAAGTACTAAGAATGCCAACTACATTGTCATCCCTCAAAGCTAATGGTACTACATTTCATAATTGTATCATTGTTTAGAGAGGGCAAAAAAGAAGGTATGCAAAGGACGGAGAAGAACATAGCATTTTGGATGACAACTGCTGTGAAAACACCAATGAAATGGAAAAGAAGGATAAGCAGGGTTAGGTAACAAGAAAAACCTTGTGTGCAGCCTAATGCAGAAACCTCTTTTTTTAAAAAAAAATTGTGTGACACCTAATGTGAGACTAGAGATGTTGATAAACTGAGGACTCCTCCACTCACCCCTTTCTTTCCTAAGAGTGTCAGGTTACTACCGTGGCCTTCACTTTCTGTACCAGGGAGGATTTTCTTCATTTGCATAGTATTTTCTGTTTCATAATGAAAAGTGTACTTTCTGGCACTTTTTCTTTTCCTGTTTTGGCTGCTGTAGGAATATGGCAGCAGTCTCTGTAAAATAAAGCTTTGCCTTGCCTTATTACGCATATATTTTTATTCTAAGGCAAAGGATTTTTTATCTTAAAGTGATTTTTTTTTACCTTTCTGTGTGGAGTTTGCATGTGCTTGCTCTTTCATGTGTGGGTTTTCTCTGGACGCTCTGAACTGATGATGTGAATGTGAGAGTGAATGGTTGTTTGTCTGTGTGTTTGTCCGGCGATGGAATGGCAACCTCTCCAGGGTGTACCCTCTATGTCACCTGGAAGTCCTGCCTACTTTTTCTTTATTTTGGTCAAAGACTAAGGCTCACGTCTTTTGTCATCCTGGCTCTCAGGCTTTGGGTATAGCATTGATCTGAATGAAACTGTGAAAATGCTGTCCATCACAAAGATTTAGGGAGTTCTGGCAAAAAATGCTTGCTGCATTTTTGTGAACTGAGTAAAATGGAATAAAATAAAATTTGGCTTTGTCCAGCCACTTTCATAATGCACTATTTTTTTTTAATATTTATCTTGATTTGAAAATATCTGCATCATAAGGTTTTCATTGTCAGTCTGTCTGTCTGTCTGTCTGCAGCCGTGTTTCTGTCAGTCACACAAACACACTACTTCTGTAACGGGCCATGGCCATCATCAGTGCTAGTGACTGTTTTGTTTTTATCATCCTTGACATGATGTCATCGTGGAGTAACAGCTTTTAGCAAAAAAAAAAAAATGCATAATATACAGTGCATGCTTGGCTAGACATAGAGCTAAAAGGATGTTTTTTTGACACAAATGCATCTAGAATGGATCTAAATTGTTTGAGATCATTCAGCAGATTTCCAAACAACTGTCTTTTAACTCGAGAATGCATGTTTTTACAGCTTTTTCCTCCAGAATAAAGTTGTCATGTTGTGCATTTTGTTACTACTTTAGCGGTGTTCCTTTACCCCAAAAAGAGGGAAACAAACTGGAATGTGACCATGAAAACCTATACTTTACCCATGCTTTTAAAGAAAATCAACACGATTGGTGCACGCAGTGGATCTGGTTCACTCATCTTTGCATGGCGTGTAATCTAATGTCACTCACACAATCTTTGGCAGGACTTCAAAGCTGAAATACTGTAAAATCATATTTCAGCACCTAATATTGCTCTTATAGTAAGTACAGAGCATGTAGCTAATTCAGTTAGCCCAAACCACTTCCAGTCAAGGCTCTGAAGTTTTTCACTGGTGCCTGCTATGTTTTGCAACTGACTTTTAAGTCTGTCTGTCTATCAAACTTTATAATGCTCTGATTTCTACCCCACTGGCAGTGTCTTTTAATTAGATTATACTGGAGGAATAACCACAGTTCAAAATGCCAATTTTTGTCCCAGACAGTGTAAAATTTGCTGTTACACTGCTGTCAAAGTGAGCAGGTGAGAGAAGACAAGGTCCCTGGGCAAAGAGCAACTGACTGTCCCCCCCCCCCCCCTCTCTCTCTCACACCATTTCTACCTCTCTGTTCCCTGTTCCCTCGTTGCAGTCAGACATGAGAGGATATGCAAAGTTATGTTTAAGATCCCAGCAAAATCATATACCTACACCTTGGTACAGACAGACTTTTCTTGTGCAGTGTACATGCTCTTTATTGAAACTGACGGGATTTTGGTTCACTCAGTCATTAAACTAATTTCTTACTGAGCAACAGGTCAACCAAGCGTGTGACGGTAGCCGGGTGCATAAACAAATGTTGGGCAAAGTTTGTTTTGCACAGTATTGTTCCTTTTGTGAATGTAATCAACCAAAATGAATATGATCATACCATGTTTAGGACTGTGCTGCATCTTTTAAATGACTCCATCAGTTTTATTCAGTGTTCAGAATCTGCATTTACTTTGAAAATGTTTTTAAGAATCCGACCAATGAAAGCAGCAAAGTAAACAGCTGCAGGTAATTAGAGCTGCTCCAGGAAAGGCCAGGGATTCAAAGTAAACATGGATGGTTTCCACAATCAACAACATTTACAAATGCAGAAGAAGGAAGCTACTGAATTTGTGAAGAATGCGCAGTGGGAATGGAAAACATAGAAGCATGAACCCAGCAGATGTTGAAAATTAAATACATGCGGCATGTGGCTAACAGGACTGTGGGCTGATTCTTCTGATGGCAGACTCTGGAGTTGCCGAGGGGTAGAGGACAGCTGTTCTGGGTTAATACTTACAGGTTTACATCCAGAAAGTCATAGCTGAAATTTTTTAAATGTTATTATTTTTGGCTTTTCAGGTTTATTGACGGTGACAGTAGAGAGAGACAGCAAAGGCAGGGACAGCAAAGGCATACACATACACATACTATGTGTATGTGTATGTGTATGTGTATGTGTATGTGTATGTGTATGTGTATGTGTATATGTATGGAATGTGAGGGCCATACATGAATCTTTATGGCAGTAAGGGGAAGAACAGTGTGTTGATGCTTTTAAAAGCAGGCTCAAGACCTACTTTCTCATTTTAGCTTTTAATTGAATTGAAGTCCTGTTTATTTTTTCCCTTTTTTATGTTTTAGCTTGTTTTACATAATAACTTTTTTTTTTCAATTATTACTCACTTTTAAGTTTTTTTTTTAACTATATATAATTTGAATATTTTTTAACTCTGCTTTCTATCTTACAGTATATATATATATATAAATATATATTTATAGTGTTTCGTCATTTTCAGCAGCATGGGGGTTTTGAAAAGTGCTGTATAAATTAAAGATGAACTGATGTATGACACCTGGACATTTGTCAAGAGTTTGTAACACAGTACAACCAGCGAGCGAAGCTGGATGAAACCAGAGTTTTATAGAAATCAGGGTCTCGGAGAGCTTAATATTGTTTCACGTATGACTGAAATACTACAATCTGTAAGTGGTTACTTGTTTTACTTTTAAATTGCTGAGCAGATCCTCATTTGTGTCTCTTTGTGTGCATACAACTGATGCTCACAAAGTTCTAAATTAATTGCAGGACCTCTGAAATATGTAACGGTCTTCAAGAGGTTTGCATTAAGTAACAAATACTTTTTTATTTGTAACTTTGCAGTTTTTTTTGTGTTAGGTGCTTCTTTAATATTTGTGGCATATTTAACAGCATAGTGGTTAAGATAAACTGCTTGGTGTTAACACTGTGGAGTGCATTTTGTTAAATCTGTCACTGTGGGAAACACCTTGACTAAATATTAGCACTCTGGCTGGACAGGCAGAGTGGGGTTCCTTCTTCACCAGCTTATACTAAAACAACTATTCTCTGTTTATTCTAAATAGCTGCTTTAAATTTTACTGTTAGACTCTCTGCCTCTCTTGGCTGCTTGGCTGTTGCAACAAAAACATGTCAGTAGAATTTAAAATAGTGGTGTGATAAATTATTTCACTAATTCGTGTAGGTATTTGTTCTGACTCATGAAACAGTGGGTGATTTTATGCAGGAGAGTGTAGGTTTTGTTTTTCAAAGCCCGGCACAACTTCATAGAGATGAAGTTGAACATTTGCTTTTTGTTTAGCCCCACTGCCTAAAGAAAGAAAATATGTATTTTTTTATTTTAAAAGAAAGCAGTTCATTAGAGAAAACATTCAGCCTCTCATACGGTGCCCATTCATTGCAGTGTTAATATTTCAAAGGGTCAGTGTGCAATTGTTATTCTTTACAGCAGAACTTCAGTTCTCTTCATCTTAGAACACGTCATATTCTTAGAATCCATCAAAGAAAATGATCTTTTCAAATAAGCAGAATGTGGCAATTGGCAATGTTGATAATGGAAAAAAGAACTAAGAACAAATATTGAAAACTGTTACATGTCTGAAAAGGTTAACAAATTAAAACATGCTTTGTTTATTGACAATTGGACAGGAAGGAGGTTTTATAATAGACACTTCTACTGTTCAGTTACAGTGCTGACTGCAAAAGTGCCTGTTCAACTTTCTAGGCTTCTGTCCTTCACCTTATATTAGTTCATATGTCCTCTCTTGCATGTGGGAATCAGGAAAGTGTGACAATTTTCAACCCTCCCTGCTTCCCAGTCCTTTCACGTCTCTCACTCCTGACCAGGTGTTTCTGTTCAGTCAAACCACTCAGAACTGCAGGCTGGGTAGCTTATTATTTCTAAATGGCTGCCATCTCCCATCACTGTTTAAGCTGAATGCTTCCTTTTTCCTTTCTGACTGTGTCGTTGTTTCCCTCCCCCTGTCAGATTTGCTCTTTATGCAGACTCTTTGCACTGCTGAAGCTCCTTTACTGGTGGGAAAGAGCTTCAGCATTGCAAAGAAGATGCTGTGGACAGAGCAAACAAGTTCTTAAAATTCTCTTAAAGAGGTAGACAAAACATCCAGCATATGACACTACATTTGAAAGAGGGTAAATTATTTTGCAAAGACAGTAGAACATGTGTCAGATCTTGATATTCAGTGATAGGGAGATATACAGTATATATGTTAAATCATGTTTTAATGCAGTAGGGATGGGCAAATGGTCAGATCTACACTTAAAGGAAATATGTTTTTGTGGCCAGAAGCATGTTGGACAAAGTTGAAGCTCTCCTCCTCCCTGGAGGTGGGCTGAGATCATTAGTTTTACTTTTTGAAGTGTTTGGCCTTTTGATGTTTCTATGTTCTCTTTGGGCAGACCTGGCCTGAAGGATATTTAATATTGCTCCTACAAATTTCCTGTGAGAAATAATTTGAACTGAGCATCTGTCAAAGAAACTGCCATTTAAATACATTGGTCATGGTTAAAGAGGCATAAAATGAGGCCAGATTAGACAGAACACCTTTCTCTCAAGGCTGGCTCTGGTTGGTTTGGGGCCAACCTGGGACACGGAGATGCAGCAAAACTGTTCCTGCTTCTAATTTATTAAGTATAACCATCCAACACCTCTGGGATCCAAACTTTCCCCTGGCTGCCTTCCTTCTGACCAGTCCTGCTTGCTTCTCCTGCAACTAGTGAGGATTGTCTTAGGGTCTCAGTTGCTTGATATTTTATTTATGAATGTTCAGGGGAGTTGGGACTAGATTATATTTTTCTTTGTCTCTGATGCTCTGAACATCAGGGAATAGCTTCATCCCCAACATGTTCACTTCGTGTTTACACTAGGGTGTGCAGCAGGACCTTCATCAGTATATGCAATTAAAGATAATGTCTTATCACCAGGAGAATCAGTAAATAGAATACATTACCTCCTAAAAAAAAGAATCTGGATATAACTCAACATTTCTACTCTGTCAGTCAGTTAAAATAAAGGCACTGCACTCCAAACCATAGAAAGATATGAGACAAAAGGGCTGAAGATCATTTATTTGATTAATGAAAGTCTTCTCATGATATTGTGTGTTGTTGCGGTTCACTCGTCTGTGGAAGAAGAAGTAACTGCAAATTCTTGTCTTGAACATCCAATTTTGGCTCACTTTGAAGAACAATTTTTAAATAATTGTGTTTACAATTGCATGTAATTAGTTACCTACAAGTAAATATGCTTATTATATAATCTTATGACATTTATACAACATACAGTAATAATCAACCACAAAAGTTTGGTCATAAGTTGTTGAAATGCATGGAACACTGGAACAAACTGGAACATTCCATCATAGCACCTGCCCTAAATGTCTCCTTCTCCCATCACTAGGTCTTGGTGGGGACGAATGAAGATGGGTTGTCAGAGCAAACAACACATTAGCTCCACATTGACTTGGAGCAGTGGGGAAGCTGGGAAGCGGCTCTAGACATTTCAGTGTGTGCTCAAGCATTTGAATTTATCCGTCTGTCTGTCTGTTTTTTTTTTTTGCCTCTCATCTGTTATGTATATCAACTTCTTCTCTTCAACCCCTCCTGTCAGTCTTGTCTTTATTATTTCATATCCTCTCAAGCTGTCTTCATTTGTAGAAACTAAAAAGTGACAAAGGCCCAGATTTTCTGATCATCTGTTAATTTACAGGGTTTAGATTTTTAAATACAATACATGATATGTTTAAATTATGACTATAATTATAACTTCTGTAATAATTATTATAATGATGAAGTTGGAGTAAGGAAACAGTTTTGTATTGTACTTTTTTTGACAAGATGAAACAGATTAATAAGTCCATTCCACTACAGGGACTCTTTTTTCCTCCTTCTTGACATTGTCACTCTTATTCTATCACACAATAGCACCAGTGCAATTAACCCTAAATAAGTTCATTAAAAAAATTAGGTAAGTGCTAATTGTCTAAAAATAGTTATCTCCGCTGTTAATAGACCACCTTAGGTCTTAACTAATCACTCAGTACTCAGCACAATTACTATGGCAGTCATTAGATGTACATCATTTATCAGTTTTACTGTCTGTACATTTACAAATTGTCAGCCCGTAACTTGGATATATAATATGCTGTTATAAGTAGCCAGTGAAGCCATAACATGGTTGGTTGGTATTGGTGCTTACATTCACAACTTACATTCACAACTTACATCCATAGTGTAGCATTATTTTCTTCTTTTGGATTCTTCCTCTCTCTAGTTTCTTCATCAATCTCTTCTAGAACACAAGTTGCTGTATAAATAAATATATAATGTGATATTTGCATTTGCAAACAGTTTGTTTCCGAGATCTTGGTACAACTATGGTGAATGGCCACATGTTGTTGTCAGTGTTAAATAAGACTTTCTTTTTGGGTCTTGCAAACTTTAATTGTGCAGGATGAGAGAATTGCCATGATGTGAGAGGGATCATCCTTCCTCTGCACACTTTCAAGTGGAATTGGGTGTTAAATAACTAGATAACAGGGAGTAGTTAATCAGTGTGAAGTGCTAACTTTATCCTCTCTACCTTGTATTGTCCTGCAGGTGGGGGCAGACAGTGTTGGAGGTGAATACGCTGTAAGTGTTGAAAAACTGTGGAATAGGCTGTCAGGCCTCATTAGCCCAAGCCATCTCTATCTCTTGAGGAATGTGGCCAGTGGTTTAAAACCAATTTCCATTACCTGCCTTCATTTTATTAACTTCCGTGCCATTACCAGGGAGCTTCCCTTTGACGTTTGTTCCTACTCACTGTCTTGTACTTCTAAAAGATCCCTCTGGGAGCAAGGTGGTGAACCTCACTTATCCTGTACTCTCTGTTCCCTTTAATCGTCTGGCTCAGTGCCTTGGCGCTCCTCAGCCTTGTGCCAAGAGTGACTGCTGTGTGTCAATTTCAGATTTCAGACATGAGGACCTTTACATGTACAGGTCTGTGACACCAACACTTGTAGTTTACTCCCTACTGTCCTCTGATCAGCTGTACAAAGAAATTTTTTTGTAACTCATGATATCTGTCAGTTCAGTTTGAATAGTAAGTAGCTCTTGAGTTGCATGCAGACAAATAGTGTTGGAATAATCCTGTGGGATCATTGGGTGTGTGGTAAATACTAACTGTGATATCTATCTCCTCCTTGACTGCAGTTCACCACCACCACTGATTAGATCTATTGGGAGCTTTTGTCCATGAATACGATAGGCTATTTTTGCAGCCTGAATGAAACAGAGGAGTATGAAGCTTGTGAGATGCCCCTCTTCGTGACTGCCACTTGGGAGCACAGGGAAATGGAAGAGGAGGTGAAAGGCCAGGTGTCTGCCACAGAATTTAATTAAAAGGACTGGATGCTTTGTCCTCTGTAAAGTTGCTGCAGGCATTCTTTAATTGCCCCATTCCCCATTTCTTCCAGCAATCCCTTCTCCGTAGTTCATTAGTATTCATCTTGGACAAGCATTTGAATGTTATTTTCAAGGATATTCTGCTTTACACTACTTAAAACAATTGTCTTAACTCTGTCAAATTGCTCTATACTGTCTATACTGTCGACTAATGGAACGAATGCAATACTCCCTTTTCAAATGTAAGAAATGAAGCCTCTCCAGCTGCAGCTGATGAAAACAGTAATTGACTGTACTGATTAACTTGCTTGCTATTAAAAGTTCCCATCTGATGTTTCAGTAACAAGATAAAGATATCGCGAGATGGAAAAAGAATATGGACTCAAGAAACAGAATGGCGCAGATTTTATAAGGTTTCTCTTTCTATGAAATTGTCGGCATCAGCAGTGTCAAAAAGCACTTAATGTGTCATTTCACAAGAACTAGGTTACACCAGGGTTCTTCCTTTTTGAACACAGGCATTGCTCGCTGGTGTTCTAGGAGAGAATAATATTTGTACTAAAGCACTATAGTGTTTAAATATAGATCCGAGAAGAAGTTTTACATCAGAAGTGTACCAGTTAGGCTTACATAAATGCATGGAATAACTCTGTCTCTTGATAACCTGCATTAAGCCAGAACAAAGATGGTGAGGGATTAGTTCCGTACATTTGTTTATTAACTGACTGACTTAGTCTGTCTTAATGAGACACATTTTAGGTAAATTATAAATTGGTTTGATATTGTATTAAACCCTTCATTGAAATTTGAATGAAGGTTTTAATGAATTGAAGTATGTAATGAGGAATTAACTGTTGCATTTTCATTATTCATATGAAAATATGCTGGGAATGTAAGCACAGATTTAATACAAAGCAATTTCCTTTTTCTTTGTTACCAAACTTGGGTTTTATTAGCAGTGTTTAGCTCAGTGTCCAAGAGAAAGTTGAGATTATCCTATGTAGGAACACTGACCATCATTCATTATTTAAAATATTTTTTTTCTAATAGACTGAGAGAGGGAATAGACGAGGAATTACATCTTAATGCAGACTTTAATGGTCTGAAAGTCGGTTTGACTGCTTTCAAAATATGGTAAGGCGGAAAATCCTCCTGGGCAAATTATAAACCTCTCCACCATCAACACAGCATTTCTAATGGGAGACTGAGGTTATGCCCTCTGTAGCACAAACATACAGTTCCTCTAATGCAAACTATAAACCAACACTCACTCTGCCCTAGAATGTAATATTTGGTTTATCTGGTTGCTCAGAATACTTAAATCCTTCATGGCGAAGCACTCTGTTGGTAGGATTACCTTAGTGTTCACCCACCATTTCTCTCATTATCACATTTTTCCTCTCAACAGGTGAGATTAAGATTGGTGTTTTATTGCTCAGTGCTAGTTAATGCCTTGCTCTTACGATGGATATAATATTTGTTTTGGTTAATCACTTAAGTATTGAAGTGAGGCTCAGTATCTTCAGTAGTTACTAACAGGATTGCATGTAGGGGTAAAAGTCAGGGCAACAACATCCTTTTTAAAAAAAAAAAAAAAAAAAAAAATGCTTGATACTACATACCAACTCTCCAAACTAAATTTCTACTTGAAAACACTCGTAGCTGGAATAAATTCTGAATGCGTCTTTTGCACTTGAGTCAACAAATGACATGGAAATTTTTTTGCCTTTTTTAATTTCTTTATCACATTACAAGTGCTCTACTGAATATGGATAGCGTTTGTCAGGAAAGACACACAAAAAGATTTGTGGAATGTAAGATCTTTTCTGTACATGTTTTTGTGTACCTGTATTTTTTTAAATTTTGTCTTTCCGTAGCTTGGGTTCCCCCCCCCCGCATAGTTCACTTAAGTGTGGATTTTGTGCCTGCTGTTTTAAAGGTTCAATTTGAACTTACAACCAAGGCTGACACCTGAGGTTCCCTGCCTTTGATTGATTGTTGAGACCATTGATCTAATTTTGAAACCTTTGAATTACTCCTCTGCATCCTTCCTTTTTTGTATGGAGTGGAATAAACCTAATTTCCTTGTGCCTCATGCAGGGCTTCACACTGCAAGGTGGGAAAACAGAGACGATAAATAAATAAAGAAACCCAAGAAACGGGTCTTTCACAGCAGCACAGAGATTTTTATAGACTGGATCAATTAAATTTGTCTTATTTGGAACAATGGGGCTCTGTAACTCGATAAGAGGTAATGTGGTTGAAAATGTCTCTCACTGTGCAGCCATTAGGTGAGAGAATGTTACAATGGAAGTATTAACATGCACGGATTACAGAGGCATGAGCCTGGTCTGAGCCAATTAGAATCAAGAGTAGCCTGAGAAGTGTAGATGTCGGTGGGTTTCGTGAGCTTCTAAGTCCTGCTGTGAGGGTGCATGGGAGAGAAGGAGTGATCACAGCTAGGGCTTGATGAAAACCAGTATTGCTTCAGAGAGGAGAAGAGAGGAGAGACACTGACTTCTAATATTTAGCATGTA
Organism: Brachirus orientalis; assembly: GCA_016785285.1. Classification (NCBI taxonomy): domain Eukaryota; kingdom Metazoa; phylum Chordata; class Actinopteri; order Pleuronectiformes; family Soleidae; genus Brachirus; species Brachirus orientalis. The sequence continues at coordinate 3,889,331 of JAFBJR010000172.1, forward strand.
CAGGCCTTGAACCACTATAAATAACTTTTTTATGAAGCACATTTTAAAAGCAGAGTTTACAAAGTGCTTTCACTGATCAGATTAATGAAAGCCAAACAAGATGACAGGAAATAAGCAAACAAAAGATAAGACCAAAAGAAATCATACAAATGTTGAAAGAGAACAGCTGGAACATGGACCTAAAGTTGTCCTTTCAGAAAGCTCTGCAGGCTGATCTGAGGTAATTTCATGTATGTGGCAAATTAAGCATTATGTATAATATTAAATATTTAATACCTACAGTATTTGATGGTCAAAAGATATTTTGGTTGAATTTGGTTTGAAGGGGGAATTCCAGTATTTTCTGACCTGGACCCTATGTTTATAAGTGTGGATGTGTATGTGAATGGCACTTACAAAAGGTTTCATAGTTAGTCCAGTAGTTGGGCTCGGGCGGCAGGCGTGCAGTGTAATCTTTTGGGGCAACAGTGGCATTCTGTTATATCCATAAAAAATACTTATTTTTTGCCAATAAATGGCTCGTATTTTTATTGTAAGAGTCTACATTCACATTAACACGGGTTTAGGTTTGGTTAGAAGACACTGCGTCGCTGTTTTTTCAGCAAAGCACTTCTCTTCCTCCTCTTTTGCTCCAGTTTGTTTCTGCTCTGCTGTGATGCATTCACTGATGCTTGTAAAATCCACCCGCTCACTCTCGGTCTCCTCTTACAGCGTTCCCCTTTAACGTGTTTGTGTAATTAATCATCTGAAGACTGATGAAGTGGATTCATGGACTGTATATAAAAAATGATGTAGTCTTCTGGATTGAAAAGGGAAGCTCAGGAAGTATGATGAAAGCAGCAGTTAACCACGAGGGGGTGATTCTCTTGGTTGCAAAAAACAACTTTATTTAAATGGACGTCACTGGAAAAAACTGCCTACTTTAGTTGTCTCAATGTCTAGTTCTTCAATATCACATTTTGTAAACAATGCTCCAATTAAAGGAAAATAAGATGAGATGACGAAGCATGGCACAGATGAGTCAACAGCAGTGGGACATATAGCAAGTATTGTCCAGTAGTTAACTGAAAGTTGATCTGCTGGTTTAATAAATTGCCATGATGCCAGTCAAATTGTGAATCTTGAGTATTTAATAAGGGGATTTGTTTCACAACCAAAAGACTACATCCATCTTCATATATAGTGAGTAAATTATGAAATTGTATCCTTTAAATTGACATTACACAATAAGCCAGTCATTCTTTTGTTTCTTTGGCTGTGTGTTCTTTTAAGTGTTGTTAGGACCTTTTCAAACATAAACACTGATCTTTTTAGGACCAGTAGTTCTTACAGGGACCAAACCCTAGTTGCAGTGAAGCAGAACCCAATTTCTAAAGAACTGGTTTAAGTTTAGGGCTAAGATGTGAACTATGGTTAGGTTAATGTTGGGGTTAAGCATTAACCATTAGGAATAAGGTTAGGAATACGTCTTTGTTTAGGCTGTCCAAATGAATGGAAGTCAATGCAGAGTCCTAAGAAGAATAGCTGTGTGTGTGTGTTCTTGTACTTGCTGCAGAGTGTGGACCAAAATTCATAGAATTCCTACAAAGTTAGGACATTTTGGCCAGTCCTCACTTTTTTTCACCCCTTAAAATGGCTTGTTCAGGGTTAAGACTTGTTTTTAGGGTTAGGGTTAGAATTAGATTTTGGTTAGGGTTAGGCATCTAGTTTTGATGGATAAGGTTAGGGTAAGGGGCTAGAGAATGTATTATGTCTATGAGGGTCCTCACTCTGATAGAAGCGCAAACATGCGTGTGTGTGTGTGTGTGTGAGGTTGAGAGAGAGAGAGAGCGAGAGAGAGAAAACCACTTCTCCATTAGGGAAGTCAGATGTGTCACTTGCTGTGCTAGAGAAGGATGGAGAAACACTGAGTGCCTCAGGACATTGTGACTAAGTCCCTTGTGCCCCCCCCCGACACAATTACCCACTCATGTCTAATTGGCATTTGAGGTTTCTCTGCTTGATCGACCATGTCCACATCAGCATGAAGTGGCAGGGCAGTGCTTGCCAAGCTGTGACTTAACTGGTATCACGCTTTGTTACTCTTCTAGCTGCTTACGTAATTTGCTGATGTAAATTTACTCTGCCTAATTAACATCGTCAGCCTCTCATTTAATCTGAAAAGACACGGGATGTATCCGGTCCTGGGTGCTTCGGTCTGTCAGACTGATTTCTGAATGGCAGTGTGTAGCCCTGTTTGTGGGCTGTAGCGGTGAAGTCCATGTGACCTTGTTGAGCAAATCTATTACTTTATTTCTCATAACATTGGGAGAAATGGTTGAATATGAAACTAGGTTTCCAGAACTGTCCTGAATGTAAAAATTAAGTTAATTTCAGTCGTTGGTTGATTGAAATTGAGCACTTGACTTGAGAATTGTTTAGATAATGATTCATGGACAAATCTGACTGACAGACCTTGCTGTAGAGAAGAGTTCTGTGACATTTGAGGTGACTGCTCAACAGACAAATAATCATTCTCTCAATTACAGTCCCTGTCTCTACTTTATGGTCTCTGCAATGCTTAATGGCCTTTTCCACAGGACGGTCTCTGAATGCCTGCACAGTCATTATTGTCCCACGAGGTCTCCTGGTTAAATAAATGACAAGAGCCTCCAATATTGATTTGCTAACCTTAAAAGTGGAGCTTCCCAATGCAGTTTGTAAAATTATATTCATTTCACAAATGTCAGGGAATCTGTTCAAAGAATAGAGTACATGTAGAGTGTTGGTGTTTGCCTACATGTAAGGGTTGATTGTAAGCTGTGAGATGCAATTTGCAATTTGTGAGATGCAAGTACTTTTAGTCTTATGTGCCGAGACATTAACCTGCCTCCATGACAGTAGAAGTAATTCTGTAGTAGTAAAGTTCTGTGGACATCCAGTGTTTGGGTCTTGATTGGTTAATGCTTACAACAGGGCAGAGTTAGGCTGCTATGTACGAAATCACCCACTCATTCAGCCAAAAGGATATTAGATCGGACTGGTGGTTTGTGATGGTGGCAGGGTCAGCGAGCATCACATTCACCCCCCGCCCCCACTGCTGCTCACATACTTGCTTCTCTGCCACACTGCGGGGTAATCAGGACAGCGGCTGAATTCATGAGAGGACGACAACTGGATTTACACTCAAAGACTGACAGAGTAACATATCTTATTTCCCCTCGAGAGTTTGAAGTATAAAAGTGAAAGAGAATTCAGTTAACAGGACTTCAGTTTCTTCACTTAAGCCTAATTGCTCACTTATGCACATACATCAGTCCGTCCATCAACCACATGCTTTTCACCAGTTTAAGTAATAGTGACGTGCACTGAAGTTTGACATTTTGTGCAAATTCTTACTAATTCACTGAGTCATATAAAAATACATGTATAATTACTAAACAGGATCTCAAAGGCGGGACAATTAAGAACACTCTACTTTGACATCCATTTTAATGTGTTTTTCTCTCTAAATATGACAATTATGTTTTTGGGTGTGTCGTTTTTAAGAACATTTTGGGACATTGATGGCAATCCGGGAAAGAATTAGAGGAGAAAGTAATAGAATTAACACATCACTGTGTCCACTACTACCTCATATTTAATTCATTATACCTTGAAACTAGCATGCAAGATAGCCCCTTATCATTCAGGCTTCTATCTGCTAACTCTTGCTTTCTCAAGTTGTAAATCCCTGTGACTCTACTGGCATTTTGCTCCAGTTTTGTTCTTTAAATCTAGTGTGTGTATATTCTCTCTTTAAATATTAGTATTAGTTTATGTGTTAAAGTGCTCAGGGACCCAAAAATATTCCAACACATCAAAATTCAACAATCTTTAATAATAACTCTTTAATTCAAAAACTCTTAGCAGCTAAAAACTCAAAAAATGTAAAAACGGCCAAAACAGAAGCTTTGAGTTTAGCTGAGTTACTACGAAGGTGAACTGATGAATTGACGTGCAGGTGAGTAATCAGCCATGCCCAGAAGGAGAAGGATAGGAGATCATCCTCCTTCAGAATGAGGTTTCAACTTCTTGGACATTCATTTGCTCGCTGAACATTCCGCCTGTATAAGTTTGTCTCTGGTCACATGAACGCTGCTTCCTGGATATTCTAGATTCAAAAAAAGAATAAAAAAGCTACAGGAGTAATTGGCCTTCACAACAGTTTACCATGTTTTAAACTATGATGCTCTACTTTGGCCTTTTTCATCACTGCGAGCTCTTAGCTGCAAACTCGGCACACTTTTATTTCATTAAAAAAGTAGGCGGTCAGTTTCTTTGAGTCCTACAGTATATTCTACTTCCATCTTTTCTTTTTTGACAGTCACCATAATGCTGGTGAGTGATAGCTACTTTTACATTTGTGTTTCATTCACTCTGACTGTGACCTGACAACATCCAGAAGGAACCATCTTGTCGGATATGTTGTTCTACTAATATTGTTATTTCCCTTTATCACAGTAAAAAAAAAACAAAAAAAACAAAACAATTTACAGATTTTTGTTTTATTGTATTTATGAACTACGTTGTGGGCAATTTATAAATACAGTCAAAGTTTACCCAATCTATCTTTGTTATTAAGCCATATGTGATACGATATGACTTTTCCTTGCAGGAGAACGTAGAGAAAACCATTACATACATTTCATAACATTGTTAGAGAATTGGATTTTTATTTCTAGCCCAGTCAGTTTGCTTCCAGAAGCAAGAGTTTTAAATTTGTTCCTCAGCTGACAGAAGTAGAATTCTGTGTGTCACAGGTGTGTAAATGTTTCCTTTAAAAACATAACAACAACAAAAAACATGTTAACGTTATTAATTCAATTGTCACACTCAGCTCTTATTGCTTCAGCTGGGTTCCTTTTGTAATTGTAATTCTTAGCTGTATATGAAGGATGCAAACTATCTTATCCATACTCACAGAATTATTTAAGATTTCCAGCAACTTTCCCAAATGGCTCATATTTCATCGGGGGCATATTTTCCAGCACTTCTTTGAAGATCTGTGTAGAGCTATTGCTTGGAGTTTGGTCAGTAATCAACAGGAATTCCCTCGAGGGTGAGGCTCATAGGTGCTGTATATGTTGACCAATGGAACCCCTGTCTGGAAACCAGAGAAGTAGCACTGTTGGGATTGAAGCAGGTGGGTTATGGGCTTCAAAGTCCAAAGGATAATATGCCAAAAAATGTAAAGCCCGGCTCAGAAATGTACTGAACATCTATGAGCTTCTGCTCACAAAGACACATGGCTCATCGTGTGGTTCAAGCCAGCCCAGGAATGCTTTGATGCTGCTTATCTCCTAACTTTTGTTAGTTTATTTGACTGAGTTTTTATGTATAATATTTATTCCAAATGCACACTCTTCTTTAAAGAACTTAAAGGAAATCCTGAAGAAATAACCTTTTGAGTTGAGAGCTTGTGCTAAAGCACCAGTTGATTCAAAGGCTCAGCAGCAAATTCTTCCATAGCACAGAGGGAAAAGTGCTGGGTCAATCGCTGGATAAATTGTTCCAAAAAAAGGTACTACGTAAGCACAGGAGATTTTTTTTTAATCAGACTTATATTTTTTAATTTTCTGAGTAGAATTATAATGTTGAAACATTGATCTGCTTATTTTGATCATAAAGTTATTCACTATCAAAGCTATACTTTGTACTCTTACCCTCATTGACGTTGGACATTTTTTGACACAGATGTCAAAAGTTTAATGCAAATATTGATCTGCCAGTGTAATTTAAACATGATGAATGGGTTTTTTTTATTACACTCTTCAGCTTTGCAAATACATGGGTTGATGTGTTTTAGTAAAGAACCACTTCACCTGTCGCAACAGTTTTTTAAAAATGTGTGTTTGTAGATGTTGTCTTGTGAGGGATAATAATCCTTATACACTCAAGAAGCCCCGTTGTGGGTCATTATGATGTATATATCTGCTCTCCCTTAGTCACCATTTCTGTCTAGAACCTGTGCTACATTTTGTCAGACTTTTTTTGAACTGAACCTGCTGACAACCACTTTTTTTAAAATCACCTACTAGGTGAAGATTCAGAGTAGGTCTGAAAATATAGAGGTACATTTACTCTCAGTTGCTACTTTACTCTCATTTTATTTGGAAGTGCATCAGTATTAAAAAGCACTGCAAATCTAGTTATTTGACTGAACACTTGAATTTGCTGCTGTCTGACCTGTTCAGTTATATAAAATGTCTAGTATTTTCTTATTTGCATGAGTGAAAAAAAATGCTAATAAGGTGATTTCAATGGAAAATTGCTCTCCTCACAAGATTGTAAGGGCAGAGACTTGTTATCACTTTTCCTTGTGCTATTCACCAACATTTTTGACACAGGTCTATCTCTTATGTAACCAGTGAGGTTTAATACATTTGAGTGCTTGTTGTACTGCATATCCACGTCCGCTGACAGTATGAAATTTTGGCTTCATCTTTTTTTTGTTTTTTTTTTGTTTTTTTTGTTTTTTATTGGACTTTAAGGGGCAATCAGATGCAAATAGTAAAAATATGATGTAGATAGAATGAAATGGTCTCCAAGGCTCCATCTTATTTTATCAAGCTTTTTTGTGTGGGGAGTGATTGTGTTCTCTTTGCCTGCAGAGGGGGATGTTGCCCTGGACATGAGCCCATGTCCTGTGTATTAGGCAACAGTGCACTCCCTACCTGTCCATGCCATTTCCCTATAATCATGGTAGTGTTTGGTTGATTTCACTTTGAGTGTACATATCGAGCAGCATATACTGACATTCCCTGTTTTCACGTAATTGTATTGTTCTTGATACAGTCCAAACAAGATCCACACATGGAAATATTCCTCTGCAGCTGCAAAGACACATTTTACTTACCAGAGCATTAAAGTGAGCTTTGAGAAAAGAATGATTTAATAGATTTAATGTGGTACAGAGACGTGCAGGTAAAAAGCCACTCAGCAGAGCAGTGTAAGAAAACGGTCCATAAATATCAGAAATAGTTGAGGTTGACTAATAGGTTACAGAGGTGGGAGATGAGATTGTGGTGGCTAAGATGGCCCCCCTTCTGGTACTGGCCGTCAGAAGGAACGAAGTAGCCATTTTGTGGCGAGTGCGGTGGTGCGGCAGAGATGAGATGCTTAACCCTTTTGCAGTATATCCACTCTCGCACTCTATATCCACACTCTCTCTCATTTTCTTTCTCTCCCTCTTTCGTTCCCTTGCTCGTTCGCTCAGTCGACTATGAAGACACTTCATCTTCCTTGACAGTATGACCACTGCTGCATGTTCTGATGCATTCAGCATACCTTCATTGCATCATAAATAAATCAGAGAAATTACTTTTTTTTTCTTTCTTTCTCTCACATGTTCTTTTATCTCGCCTTCTTCCGTGCCTGTTATTCAAGTGGCTGGAAAACGAAAATGGTGTGGATTTCCTGTTTGCTCCACCCTCTGCACTGTTCATGGTGCATGTGCAGGATCATCACCATCCAATCCCCTTTTACATTATCGCTCAGGAAGGAAATTATTTTGCTCCATAATGATATTCATTTCTTGTTATGACATTATCTACTTTAATTTTAATTTAAATGTCATGGATGTGAGGAATTTTCTTAATTAATGTGCACATGGGATGCAAATTCAAACCTGTGTAATAGAAACGAAGTAGTGTCATTTTTTTTTCCTCTTTTTTTGAAATGGGTTTGGGAGCATGCATTGTGGCATAGAGGCTATACAAATAAACTTGACATGCTTTGTTATTTGTGCTAGAACCAAAAAAACACACCAACACACAAGCATGTGTGTACATTTTATGGGGCTGCAGATTACATGAGCAGGCGGGGTAGTGATGGGTGGATGGAAGAGAAGGGGGATGTGGGGAAAGATTGTCAAGAGCCCCTCTCTCCCTCCTTCCTCTCCTACTGTCTCAAAGTTGCCCAGTCCCTCCACCCCTTCCTGTAATCTCCACTCCTCCACGGGTAGTCTCAAACCTTGTGTACGTCCAACACCAACCAATTACCTGGCAACCCTGCCCTTATCCCAAGCACAGGCGTGGTGCTGCTGCATGATGGGGTTTTTGTATATTGAATTCCATCTCCTGGTGAGATAAAGGGTGTAGGAACAGGGCTCTGCCGCTGTGCTAGATAAGTGTTTCTCACAAACCATTCCTTGCTGCTTCTTCTGACACAGATTGTAGAGAAAAGAGACATTGGGGATGGCGGTTGGAGAGAAGGCTCGGGGATGGAGGGTTGTTGCACTGAGATGGGACCCAATTTCAGCTTGATTTTTCTCTTGTTTTTAATTTGTTATAAAGCCTATCTTGAAGAGAAGTTGGATTCAACTCTCAAATGCTTTCCCTTTTTGGTGTTTGAAAAGTCTATGTGTCACTGCTGAGATCAGTATTCAAATACAGGGATAATATTTTCCTTGACATCTCCTCCTCTTGCTGTAGACTTACCAAACACTAGATATTACTCTGTAGATCGATAGTTTATCTTCATTTAGGATGGTTGTTCAATCTGCAGAGGTGACAGTTATGGGTTGAGCAGCTCTGTGGAGTATCAGCTTTTATTCAGCTTCATCCCCTCTCTCTCAGTCCTATTTGTTAGCTGTCCTGCGAAGTGTCCCTTGGTACCTATGGCCTGAGCCAGGCCCATATATCTGTCTTTGTCTGGCCCACTGCAGGGAACCACACACTCATTGGTTGTCCTTAGGAACAATGTAAGTGATGGACCACCGTCCATACATCAAAACTGCAAGGCGTTTGACAGTGCAGGACAGAAACATTGAAAATAATGACCACAGCAATATGTATCAGAGGTTTAAAATAGAGCGCCCTGGAGATGTGCTGGCAAAGTTAAAGCTGAGAGCTATTCTGTGTGACCCACCCAACCCCGGGCCTCCCACTGTTTTAGAGGTTAGTGGAAGCTGCCTTGAGCACAGAAGAAAAGATGTTTCCAGTTAGCTAGAATGAGTGATATTCAACTATTTGGACACTAATACGCTCCAATTGAATTTCTCCCTTTGTCAGAGGAGAGTTTGTCCTGCTGTGGACCCTCCCTCACAGCTGTGACCTTGCCTCGCTCTGCTCCACCAGCAAAGAGTCGAGCCCCACAGGTCAAGTGTGAGGGGTCAAGTTTAACCTGAAACCAGACATTGAGAGGGAGGGGCTGCCATCATTTAGTTGTAGCATATTGCTCAGCATCACTGTTACATGTATATACTTATCAGTTTGTGGCTCTCTGTGTTTTGTGCATTAGGTGATGCACTCACTGCATTCTTGTTGGAAATTAATATGTTTTATTTTACACTTTCACAGGAAAAAACCAAATGGAAGACACAAATAGATTCGGACACAAACTAAAGCTGTATGTGAACAACAATTTGTCTCAGCTGCATGTAGATTTGGGCACATACAGAGGAGTATGTTGATACATCTCTATCTGGATACACGATACTTGGACGGTGCAGGGCCTGTGTGCAAGCTGGTCCTTTTGCTTTCACATATTATGAACTTGATGTACAATGCGTTTGTATTGCTCTGCTGTTTTAGTTTAGTGACTTGCTTGTAGATTTTCAATCTGTTCCTCTACACAAACATCTGTATCTCTCTTGTGCTCACCACACACACGCACATGCACATATTCACACACACACACACACACACAGTCACAGCGTGAGTCAGCCCACACCTGGAACAGATAAAGGGTCTTTCATGTTTGCAGGGCTATCCCGAGGTCAGTGAGTGCTGATGTTGAGAGCTAGTTTTACTAGGAGTGAGTGGAGCTGCAGGAGAAATGAAAGGAAACCTTATATATCCAGGTGTTGCAGAGTTAAGGAAGTTATATTACTCTACAATTCTTTTCTTGATTCTTTCCAGCACCACTACAGGGATAAACCATGGCATTGTATCTTGCCTATCTATTGCTTATCTTTCGAACAAAAAGATGGATAATAGTCCGCTTAGTTCCTTGTGAATCATCAGCATTGTCACACATACGTAAAACCATTCCTTTTTGTCAAGCTGCTTTTTCTTTCTTGTTTCAGGCATTTATGGGAGAATGTGTGCTTTGTGCAGAATCCTCCACTGAGTATTAACTTCCACTATATTAACCTCTGTCCTCAAGACTTCTGCCTGGCAGTAACTTTCACCATAAATTATATCTCTGAGCTATGAATGTTCTTACACTCTCAAACATACACTGAAAACCAAGCATAAAACATACAAAACATACACAGCAACGGCATTTATAGAAAGCAACAGCCATGATTTGAACAATAGTTAATGCAACATTTGCTTGGGAGTATTAGAGGGTAGTTTCACTTACATGAAAATGTAATTTTTTTTATATACATTATGTTTGTCATAAATCAATAGATGAAGTAGAATTATTTGTGTTTTTTATTCAAATGTGATATGATGGAAATGTGGCTCTCATATATTAGACTTGACATTTTCTGGCATCATTCTTCACTTCAGTCAGTTAGTCAGTCTTGGGCTTTTGGACATTTTTGTTGCCATGAAACTTTTAAATGGAAGATTTAATGAAACTACTCTGGAGCAGCACAAGCAGGCTGCAACAATATTAGATGTGTTTGTCTCACGCCTTGCAATGGACTTTGGTTGGGTGTCACCCTCTTCATTCTCTTACAGTTAGACCAGGGCCACACTTAATTCACGAGCAGTGCATCAGCGTGGCAGAATATGCACATGAGACAGATTTGAGTACAGAGCCCCCCTTCTTTGTTTCTGCAAGCCATAGAAGTTTCACAGCAAAATACAGTAGGATACAAAAAAATCTTTGGCCACAGTTTCAGTGTTTGTAACTGTTACATATGTAACAAACAAACCTTTCTGAACCTGTTTCAAAGTAAAAGCATTTCAGTTAACTCAATCAAGTTAATTTTTCAACAACTGAAATATTGGCAGGGATAGCAGATGCACTGCTTCATTCAGTATTTAGTTGACTATGGAGGCATATTTTAAAGTATATTATTTGTGTCAATTTGAAAGGTCTAAGCTATATAAAACAGAGCAGCAGCTCTGCATGCCTCCTGTGTTAACAGTTGAGGCGTGCAAGATGCAGCAGATTTGTGATACAGTCATCACTGACTGCATAAGCATTAATGTGGCCCTTGCCTTTAAATATGTTCTGTTAATGTAAGATGTCATAATTTGGTCAAAAATATGTTTTGATTCCCTAGATGTTTTGTGCTGACGGACACTCATTTATGTGATTGTGTGAGTGAGTGCACACTTTAAGGACTAAATAGAGCTCCCTGTGTCCAGTTTCTCTCGGTAGTAAGAGTGTGAGAGTGGCCCATGACACCCGTGTCCCTGTTAAGTTTCTGGTGCAGGTGTAATTCTCTGTAAATCGCCCTGTAATTTACTGCCCTTTGGGAGAACACTGTCTTAGGGTGTGAAAATCAATAGTATGGCGGAGAGGGACTGTGCACGGTGTCTATACTCAGCCAAATTATAGCAGCAGTTAGGGTAATTTTGTAATGGCAGGCGATGAGGTTTAGCTTATCTAACGCTCTATCTGAAACAGATAAATGTTTTACAACACCGTCGTTTAACCCATCCTACCCACTCTAGCCTGTCTGCAATGTCTGTGAAGGCTTCACCCAAGGACTGTCCCTAGAGCTCACATCAAGACTGTAAGAGGGTATCCATATGTGTGTATGTGTGTGTGAGTGTGTAAGGGGTTTTTCTCCCTTACCTCCCTGGGTGTGCATTCCATATCTTAATGCTTTGTAACCTTGTAAAGATAGCCTGAGGCATTTTAGCATATAGCTGATCTTCAAAACCCCCCAGTTGTTTCAGAAGGAAACCAAGCGAAAAACATGCATTGAGCCTTACAAGATGCTGCATGTATAATGTAGCATACAGAGGATCATATTGGGAACCGCATAATATTATCTGAATATGGTGCACCTTTAAGCATGCAGAGTGGGTAATTTAATTATAAACCAATGAGTTTTATAAGGATGATAAGACAAATTAGCAAGTTGTGGAATGATGGAGGAGAATATACAATACTGCAGCGCCATTGCCTTAACTTTGTTTCTAATAACAGCACGAGCCAAGCCTTGGTGAGCCTGTCAGTCAGACTCAGGATGATGGTAAAGAGAGAGTCAAAGAGGGAAGTCCCATGCAAAAGTTGTAGCCCAGTGTATATGACGTGTCTGAGCTTTAGCAGAGAGGCACAATTCATTTTACCACATCTGGAGGTACTGATAACTCGGATGTCTTAGACACCATTAATGAAAAACTTATTTAGATTGAGGACAAAAAATATCTTCAGCAATGTTGTAATTAACGTGGCTATCTCTCCAACTCTTAAAACAATTCACTCAACTTCTATCCTCCACATGAGGGTCGCAGAGGTGCCTAATCCCAGCTAACAGAGGGCGAGAGGCGGGGTACACCCTGGACAGGTCGCCAGTCCATTGCAGGGCCTTAACACAATTTTAACCATGAATTTACATTCCCCAAAAAGCCATCTGCTAACACTCAAGTCATGTTTAGGTATGGACCTTAGGAAGTTTTGCTGTCCTTCCTACTTCCTGCTCACATGTCTGAAGAGATCAAACCCTTCGGATCAGAGTAGAGGGAAAAAGTGATTTCTCTATCTTTGGTAATTTGGATTAATATTTATGTTTATCACACATTATCTGAAACATAAATATAAATATAAAAGCAGTGACTGTCTCTTTACAAATGCTGTTATTAATAGGCAGCAGGATAAGACGCTTCAGATGTTGATGCTGTAGGAGTTCAGCCTGTTTGTTTGTACCTTTGCATCATGTTTTAGTGATAGTTTCACATTATTTACCACTGTGGTCACACTTTATCATGACCGTGTCCAGGGATGGTCACATTCATTATCTGTCACAGTGCGTATCAGTGGTTAATAGCTAATGCAATCTCAGTGAGAGATGATTGACTGTGTAAAATACTGGTCACAGATTTGTCACCCTGACACGTTTTTTTTTTTTATTTGACCAAGAATACATATCATTCCTGAGGCCATGTTTACACCTAAGTTAAAAGGGAAAAGTGCTGTTTTTTTTTTTTTTTTGATAATTGTGTTCAGTATTCCTTGTACAGTAGGATGTGAATTTAAAAAAGGTGCTTAAAAATAATACAAGTATAAATAAATACATTTACACATGTTTTGTATGTGTATTAGCATAACCTATAATGTGTTTTGTTGCCCTGCCCTTAGGGTAGGAGGTTGTCTCCACTTATTTTATCTTAAGGCAGCAGAAGCAGAAAATCTACTACCTGGCTGCCTGGTGAGCATGTCAGTAATATATTCAAATTGTTACTTGTCTACTGCAGTAAGCTACAAGGTACGATGACGTTTTTAGAATACGGGCAACCGTAAACATATGCACCCATTCAGAATCTTGGAACATTACAAAACTATATATTCATGTTAATCCCAGTTGGATATTTGAGAATTAAGGGTTATTCTCTCCTGTTTCTGTCAGCTTCTTTATTCTCAACATTTTCTCCTTCACCAGGGCTTTTCCACCATTTTCTCAGGATTGAATGCAAATTGGTTATAACACTGATCAGAACTTATTACAAAATGGAGCCTTGCTCAGAGAAAGAAATGGTGCATCACTATGAGAGCAAGGATGGGAGGGGCTGGGGTGCCTGAAAGTGGGCTTAGAGCGGTGGTGGGTGGGGCCACTGGGGGTGTGACTGTGTGTGTGTGGAGGTTGGGGGGTGGGGTATTCTGTGGCAGGGATGGGAAAATTAGATTTATTTTTTTCATGTGGTGAAGAGAGAGAGAAAGGAAGGGGGGTTTTGGGGTTCAGTGAAGGCACAAATGATATTTTATGTGTTCAGATGGAAGAAAATTAAAATGTTTTCAGAACATGTTTTCTTCATGTATCACATTCTGCTGTTTCGTGTCTTTCTGTCTATACTCCGTTTCTGTATTAAACCCCCCCCCCCCCCCCCCCCCCCCCCCCCCCCCCCCCCCCCCCTTTTCTTTTTTTTCCCCCCCCCCCCCCCCCCCCCCAGGTCCACCCATCCTCCTGCCTCCTCTTTTTTTTGCTGGCAGATCCCCAAGGTTATGGCATGTCTGGACATCTAATCAGGCCAAGCCTTGATGCTGAATATTTTGTGCCCCTCATTCCCTCACCCCCACACCCTTTACTCTTTATCCTATACCTGCCATTATATATTCAAGCCTTTGTCCGGTCTCTACTGCACACCCTGCTGTGATAAATGAAAGCGACCTTGGAAAATAGAAAGGTTGAAGAACAATGTTACCACCTTTTATGAATTCATTTTGTACCAGGACGCCTTTGTTCATCGGGTATAGAGGTGATGCATAACTCACTCTTGTGCATGTCTAATAAATAGTTGCATTTGAGCTTTTGAAATTTATTGAAGCAAAATTGAGGCACTGGCTACATGTGTGAGCCATTATGGGTAATTTAAGCATTTAAGTCTCTTGTCCGTTTGACCTAACGGGATCATTTTTGCACCCTGTCAGTATTAATAAAAATAGAGCAGCTCCCTTTTTTTGTTTGATTTTGGGGTTGTTTTGCTTGTGGAATCTCTTGCATATTGTATTAGAGCTTCTTGATTATTTTGTCTGTCAAAGTATGATGAAAGACATGGTATTGTGACGCCATTAAATCTGTCACATACTCACTACTGTAATATTTTACAGGATGTGGACAGTCATAGATTAAAAGTAGACTAAAACATCGACACACTATGTTATTGACCTCTCCTCTTCAACCACGTCAACCTCTTTCCTTGCAAAAGACAGTAGTACCCAAACCAGGCCAGTAGATGGTGTGCCTTGTTCAAGTTTACTTGGTTTCCACCCACCGAGTCTTGCTTGCTCACCCGTGACTTGAGAAAGCGCTCTGGGGTAGGCCTTCCCTAACCTATCATCCCACACACCCCCCCCACACCCCTCTTAGCACCCCTTCCATCTCTTCCATCTTCTCCATCACCCCCTCCCTATCCATCCAGGGGGCAGAGTCACTGAGGTGGCAGTTCTAACAAGCTGCCGGGGACCGCAGTGCTCAAATGAGCCAAATCAAAGAGAAAAGGGGGAGTGGGATAGGTAGCGCCATGAACCCCCTGCAGAGAACAACCATTCTGATGAATATGAAATGAATTTGTACTGCCTGACATGGAAAGCCCAAGGATAACCCTATGCTCAGTTGACATCTTTACCCTGGCATTAAAAGATGCACAAGCATATATAGATATATATATAAAAGATAATAACAGCTGGCCAACTAGTCGTGAATTATTTGTGGTTTGATTTGAATTTAGGATATAAATATCTCCTTGCTGTTATAAAGAAGGTGATTTGTTCATCTAACATGGGACAGGTTGATGACTAACTAGATGACCACTGACTTTTTTTTTATTCATTGAGTGGCGGCCTGGCATTAACAAAAGTGTGTTCCTGTATCATTTTCTTTTTCGCTGTCAAGTTCCCATCCTCTCCTCTCTCCCTGTCTTCATTCTTCATTCTCTCTGCACCTCTCTGATTTCTCATTTCATTTTGTGGTACAGTTGCTATCCTCCTGCATCTTGTGTCTCTCTCAGGCTGTCCTTTTGGGTCTGTGATGAAAGGGTGTCAGGACACTCCACCAAAAGATATGTGGGTTTGTAGAAAAAAACCCCAAACCATACGAGGTTCTCCTGCATCATGCAGGTTTAGTCTGTCATTTTCTTAGCTTACATTCAAATGTGTGAGTGAGCGTGCACCTGCATTGCACCCCCCCTCCAACACACACATGCAAGAAAGCACAAATGGACATACACTCTGACTAGAAGACTGACATGGAAGATGAGGCGTTGAAATTACTTGTCTAAGAGGAGGAAATGGGAAACTTTGTGTATAATTGTATGGATGATAACGCTTCACTTTTATGCACCTATTTTGCCTGCACATGTGTCTCTGAGCCCCGAACTAATATCTTAACAATTTACAAAATGTAATGCGTACAGAAATGAACACATCTGCTATTTTTTCCTCTTTCCTTTTCCTACTCAAAGCTTTCTGTGGATTTCATCTGCTGTACTCAGCCTTTTATTTTCTCCCCAGTGTTCCTTTAGTCGACTCTCATCTGAAAGAACACGAGTGTGAAAAGTTGGACACAAGACAAATGATTTAGGTGCTTTTTCTGTTATGCATTTGTGTAATAGATTTATTAAAAATATTTCTGTTAAGTTTATATATGGAAAAAAATATAGTTAGGGTAACGTTGTACTGCATGTACGTAGGAATAATATTTACCACTTTTTTGTCCACAGTGCATTTCTCTTCAATGGAGACTTCCTTGCCATGGTCAATAAGCCACCTTGCGTTATTGACCTTGGGAAGATACCACTGGGTCTATGTGTTTGAGTGAAGTGCTACTAACTTCACCTGCCGGTGACCCCGCTCCAAACAGTGGGTCAAGAAGCCACTCTGACATACTGCTTTATAGTTTAATATGCTGCACTGTCACTCTTACCTCTGACCTGTACTGTGCACCTGTTAGCCTCCAGATCAGCTTGTGTTTCCTTTATGACCTATTTAGACACAAATTTTTAGTTTGTCTTCATCACCAGGCTGTCACATTTACCTCTGTAGTCTTATTCTACGTCCACAAATTCATTGTGGGGGGCAGAGCATCACGTGCTGAGACCGTTTTCTTTGAAAGACCAACACGTGGTGAGGCATGTATTAACAGTAAGGTGTCATTTAGAACAGCTGAGGAAAACTACAGCACATTGTCTGTGCGTTGATCTCAGTTGGTAAGTCATTTCCTTACCGCTTTTGTGAGCATTGTCTTCAGACTGAATGCTGGAGGTGTTTTTGCTTTTGGTTTTCCTGAGTGGACATAATAAAAGCAATTTCTCTATAAAGCCACTCAAACATGGAGTGAACGGACAAAGGGGATTGGAGAAAATCTGGGCCACAGCAGAATCCAGTCTGCCCTGCTGCTAACCTCCTCTCAAACTAACATAGCAGCCATTTCCTCCCTCTGTCCCCAGAGCCCCTTGCCCCCTCGTCCCTCGCTGAAGCACCAATTCAGGCGGCTGCAGCACAGGTGTTGCGGCGCGTGTCATTTTTATTCTTTTCGATGTTGTATTAAAACAGCATGTTATCTTGAATTTCCATAGCATTCACACAGCACTGTATGTTTAGCACACCATAAAAAAAAAAAAAACAATTAATAAATGTTATTTTTTGTAACATGGTGTATTAAATCTAGATTTAAAAATGTTTTTAACAGTCAAAGCAGTAAAATAATTGTATTTATATTCCTAAATAATCATAATAAAAAATTAGCTGCCAACACTGCTGAATATTTTTTTCATAACAAAATTGTTCCTCTGCTGTGAAAGTATATAAATATAAATTGGTGGTTTTGGTGCTTTAATTTTTGACATGATAAATTATTATTAAAGTATTAAACTATTAATCTACTTTTTCAACCCTTACTTAGGGACTTTCAATGGCTGAGTCTAATGTTGTATTTCATGTATGGATGCATCTGGCAGGAATCATCTGACCCCGCTGAGGGAGCTGAAAGTGAAAGAGGCTGTTATGCTTTAGCAGTGGCCGAACTGCCAAAGTCATAACCTGATCGGACTAAATCCCATGCGTGTCTGCAAAGTCAAGCATGATAAAATCATAGCCGTGCTGTACCCAGCAGTGAAAAACACCTACATCATCCGAGAAAGGCAGATACCCTGTATATAGAGTATTTCTTCATTCGGTTGTCACATGTTTTCTTGATTTTTAGGCATTATTTTTTGATTGTTCTTTGATGTTGTTTTAAATTAAATTTACTGATTTAAAATGTTTCCTCATACAGATCATATGTTTATAATTATACTTGATTTACTTAAAATTAATTTGAATTGTTTGAATGTTTGCCGTGGCCTTTGTGTCCATTTTTTATTTTTTTTTTGCCTCTGACATGGGGTATTGTGGCTGTTTAATTTTTTTATTCTCTCTTTCTTTTTGTCCCTCCTGAAAATTCTGAATTTCTCATCTTCTGGTTCCTGTTTGAATAGAGTAAAATAAGGGCTGTTGTTTTTTTTTCTTTTTGAATCACCCTCTTTCTTTACCGTTTTCATGAGCTGCTCTTATAGCCGTGAATCTTGTCACTCATGTTTTTCATCAACTCATGTCCGTGGAGCGTGTGGCGAGTTCTGAAGATTGCTGCTGAAGCGAATGCAATGGTCAGAAAGACACACATGCACACACACAAACACATACACACATAGGTCCTGTAAACCTGGTAGTAAAATGTTGTCAGTAAGACTATGAATGTCATACAGATCCTGTAATGGTGAACTGACTAAACAGACAAATACAGGAACAGTGTATACACTTGACAGAAAAAAACAACAACACATCTTTGAGTGGACTTTGTTTTTTTTTTCTTCTTACTGACAAAATATTTTATGAGACATGTAGGAATTTGGTAGGAGGAAAACCATGTTATCTTGTGAATGCTGGCAAAGAGAGCAGAAAACAAGAGCGTGGCGTGTGTACTGTAATGTTTCCTCGTGGTTCGATTCTCAGATGGCAGGAGCCAGTTACTTTTGCTGGTGTTCCTCTCTCTGCATCTGGGTTCTGCTGCTTGTCAGCTCAACTGTAGTTGTTTTCATATGTGAGCCATGTCTCCGGTGCAATATTTTCCTTCCTCCCTGAAACGTTGTTCTTTCAGCCTGAATTTAACATTGTTTTCCTTGCCTATGTTCAAGGCTGGAATGATTGGCTGTGACAGAAGGGGCATCTCCCTCCATCCTCAAAAAAAAGAGTGATGGCCTCTCAAACAGCTGTCATTTACCATAAATCATGCCCTGTACTTCTCAGCTAATTTTATTTCTTATTGCTTTTTGTATGCCCATAGTATCTTTCCCTTATTTTGAACAGGTAATATCGAGCATTTTTGCCTTTTCCCTGAAACTCATAACTGTCTCTGACTAGTGTCATCATTTATCTTTAGGTGTTAATTGTGATTTAATTGCCCTAATTACTCCATTATCTCATTCATGATTAAGTTAATTATCTAAGTGTTAAATACTGTGACTTTTTTTTTCTCTAAGACAGGAGTAATTCTCGTTGATTACTTAATGAGATTAATTATACTTGGTGATACAGCAGGTATAATTGTGAAAATTCCCACCTGCAATTCAACTTTCACACCATTAATGTGAAATCAATGTAAATGAAGACATGTCCTCATCATGTAATTAAATAGAAATGGGTGCACTCACAATTAGAATGTGAAATGTGTATGTTCGTTTCGTTAGGTATTCTTTTAGTACTATTTAACTAGGAAAAAAATGTCTACACTGCGCCATGTGGTTTTATCTTTTAGAAACTGTTCTTTCAGAATAAGGTCAGTTTGTAAAATTTCTATGAAATAGGATTTGATATAATATGAATTTAACAAATTTATTTTTCAGGTTCTGAACTTTTTCAGACATCTTTGTATGGATGGGTCTTTGCATCTCTTAAATTGTAATTACTTTTTAAGCAGGATATGGAGTTTGAAAAGTGACTTAATATGTCCCTGTGATGAGTTTGAAATGGACATTAGGCCCATTTCACAGAAACAGTACTATGAATATGGTCAGCATGCGCTGAATCATGCTGAATCAATCAGTGTGGTTAGCCTTTAGTCGAATTTAACCATATGAATGAATGAATGTAGTGGCCTAAGTTCAGTGTGGGATGCTGCTGGAAAATCTAACAGTGTTCTTAAAATCTATGGATGGATAGCAGCGTTGTTGGTGTTTCTCTATCCTTCCCCTCTCCACCCTCCATCTCTTCCTCTGCATGTCAGAGGGTAGAGTCAGTTTTACTGTCACTACCTGTGAAATTGTATTCCACGAAGATGGATGCTCTCTCTTATATTCATGACATCCAGGGAAGCTCAGTCACCTCCAAAACTCTTTAATATGGATGCTGTGGAGGCGGACACATAGAAGCACATACACACAAACACATAGTACATGTGTGCACATACAAACACACAGGCACTTTTTTGCCCCAAAGACAGTGCAAGGCTGGTGTTTTGCTCCTGCTGATGATGAAGAGTAGTAGTGACAGTGCTGCTCTCAGTAGAGTTGATGCATTACAACACAGTGCTGCCATGTTGTGTAAATTCTCTCCCTCCTCATTGAGAACATGGAGGCTTCTCATCTAGCATGGTATACCAGTGCACTTTAGCTTCTTCACTCCTCCATTGGTCTGGAGTTTTATGATGACATTTACCTGTCATCCATTTTG
Organism: Brachirus orientalis; assembly: GCA_016785285.1. NCBI lineage: Eukaryota > Metazoa > Chordata > Actinopteri > Pleuronectiformes > Soleidae > Brachirus > Brachirus orientalis. The sequence continues at coordinate 3,909,626 of JAFBJR010000172.1, forward strand.
AGTTTTTATTTTATTTTATTTTATTTTATCTGGGCTATAATTGCGGTCCACTCGTGGGTGTTTGTTGCGATCCCTGTACTTTAGCTGGTGTAGTCCTCCTCCATCATCTTTTACATAGAGACCATCCTGAGTAATCTGTTGTAGTTGGATACAAAGAGGACAACCATGTGTAAATATGTGGGCTTCTTGCACTAAGGTAAAAAATGTTTGACAGACTAAAAAAAAAAAAGACACCCAAATAAATTAAGTTAATTTTAAAATAACTTATATGAAGACAACTTGCTTACTTAACTTAAGTACTTAACTTACTTAACTTACTTAATAAACTCCTTATTGAAGATGTTACCAAATAAAGGTTTTTTGTTTGTCACCCTCCCCCTCCCCCCCCTTTTTTTTTAGTGTGTGTACAAATTTATGGTCATGGTTGCTTGCGTGTGTTTGTGTATTTGCGCTGACGGAGAGGATGGGGATGAGGGGTGTGGGTGTGTGGGTCAAAGGGGGCAATGGAGACTCACTGTTTAATGGTTTGATGGTGTCAGCCACCGAAAGATTAATAAAACAACACTGAGCACAGGATGGGACTCTGAGGGCACCAAAGGACCCTCTCCTCCCTCCCCTTTTCACTCTAACCCTCCCCTTGTTCCTCTGCTGCTACCTTAATATAACCAAGAGATGGATCTCCACAACTGCATTGTGTGTATGTGTGTGTGTGTATAGGTGGGGGGTGAATGAGTGGGGGCTGTGTTTTTGCCTCTCTGCTCAATGCTTGACTATGTAGCAGGCACCCTACTCTTGTCTGCTTGAAGCCAGCAGGTCCTCCCAAGCGTAGAGAGTTCCTCCGTACCATGTTGTCTGTGCTGTCTCGACCCACAAGTATCTGCCCCGTGACATTCTGATTCAATAGGACTGTTAGACACAGGTCTTTTCATGTACAAGGATACAAAAATAAGGAGTGCATGTGTATTCTTTTAGGAATACCTCCACAGAGAGTCTCCATGAACAGTCGTGATGTTGGTACATATCATTCTCTGTGTGCCTGTTTGGTTGAGCTCTACTGTAGAACTAAACTTAGGCACCATGCCCAAGCTGTGGGTTGTACAGAGTTTCTACACCTCTTTCTTTGGTGAGGGGGAGGATAGGAATCACACAGTCTGTAGAAATGGGGTTCTATTCCGAGGTTCAGAGGAGAGGTTTATGTGTAATCCTATGCTAAATTCAGCATCAGATCTTTTGTGGAGCTGTGTAAAACCAGTGTGTTTTTCTTGTCTTTACTTTTTCTACACACCTCCAGAAATGATGATAGCGCATGGCTTTTCAGCTAGCTCACCCTCAAGGCAAAATGTACTAGGCTGCTAGGCAGCCTTACCTCTTCCTCATCCTAGAGACAGTTAACCCCCCTCAAAGGATGCTCATGTCTGGTGAGAGAATGCCTATAAGCAGAAGGGATGAGGTTTGGGATGGGGTGGGGGTAAGATTGAGCCTGGGGAACACTGAGTAGAGGGGGAAAAGGAGGGTACGGATATGTGTTTGATTCAAAGAGAAAAAAAAGTCAGTTCGGTCCCCCTGTTCTTTGTAGAACATTTAGCTTTGACCCTCCCTTGCTTTCTCTACTCCCTCCCACCACTACCCCCAAACTCATACACACACAGGCACACAGGGTCCAGCAGATCTGGAGGATATCACACCAGCAAGTCCTTCCTATCTTCTGCACTGAGATGCATGCTTCTTGATTTACAGTATATCTACTATATAGTGTCTATATGTCCACACTGTTGCAACAGGCAGACACTAAGGGAGGAGAAAGGGAAATAGGGGGAGAGAGAGTGACAGGAAGGGAGTGAGGGAGGAAGAGAGAGTGGAAGAGTGAGAATCAGACCGAAATAGGAAAAGGGAGGGGGGGGGAGCTTTATATGTTGGTAACATGTTTATGATGCAGTGAAAAATATCATTTCAGATTTAAAAAATAAGGCTTGGATACAAAAAAGACTATTTCTAAAATTTATAGTGAACTAGCCCACATAGCTGCAGCCAAAGCCCTGAGCAGAACTCTACTTGTGCTGAGCAGACTGGAGGCAACCCGGGGTAAGTTATGGGCTTTTTTTCTTTCTCTCTCTCTCTACGCTGCTGATTACGATGCTGCTGATTGATTGGGTAGAGGCTGTGGATTATCACGGGCCGCTCGTCACCAGGTACCTGATGATGAGAGGAGAGAGAGACGAGAGGAGGAGGGAGGGAGAGAAGGAGGGGTGGAAATTAGATGAGCATGGCCAGTGCTCACATCACCAGATCTCACTAACTCTCTTTCTGATTTCTCTGTTTATTCTGCCATTGCGCATTTGTATACTGCGTGTGTGCAAAAATTGATTTTGTGCATTTGTGTGTATTTGTGTATCATCTTGGTGTGCGTGTGTGGTCTCAGCCGGCACACGTTGTTAGCTCAAATGCCTTTCCCTCCATCTAACCGGCGTGTGCTGATGAGGCTGTGTGTGGAGGGGTCTGCTGATGAGGGGAAGCCAAAGGGGCCCTTTTGTGAATATGTAGATGAGGGGCATGTGTAAGTGGGAGGGCGCTCGATGTGAGTGTGTGCCACACGCTTTACTGTTTATATGTTCCCCATAGCGAGCCTGATCCTCAACAGATTGCCGGTGTTTGGTGTGATCTTGCCGCTGCTTTGTTTGGGGCATTCTCTGTCAAAGATGCAGAAAGCAAAGAAGAGAGACAGAGAAAATGGGGGGAGGAAAAAAAACAGATAGGAAAAATACAGTTAAAGAGAAGGGAGGAAAAAAATGGCAGGGCAGCTCGAGGGCATATTTTCACCCCATTGACAAGATGTGATGATTGCTATTTTGCCCCCTTCCTCCTCCCCTTTACCTCCCCGGACCGTTCTCTATTTCATTTGCATGTCAAAGCAGTGGTACCACTGCGCAGATTAGTATGAGATGACATAATGATGTAATGAATTAAATGCTCCTGTTTAAGCACTGCACTTTGCTTTAGTGGGAAGCAACGAAAAGGGGATAGGCAGTATAAGGGAGAAACAAGTGAGGACGAGACACTAATGTTCTTTTCTGTTGACTTTTCTCTTTTCGCCTCATCTTTTCACCTCATCTAAGGAAACTGATGGATTGATTAAAACGTTATACCTGAGTTTGCACATATTTTAACATATTTTTGCACAATGCATATTTTTAAATGTTACTTTCAAGTCTAAAATTAATTTCTAATTAATTTATTTCACTACCCTATGATGCAGTATGTTGGAATGTTAATACGTATGTTTTAGGATTTATTTGTGTTTTATGGTATTTTAATGTTGCTGTACAGCACTTTGGGCAACTGTGTTGTTTTTTTGAATGTGCTCTATAAATAAAGTGGATTGGTTTGGGTTGGATTGAATTTAAGTAAAAAATTTAATCTCTAATTTTCATTGTAAATCATTTTTTTCTATTATGTCTTACTGAGCGTTCCATTTTGTAACTCTGTATTTGGGACATTTTTGTCTGTTGAGTTACAAGCAAATACCAAAACTAATAATATTTTTATTTCTTTTAATTAATTAATTAATTAATTAGGAAATCACATACATGGCATAAACATGGACCAGGTTTAGAAGATGGCTCATGGTTACTCACTGCCTGATTCTCCCTTTATCTCATTTTATAGTTTCCCACTCACTCACTTGCATTGTCTACTACAGGATTTTAAGCCCAGGCTTTGCTTAAAATGCAAACTATGAATACGTTATTTATTTTTTTTACTTGGCCTTTAACACATAGCACTTAAGTGTCTGTGTATCACAACAGTAAAGGCATATGGAGCACATCATCGATTGATTCCCTGGCTAAGGCACTGTTCTTATGAAGCCAAAAAGATCTGAGACATGACACCTGGGTCTCCATGGAGAGACACCTACTCGATGTCAGAAGCTAGAGTGTGTCACTCCTGTCATCTCCCACCCTTCCAATGACAGAAACCTCTGTTCTCTTACACACTCACATACACACCTTAGTCACCTGTAACGTTGGGAATAGCTGCCTCCCTGAGGATGGGGCCAATATGGGGTCCTGTTGAGGAGATGGATATGTCCCACACCTCACCAAACTTTACTTGCATTACCTTTCTTCCTCAGTCTTATTGATCTGAGATGTACAACACAGATTCACAGTTTTGCTCACCTGATGCTTGTCTTTTCTGTTTGGTCTTCTATTTGAGAATCAGCTTTGATTGACACTAAAATAGGGAATAAAGACATCACGAGTTCCAGTTTAGTTTAAATTACGACATTATATTGCACTTTTGATGAAGATAGTGTTATTGAAATATTTTGTTGACAAAAAACAGAGGTTCATTTTCAATACTGAAGGAGAGAAGGGGGAAATTTGCGAATGTATTTTTCTGGTTCTTGATTTCTAGCTGTCCCCCCATGTGGCCCTGGAGCCGTGTCCAGGCGGGTGTGGCTGTGTGGAGTCAGCTGGCTGGTGCAGGGGGTAATGAGTATGCACTGTGACAGCTGGGATAAAGTGTATGGGTGTGTTTGGTGGGAGTAATCAGCTGCTGACCACAGGGTGCAAGAGGGTGATGTGAGGCTGTATGACTGCAGAGCTTGCACACACATGCACACGTGTGCCCATGCATGCACATAAACACACATGCACACAGGGGTCCATTGGGACTGCATGCTTCACCTCACGCTTACACACTGCTGAACATATCCTAAGCTTCTAAGCTATGGTCAAATTTTTGCCTTTTAATAAAAATATATTTTCACTATTTGCTTCCATATCTATCTATCTATCTATCTATCTATCTATCTATCTATCTATCTATCTATCTATCTATCTATCTATCTATCTATCTATCTATCTATCTATCATTTAGTATGCTGTTCAATAATGAAGCTGTTTTTTTTGCAAATAAGGATGTGCATTTCCTTAGAAAATAGTAAAATATTGAATATGTGGTATTTTAAACAAATGCTTTTCCAATATTGCAGAAGAAAATGAAGAATGTGGCATCCCATATTTCTCATGGCGGTGTTGTCTAATTGCTTTGCTGATCAGACTTGCTTTGTTACAGACCACATCTCAATAGAATTTTCTGGAGCCTGTGGTTACCATGCTTTACAAATAATGGACATAATGCAGGGCCCTGCTGGCCACTGAAATTGAGCACATTAGCAAATGCATTAATTAAAAATAAATACTCATAACTCACTACATGACAATGATATCACTTATTTTATTCCCACACTTTGTGCGGCATTTTGTTGTTAGTGGTGGGTGGCGTGTTTTTATTTGACCATGTTTGTGTTTACCTTCCTGTAATTTTATAGCTACAGTCCCACTCTTAAATTGTCTCTGGTGTCTAAATATTGCATAGCCTACGTGGACCTCAGTTCAAGCCATTGGGGGGCGGGGGGTTTGTGTTGGAGTTCGAAGCCTTGCCTTGAACCCCTGGCCCTGTCACTCTAGGCTGCAGTTCTCCCCAGCTCCTACAGGTTCTCTATAGTCAATGGCAAGGATAGGTGGGAAAGAGGGTTATTGGTATTGATCCACCCAGGGGGATCATTAGGCATCACTATCAATTCACACCACCTAGCACACTGCACCGGCCTGCACAGACATTGCCAATTTGTCCCTATTAGAGAACCCAGTTTCTGGGTGTCTGCTGTGAGAAGGAGCTCAGGCCACACTGGAGAGCAGGCAGCAAGGGCCTGGCATAGGCCAGACCATATTGTGTTTGACTGCTAACTGTAGGGTAATGAAACACTGAAATCACTGGCTGTGTTGACCTGCTTAATAAAATGAAGCATATACATTTAAATATGCCAAAGGACAAAAACTGCTGAGAGGGGGAAAAAAAACTTAAAATTTTATTCAAGGAAACCAAAGAAAATAATGTTTTTTTCTAGACTCCCTGCAAACATTTTACCTTCTGTCAGTAGTTTCCTCCACATCCTTATATTATTTACCAGTGGATAATTGGCACTGTAATAGACTCCAGTGAGGCTTATCCAGGCTGGCCCACTTATCTGTGTAAGCTGGCTGTTCTGGAGACTAAAGCTGCTAGATCCGTTGTCGCTGAGTTTAACCCTTTCTGCTTGACTCAGGTGTACAGGGAGCTGCACCACTGACTGCCACTGCATGCCATGGTGAGTGGTAGATGTTAGTCCACTATGTATTCGTTTGTTACACTGTATCATTTTGTTGTACCTCCTTAATGCTGTTCATGTTCCCTTATTCATATTTAACTTTAAGTATCTCCCATATATGAATAAAAATAAAATATGAACTAATTTTATCAAACACTTAACATTTTCACCAGACCTCCATTTTTTTAAAATAGTTTTCATAGATTGTATGGGACACTTATATATGAAAAAATTATATTATAATATTATAAAATTATTATATATTTTATACCCATGAACTATTACATATGTGCATTCCCTTTAAATAGGAACTTAATGTTTGATTCATAGTGACTGGGTGCTATACAAAACCATTATATGAAGTGACAGCAATACTCATAGATGCAGAAGTACTAGTTTGAAAATGTAAGGTCAGACACTAGAAAACCCTGAAATATACAGTTTATTTGAGCTCTCTTATATGCATGCAATTCATTTGTACTGAGGTAGATTTAAGTGTGTGATTTAAAGTAGATGCTGCCCACTCACCCACATACAGCCCCCAAGCACACCCACACATTCACACTCACTCAAGGACTAGGCCAGACAAGCAATTGACCAAGCAGGTCAATGAACAGCAGGTGATTTTTTTCTCACGGCCTTTGGCCCCTTTCTGGGCCTCTTTAGCTTCAGTCCAGCAAAATCTTAATCTCACAGAACCCACCAACCCACAACAAGTGTAACCTCACTGTAGCCAAATAACTATTTATAGAGTATTTACAAATAATATATATGACAGAAAAATGTCTGATTCAGTAACGGGCTATGTTCAGTGGAAACATGTCATTTCACAGTGGGGTCTGTTCGAGGGTGAGTTGGGTGTTAAGCATTTAAGTGCTGTAATAAATCTTTTCCCAACACATTCAAAATTCATCAGTGCCAGCACTTTGCCCTCTTTCTTTCAGAATTGGCCCCGTGTGGTCAGACAGCCATACCACATGAATGCTGCAGCCGACACTGTATTTCAGGGGGAGAAACACATTGGTCTTCAGCATGAGGTTTTGTATGTGGAAATCAAAGACTCACTGTTAATTACTTCAGCCTGGGCTAAGTGTGCGGGTCCTTTTGAGCTGCTGTTCCCCAGTCACAGCACTTCCTTCACACATCCTCATTCACAGCCTGTTCATAGGATGCCATGTAGCTCTGCCGTGCTAGGTCAACAATCGCACAAATGACATGTGGAGCCAGCACTGTTTTAACCAGCCTATTCAGTCATTCTCACATCATCAAATATAAAAGCAAAGGAAATATTTGTAAGAGTCAAGTCATCCTAATAGCATACACCGGGGGGCTTTAAAAAAAGCACCCTTGATAAATATACCATATAAAAGATTATAAAATCAAACTGATGATCAAATTGTTATTCTGGTTAGACTCCAGCAGCATTGTTGTGGAGCTACCAAGAGAGGGCAGTGTGGCATGCCCAAAAGCATGGTTACAAGCTGCAGTTTATGGTTGGAACACTGTGATCACCTGACAAAAGCAGACACATCCACTTACACACACATGCGTACACACAAACAATTGTTGTTTTTTTCAGTAGCTGTGTGGTCTCTTTTTGGCAATACATTTCCTAGTTCTGTACCCTGTTCTTAACTCTAACCCTAACCGAATCCTAATTCAAACCCGAGCAGTAAAACCAAATTGTAGCTTGAAGTTGTGGCCAAATGTCTTCGCAGCAATTTTTTCAAATCATAAATTTTTTGCTCGCAAAAATAAGCATGCAGGCATGCTCAGTCCCTCACTTGGATGTTATATACATTGATGATATACAGACATGGCAGTCTGTTTCTCTTTCTTCATGGTGTTGTGAAGAAACTGTGATCTTCTCTCTGACAAGCATGCCTCTCTCATAGGTTCTGGTAAATTTTCTCTCAGTTAATTTTAATTGATGTCTGTCCAAACAGAATGACAGTGTTTTTTTTTTTTTTTTTCTTGAAAAGCCAACCCATTTACTATGTCCTATAAATCATGATAGTCTAAAGCCAGATTTATTTATATACCTGTACAAACCTGACCAAAATTATTGCAGGAATGAATGTGCATTAAAATGAATGTAATATAAGCAAAAGCAAAAGGATATTTGTTGAATTAAAGGACTATTTTGTTGTGCACCATTCGGTTCCTATCCTTTGTGTTTTTATGAGACAGTGGAGGCAGACTGTCTGGGAGTAATCAGATAAAAACGGGGACTCATTCATGATCCTTAAAAATGTACAAATAAAAAATAAACAGATTGCACAGACCCAATGGGAGCCATGCATGCTTCCACTTCTATAGATTTTACCCAGTCATAGGCAGATCTCACTGGTTGAAATCCAGTATCATCTCAATACGCATTTGTGTCATCTTGTATGTTTTGTTAACTGAGAATTTAAGAATGTGTATATGTGTTTTCTGGGAGGGAGGAAGGGAGAGGCTAAGTTTTTTAGGAAGAAAAAGAGAGAAAAGGAAGGAAGATGGATGAGGGCAGTTTGGGGGCTCTGGGTGTTTTAATTATCCACTGCTCTGTCGTTGGGTCAGATATCTCTCCCTGGCTTTATCCGTGTCTCATGATTTGAGCAGTACCTTTATCCGAAAGCCTTCAGCTCCTTTGGCCAAACAAAGGAAAAAGGGAGGGCAAAGAAGGGGTTTTACAGCAGTAACTATGCCACGTTTACCATTAATATCCCCCAATCTCCTCTTTTTATGTACTGCAGATCATAGTAACCTCTATAAAGTGACCCCAGTGAGGAGTGTGAGTGAATATGGCTGTTGGGATGAGGATCCTCTTGCATGGTAGGTCAGAGTCAGTATAGTTCTGCTCAAAAGCTGAAGCCAAGTGCTGGCAGCCTCCTAAACAAGTGGAGTGAAGGAGCACTTTTTTTGTATCTTTCTCCTCTCCCCTCCACTCTTTCTGTCTGCCTTTTTTGTAAGAAGAGATGGCTGAAATGCTAAATGTTCCAGGAATGCTGTTGATCTCATAACACTATTGGCTGTGGAATGGCTACTGTAGATGGGTGCATTGGTCACATGATGTGGTTTGCCTGAAATTATGTTGGCCTTGTATTTAAAATTCTGGGTTAAAATTACACATTTATTTTTATTTTATTTTATTTTTTTAAGCAAAATTATTATTATTATTATTTAAATTCTCTATTCACGTTAATTTGTCTAAAAATAATTTACCAAGGGGGTGTATTCTGTTTTAAAAATGTGCAAGAATACAAAAGCCTTCTTTTGTCAGTATCCTTTACACATATTTACTGTATGTATTTATATTTTTTGTCAAAAAAAATTTGCAAGGCAAATGTATTTATCAGTGTATGCATAAAGGCTTGTGTGTGTATATACTGTATATCCGGAATTCCTGTGTTAGTCTGTAATTTCTCCATGACAACATGGTTTTGATATGGGTTCCCATTCTGACATTTCCCCATTTGGGGAGGCTTGTGAATTGCCTTGCCTCGTCTTCAGTCAGCATGTCACATGAAAAAAAGGTATGTGGTGGTGGGGTGTGTGTGTGTGTGTGTGTGTGTGTATGGGGGGTGGGGGGCAACGGGAGTGGGGGGGCAGTATGAGGAATCTAATGGGCGTCTGGTCTGATGGTCCTCAGCCGTGGCAGAAGAGACAAAGCAGATGAATTGTGCAATGGATTCGAAGAGATTGGAGACAAGTGCATGTCAGCAGCCCCTCCATCTTTCCTCCTTTCCTCCCCCCATCCTCCAGGATCCCTCCCTCACCATCTCTCCTCTCTTTTTTGTCTGACATCCTGAAAAAAAGCAGGCATGACAGCAATGCTCTGCTTGAGCAAAACATTAAAAACAAAATGCAATCCTCACCCATTTTTCTTTTGTATTAGATATTCAGGCAGACAGTCGACGTATTCAGCCCGTAGTAATTGTGAAACACTGCATGACAAATCTTCATAATACTAATCACTAAGCAAACATCAAGGACATTTTGATCCATGCTGTCTAAAATGCTAGAAATAAATAACAGCATTTATAGAAAACCAATTCAAAGATGAAGGGACTTAACTAATCATCTCAAAAAAGGCACACTGGAGTGAAATCAGATTTTTTTTCTGAATTTGTTTGCCCCCCCCCCCATAATGTCTTCCACTTTTTAAGGAAGATATTAATTTCCTTCATTTCTTAAACCCTCCATGTTGACTGTACTGGACGCTTATCTAAAGAAAAACACTGATAGTCAGCAAAGGCAGTTTCACACACTCCACTGAAGGTGGAGTCAGAACTGAGATTAGTTTTGCATGCACAGGTTTAACTGTGAATCCTAAAAGAAAAAAAAAAATCACAGGGAAAAGCATTTTCTGCTATTTGTCTTTGTGAGGCTCTGACCATTGTCTCGTCTTAGGTGAATAAGGATTAGGCTTTGTGGTGGCAGTATAAAGTAGGATTGTAACTGTGAGGATCTCCTAGTGTACAGTAAATGTGTTGATATTTTAGACAGCTTCTTTGGCTTTGAAGTTTCAAAGAGGAAACCTCAAGGCTCTAAGTGGTGTCACATTGTCCACAAAACAGGTTATTTAGTTATTTTACTTTTCACATTTGCATATATTAAATAAATAAATATATACAGTTTTCTGATTAACACCATAAATTAAAAACAATTAAATTCATATAATTAAGCTCACATTTTATTAAAAATAAGTTCCATTAAAAAAATAAATAAATAAAAAGTTAGTGGCAAGATTATGGACGTTTTAAGTTGTTTGTCTTAAATTAGCACCATTATTTAGATGAACAGACACAGTACATTTTCATTTCGATCAAGTGACCGCCTTGACAGCACTGGTCTTCTAGCTTTTGTTTTGTGTTGACTTCATTTATTATTCATCTTTACATCAGTCTGTATTTTAATATGAATAATGGAAGAGGTATCAGAGGAGGAAGAGAGGGATGTGAGAGAGGGGTGCCACACAGCATGTGTCCTTGGCTCTTCTCTACTTCTGCACTCCTCAGAGTGGAGCGTGGGGGGGGGGGGGGGGGGGGGGGGGGGGGGGGGGGGGGGGGGGGGGGGGGGGGGGGGTTGAAGGTAGAGGAGGGTTGTCGGGGCTTGAGGTCTAGCTGTGCCTGGTGCAGGGCCAGGTTTCTGGGTCCTGCTCTCTCTCTCTATCTCTCTTTCTCCCCCCATCTCTCTTTTTCTTTCCTTCCTCTTACCTCCTCCTGCTTGTCTGCTTACCTGGCTGGCTCTCTTGTCGGATTTAATAACGGTGTATAAATCAAAAGCCTCCTGTCAGCCACACAGCCTTCATTAAATTCAAATGGGGAACGGGTCTCTTTGGATCCAATTTTAATAAAACCAGGTAATCAAATATGGGTTTAAAAATGGGTCATCTTTTCACAGCCCCACAGATGTCTGGTCGCCATTGGTTTCTTGTGTACACATTTAACATTTCAGGGAGAAAGGGAAGAAGATCCCACTCTTATATACATAGTATTCTGTATACATTCTCTAGAAGAGAACCAATATATTTTTTCAACTGTGAAGGTGCACTAACAACATGCATTCCGTTCAAGAACTTCAATAGCTACGCATTTTCCATTTGTTTACATTACGGTGGATAAATGAACATGTATATTTTATAGTCTATAGTCTTTGAGCATCATTTATAATGAAGAAAATTAGAAGATTAACTGATATACATTATGTAGGTAAAGAAATGACAGGATGTTATTAGTTATTTTATCAACTCAATTAGTAAATGTTTAGGTGATTATAGTTTGTTAATCTGTACAGTCTGGGTTTTTTTTTTTTTTTTTTTTGCTGTTAAATATCCCTGCAGAGTATTTTTTCCATATTGTACAATTTATTAGCAGCAGGTTATTGAAACTGTTGTACTATAGTAGAGTAAGCCAGTATCTATGTCCAGTCATATTGCTGAGCTGTGTATTTGGGGGGCACATAAGATACAAATGGTAAGTGAATATCTACTGATTTATATACGTGTTCCAAACATGGTAGATTAAGACACAGCTGTTCAATCTTAAATGCATGCCATGTGACCCGGGAGGTTTTTGACTGTTGCTGTCCAGCTGGGGTTGTAGCATCTGGATGGAGTGAAACCTCAGGATTGCCAGGGTGTACTGATGATTGCATGGTCACCTTTCTTTTTATTGTTGCTGATTTTGGAGGCAGATATACACCATGACTCCCTTGCTGAAAAATATACCAGCTGTGTCCAAGTGATTTTTGTGCAGTGGATGTATTGTGTCCAGTTGTGTGCATGACATGTCCTCTCTCAGTTTTTATTTTAATGACGACAGGCGAACAGTTTACTGTACTTGTTTACATTACAATGTTTGTGGTTTGTTCATCAGTTAGATCGCTCCTAAGTAGCTCCTGTTTTTTTTTAATTACACATAGAAATAATGGTATATATTTTTTTTTATGTAATGAGTTGTGACTTTGTACACTATCAGGTGCTTTGCTTTTGTTTTTTGATGATGATGATGATGATGGTGGCATGATGATGATGGTAGGAAAAAGGCAGTCTCATACAGCTTGTGAGCAGAAGAGGGCACTATGAGTTGCTGATGTGTTATTCTCCTTTTGTCGCTGTATTTCTTACTGTCTGTCTGTCCGTCTCTCTGGTCTTTGGATTTTCCTTGCATTCACTTGCTGTGTTTCACTGTGTTTTTTTGTCATATATTCAATTACATTTAGTTGTATTTGTATGGTGTTGTATCACAAAATACATTATCTCAAGGCACTTTACATATAAGGTCAAGACCATGACAGCATTACAGTGAGAAACCCAACAGTTTCCACAGAAAGTGAACACTGCATATGGGGCAGTGGGGAGAAAAAATCTCCTTTTGGAAGACACCTACACACACTACAACACCTTTCTGTGTATACTGTAAAAGTATAACAATATATTTGTCTTTGTCTTTTGCTTTCAACAAGTGCTCAAAGACAATAAGTAACACAACCCCCCCCCAAAATCAAACTCTCTAGCCATTTATTGTGACTAGTAACTTTCTATATATTCTTCATGATTTTTCAGATGTCTCTTTTTTGCGTTTCTTCTGTTAAACCTGCCCATCCTTTGTTTGAATAGAAGGCATCCAGCGAGAGCTGTCAGATGATAATTTGGTTTCCTTATGGTCAGCTCTACCTTAGCAGTGTGCCCTCCACAGGCAGGTCAGAGGAGTTCCCACCACCCCCTGATACATCTCCCTTCTTCCTCCGTTCCTGCCCTGTTTTCGGTTACCAGCGTGGCTTGCCATGTTAGTGCGGGCTCCTGCTGCTCAGCCCTCTCCTTCAATAACTCTTCATATGTGTTGGAGGGTAGGTGGAGGGTAGAGACAACAATAACCACAGCTACTCTCCATTAAAAGGTTATCTGGCCTTCACAGACACACTGACAGACTGCTCTCTGACACGGAGCAGAGGCCGAGTGCTGTGTCTCTGACAGGGAAGAGGCCTGGCTTTGTAGACAGGAAGGCTATTCATTTATAGGAACTAAAAAAAATCTTGAAGTTAAAATGTTAAGAAGACAGAACAAAGGAATCAAATCACTGAGAGGTGCAATAAAGCTAAATGTCAAAGAAGGTTTTAGTGATAAAGTTAGTTTTTCTGCTTTATATTAAAACTTATCGCATGTGTAGTCCCAATTCATCATTTTGTCCCCATACATATTAAAAACACATATTTGCAGTTTACACTGTCATTTTGATTATGTTAAATGCATTCATGTTCACCAAACAACCTTAATTCTTTTGTGATCAGGATTAGAGATTTAAGGGAAACAGATTTAGTTCTGAGGGAGATTTTTTTCCCATGTTGAGTTGCAGGGGCCAATTCTTCAGTGCCATATTAGTGTGTCAGCAAGAACCACTGTTATGAATTACCAGCCCCAAATTTTGCAACTTAAAAAGTATGAATAAGGGTAAACCTTTTGTTTATGTCACCTATCATCTTGAAATATTTACCATTCTGTGCCTCTCCGCTCCCTGTCTCCCTCCAGTGTGATAAAAGGTTGCAGGCTCTCAGTCTTAACCCCTTCCTGCTCTGTCCCATCTCCATCTCCATCTACTGTAGGAACAGGGTTCATATAAATGTTTTTTTTTCTACTCAAATCCTGCTGCTTCATTTTTTTCCTCTCCCGCAGGAAGTCTTTTATTCAGGGTGGTTCCTTTGGGAATCATATGAGCGTTTGACCAGGCGTCTGTGACACTTTTCAATATTTTATTTGAGAGCATGTTTGTGTGTGTTTTTGAGTTGTTATATGTTTGACTGCTCAGTTCGAAGAGCAAAAATACATGTGTGTATTTTGCGCTTTGTATGTCTGTGTGGCACAAAGTGAGGGTGTGTGCAACGTGTATATTAAAAAAAAGGACAGGAAATGAAATTCAGTGCTGAATGAATTATGTAGTATGTATTGTTACCTACTGTGTGTTGTTCAGGCTGTGTCAGTGAATGAAATTCATGTGCGAATGGTACAGAAATAAAAATGGAAAAGCTGCAGTGTTTTAAGCATAGTGTCAGGTATTGTATAAATTGCCTGCGGTTGCCTTGCAGGACTGATGCCTCTGAAATCCACAATTTTTCTACATTCGCTTTCAACAAAAACATGTCCCCCAGCTAAGGTGCACCTTCACTGTTTTTACCATCACTTTTTCAAGAGAAAACAAAACTGTGAAGAGTAGCAGCCAGATACTGGATTTTGTAAAGGTGTATTGTAGTGCTTTCTAAACTAAATTGGCATTGTGCTCGAGTCCCATTCCATACATCTCTTTTATAACTGCTGAGTTTTAAATTACTGCAAATGACTGCTTTTGTATTGCTTTGTCGAATAAAAGGATAATGATACATCAGATGTGCTAGATGTGGGTATTCAGAATAGTATTACTGAAAACAGACTGAGTTTGCTATACATGTACATGGGTATAAATCTCTTAAAGCAGGTAAATTCACCTACTCTAGTTTTGTTAAATAATTTTGCCATTGACATAAATGGATCCCCTACAAGATGAGTCCACTTCTGTTACACAGTCGAGATTATTTCATTTGATCCTTTCATTTGTATATTTCTTCTTGCATTTCTTCCGTTTATAATCAGTGTTAAGTGCTGCCTGGAATGTGCTAAATGGGGAAAAAATTGACATGTGTGTTATGAATAAAAGGCTGGTGATGGTGATACAGAATATTTAGTTTATACTGCCTCACCATTATTTCATCCTCAGTGGTTCTTCCTTTTCTGCACATTGTCTTTGTGTCTGTCCTTGGCGTCCATCTAACCGTCTCGTACGCTCACATATTCTTGTGTGCTGTAGTGATCCAACACTGGCTCTTTACTCTTCCAGCTGGGATTTTAGTCCAGTCCAATTTTGTGTGGATTCTTTTTCCTATTGGGGTTCTGGGAGGTTGGGATGGCAGATCTGAAGTGGGGGTTATGTCAGGAGGGGTGGTCATAAATATTAGGAGCTGCAGGGAGACAAAGGGGCTAAAATGGAGAGGCTTGGCTGGACGAGGGGACCTGGCCATGTCATGTACCTCAGTCATTTTTCTTTTGCACTTAGAACTCAGTCAGGGGTTTAATTGGAATCTGGACATCAAAGCAGCCCCCATCCCACCTCCACCCCTGCACTAACTCCCCTGGCTGGATCCACTCATATCCAAAGCACATACACACGCTCCATGACCACTACAATATCAGGGAGCATCGCCATATATGACCCCAGCTGAAATTGACTTTGCTAATATTTGCACCAGATGTTTATGTTTGTATATGGACTTGTGTGGCCCTTGTTTGTGTTTGGACTGCACCATATGAAAGTAAACAGGCATGCATCATTGCTTTATCAAAGTAGGAAGTTACTGTTTTGCAACTGCAGCACAGTATAAGTCTCAATGTAAAGCAGGTCTTTTCTGTCTCACATTTAGGAGTGTCTTTTAAAATCTCTTAGCTGAACAGACAAATTTAATATTTAAACACAGGATGGTGTTGAACACATGTTAATTCCTACGTACCTTCCGCTATTAATGATCACTTTCTTATGTTTTTAAATGTATGTTCTCATCCGACATTGTCTGATGCTTATGTCATAATTGGAGGAATTAGAAATTTGCTCAGAAAAGTGAGAAAAAGTTAACTTTGTAATAGGTGAAGCCTGAAGAGAACTGTATAATTAATGGTGGAGCAGGTTTCCACTGACTCCACCTGCTCCTGTGGAGTTTCAAAAGTCCTTGTTAGCGCAGTGTAAAAGACACATCTGAAGCCAGATAATGTGTTTCAAAGCTATAATTACAGGTAAGGAAAAGGGGCATATTTTCAGACTTCTAAAAAAATCACTTTTTCCATTACACCTGGTAAAGGTGTTAATGACGACTTGTCTTTTTGATTTTCCCATTTGAATTATAAAATAGCTGTATCATTTGAAGTATAGCTAATAGATGAATTTCAAGGAGCTAGTTATAGAATAAAAGAGGTATATCAGACAACTTAAAATGTTTTCAATGAGAAAAATAATCTTCATCTCAACATGAAAAAGGTGTGTTCATCATTAAAAAAAGAAAATGAAGGGAACTGAGATCAAGCTGTAACTTCAGCAGAAAAGGGGTTAAGGAAGTGAGTTGATCATTAGTGAAGCAGAGTTTAATTGCACAATGAAAAAGATGAATACAAGAGATGATTGTGTCTGGAGTTAAGCATTTACTTTGTTAACACAGCACTTTGGACATGCAGACAACCTCCATGTTTCCAGTTAGAAACAGATAAGTTAAAAGCCAGAAATTATCTGCAGCAGTCATACAATTTCTTTTTCTTTTGTCTTTTTTAAATAATATAATATAATATAATATAATATAATATAATATAATATAATATAATATAATATAATATAATATAATATAATATAATTTGTTTTTCTTTCACAACCTTGTAGATTAATATAGACATCTTTAACAAGGTAATAATTTTTCTTCAGCTGCTGTTAAATCACTTAGGCGTTGACATTGCATTAAGGTATACCCAGCAACTGTATGTTATTGTTATAAAGAATTAATCTGGGTTTTGAAGACATCTGTTTAGTTTTGACTTGTCTAATTTTAGTTAGTTACTTTTTTTAGTTACTTTGTAAATATATAGGCAGATCAGTTTAACACTGGTGTCTCATTAAACCTGGTTGCAGTGATGATGATGACTGTGGATTTCAAAAAACCAAAACAAAAAAAGATCCCCCCCCCACACACACACACTATCTTGCTGTCTTGTTAAATAAAAGTATGGCTGGTTTGACGAGAAGCGTGGGCTCTAAATGACTAATAGAGCCGCTGATACAGAAAGGATTGTAATGGAGGTGTTAATGACCGTGTTTCTTAAAGGTTACTTTTGAGTGGTGTTTTCTTTCTCCCTCATGTCAACACCTTCATGCTCCCATCTATCTGTGTTCACTTTGTTTCCTATTATCTCCCCCCCCCTCCTTCCAGCACCCTTTTCTGTACTGCTTAGAATGTAGTTTTGATTTGTTATCAGGGAGCTACTTTAGGTTTCATCACATCCTGAATATGGTATTTAATCTCATATTTGATATTTAACTAACTCATCTAGGGCGAGTGAAACTGTATTCTACTAGTATTTGTATGTTTGGGACTATATTTAAAATCTGTTATTGTAATCCCCTGAATCACAGAACCATGTTGTAGAGATGAAATATTATTTTCATTCTTACACATTTATCTCTACAAATGTTCACTAATTAGCCACATACATTATTAGTTTGTCAGTATTTTTCATTTCTGTTATTGCACTAGATCTAATTTGTCATTTTCAAATGTATTTTTATCCTACCTTGTCATACAGTTATAGCATAATTAGGTATAATGATAAAAATGAAAATTAAAGTCTGATGAAGTTAACTTTTTGATCAGGGAAGTGGAATAAAGTGTCATTTGAATATTGTAATTATTATTGAAGCAGCAGGGGTTGATATAGTAATATATGCATCTACTGTATGTAATTAAAGCTTCCACTTGCTCCTGTGAAGTTTCAGTAAGCCTTGTTAGCACAGTGTGAAAGACTCCTCTGAAGCCATACCTGTAAGATAATACGTATGTTTCAAAGCTATAATTATAGGTAAGGAAAGAGGACGTATTCACAGACCCTGAGCAAATGACTTTTTCTATTACACCTGGTAAAGGTGTTAATGACTCCTTGTCTTTTTGATTTTTCCATTTGAATTATGAAACAGTTATTTGAAGTACAGCTAATAGTTGAATATAAGGGAGCGAGCCATTCATTGAAAAAATATATCCAGTTCAGATAGTTTCCGCCACCATAACTTCAATCAGCATGAAAAAGGTGTGTTCATCACCTCAACAGAATATAAAAGGAAAATCTAAACATAAAGTATTTACTTTTGTAAACCCATCACTTTGAGGGTTTAGTAGACATTCTTCATACTTTGGGAGTATAAAAACCTTATTTTTAATTGCCTCCTCATATATTGAGAAGTTAGGACATTTCTAATAAGAATATTTTAATATAGTATTTATTTTCCTTTACAGCTACATTTTTCAACTGCTGTAAAAGGGCTTTGCCCCAAGCATTGACATTTTATTTACAACATTCCAGCAGTGGATGCTTTTATATGACATAAGGAATTATTATGTCTTTTTAATTATACCTCTTCTGTTTTGACTTGTCACAGTCACCTCTCTAAAGATATTCAGCCAGATCATTTTAGTACAGGAGCCTCACTAACAGCTGGTGGTAGTAATCATAGCACTGATGATGATGACTGTTGATTTAAATAAAAAAAGAGATATTCTGCAATCCTGCTGTCTTGTGAAAAAAAAAATGTATATGGCTGTCTTGACAAGAAGTGTGGGCTCTGAATGACTGATGGAGCCACCGATATTGGAAGGATTGTAATGGTGGTGTTAATGACTGTGTTTTTTAAAGGTTGCTCTTGAGTGGTATTTTCTTTGTCCCTTATGCCAACACCTTTGCGCTCCCTCCATTGTGTTCATTTTGTTTCCTATTATCTTCCCCTTTTTACCAGCACGTGCGGTGCAAGTGCAGCATCCAACATATCAAGGGATGACAGAATTAGATGGGCTCGAAAAAGATAATGAGAGAGAAATAGAGATCAAATGCTACAAGGGGAGGAGAAATGTACTAAATCAGTGAGGTATCAGCCCAGCAGATTTTTGACTTAAAGGGATGTACAGTATGTCTAAACTTGCCATCAACTCTTGTTGAACAAGGGCCCCTGCAGGATTAGGGGATACCCATGCTTCTCAGAACAAACGTACACATAGACAATTGCACCCACTTTCAGTTTCTCCAAACTATTTAAAATCAAGTTCTCTCTTATGGGCTTTTAAAAAAAGTGTAGTGGAACTACTCATTGGAAATTTTATGGAACAGTAGTTCAGGCATGGCGTGGTAGAGGGGTTTTGATAGTGAAGGGCTTCTAACATGCCATTGTTAGTGGACTCAGAGTTTGTTACCTCTTGCACCCTTACAATCCAGATTTTGGTCACATTCAGTCTAGAAGGGAGCTCTGCTCCACTTTCATGCCTCGTCATTACTGAGTTCTTGACAAATATTTGATAAAACCGATGCTTTTCCGGACAAAAAAAAAGGTTAAACAAGTGTTTGTTGGCCAGAACATTGGAAATTATTCAGAGAGGCATTTCTTTTCTTATTTCTTATGATGCTGGGGAACATCAAGGCAAACATTAGGTCTGTAGAGCTGTTCTACATGTGCAGCTTTTGGTGTAGATTAGAGGCAATTGTGTGATGCATGTCATTCTATGTGTGATCATAGATGTCTGCTGTCAAGATTAATCACATGTGAGGAGCAAGAATTTGTCCTACAAAATCTACACGTTTTTTTTTTTTTCTCAAATCTACACTATACTACAAGATATTATATGTAGTATCACAGGCTGAGGTTTAATAAATGCTACATGTTTATGTTATATTTTTCAAGTAAAGCATAAAATAATTTGTCATATATCAGTTGTCCTTGTCAACGTCATGAGCAAGACGTTATGAATGGTGAAAATTCAGGTGCAGGCAGTGCTGGATCTCAGACCTCTCATTATTGGATTTTGGGTCAAATTATTGGGTCTGTAGTTAGAATAGATTCTATAGCAAAAAATATATTTTTTTACTTCAAATGCTAACCCTGTCTATAGGTTATGAGGTCAAAGGTGAAATTATTCACCAAGCTGAGTAACTTTCTAATTCAAATTAATGACACAAATGTTGTTACAATAGAATATCACTGCATTTGTAACCTGAGGGGAAATTTGTTTTGTTGTGTTGTAGCAGTGGAATAGTAAAATGCATAACCAAACACCCAATATGCTTTGCATAAAAAATATGATAACAGTCCATGATAGTGCTGTTGTGATGGGAGTCGCTGGGAGCCCCAGCTGTTGGGAGGGAGTTAAGGCACTCTATAGTCTTGTCCACATAAAGGAATATCTGATTTGCTCTGTTTTTTGCACCTTGGGAGGACAAGCTTCTGGTTGGGTGTGCTCCCCTTTGCCAAAGCTCCCAATAGAGGGGTCAGGAAGTTTTTTCCATGAGCTTGAGTTATCTTACAGAATATATTACCCAGCGTATCAATTCTGAAAATTGGACCTGAGATTAATAATGTTATCCATTTTAGTTCCATTTTAGCTTTTTGTGTTTTGAAGCATATGTTTACTATGCAAATGAAGATAAATGGCTCTGCCTGCATAAACTCGATGCATGAACTAACGAAGGAGAAGTAGGACAAGGCAGATAATGAACAAGTGGCGAGGGTTGTGAAAGATTGTTTAGTTGTGTACAGATGGAGGGGTAAGAAGGCAGTCCTCTGTTTGCTGCACCCTGAAGTTTCACCATTGAATGTCACTAGTTCTTACACACTGGACCTTCAAATCTGTCAGCCATGTTCAGCATCCATACAAGTGCTGAACCATGTTTTCTTCTTGGTCCTTTTGTTCATTCTAGTTGTTAAAAAAATAACTAAAAAGTGGTAATTAAACTGTTGATATTTTTTTAAATGTAATTTCTTTTATGTTCTATTTTTAAGTATTTATTTGAAATATATTAATATTTACAAATATGGTTTGTATAATGTGATTTCTAGAAGGCAATTGTCAAAAAGAAAATACACATAAAACACAAAGTCATCAGTTTATGTCCAGTTCATGTATTTTCGTTATAATTCATTGACATAATCACTTTATTTTAAAACTGAAGATTGGAAGTGGAAGTGCACATGGGAAAACACTTGAATGTTAAAATGTCCCGGTGATTATTTAGTAATGACAACAATATGTCATGTGTGTTGAAGCAGCCTTTTTGTATCCTGCTGAAACCCCAGGCTGAGCTGGCTCGGCAGTGTGGCTGTGACAGATAAGGGTCCATACTGTTCCTCCTGTGGTTCTGTCTGGTAACAGCCCCCATGTTTCAGGGATTAGGCCTACCAGTGGGGAGAAGTAAGGGGCCTGTATTATAAATGTAGGAACGATCCTCTCCACTGGTGTCTGTTGTGGGTGGACTTTTCCACCCTTTGTAGCCCAAACTACAGTTCCTGTGCCTTACTGGGAACATCTTACACTTTCTAAGTGCTTGTAGTTTTTAATCTGACTTCTATAATACTTTCAAAAGTGTCACCATTTAACTATACAGGTTTTTTTTTGCTTATCGCTTAGGGCTGTTTGCACTGTCCTCCTTGCTCTGAGGTTATGTTTTGTTCCGTATCTTGGTTTCTTTGCTCTCTATCAGGGATGTGGTTAGGGTGGTTCAATTTAGTGTAGAATGAAAGTGTTTAAGTGCCAAACCCACTTACAGAGAGAGACTAAAGGAGTGCTGTGCCAGCCCTCTCTTAGCCAAGGCCCTACATTCCATAAAAACCTTAATTGGTCGGTTGAACATCAGACTGTAATAACATGTGGTGAACCTGGAGAAATCTGTAAACACCATGCATGTGGTGATTCACTCCTCCCTCTCTTTTGGTGCCTCCTCCTTACAACACACCAAAACAAAACCACATGTTGATGTCAAAACCAGAGGGAAGATTTTGTTATTTACCTCTGGTTTTTCCTTTCTTGCAGTAATGAAAGAAAGAAATAAATTAATGTCACACCATTACACCACACACCCAAACAGAGAGAAGAAGAGTTTGGTATTTACCTCTGGTTTTTCTTGGAGAGTAATGTCACACCAAACACACGCACACACATGCACATGCACACACACACACACACACACACACACACACCATGGACACCATATGGAGTGGATAAGACATACAGACATGGATGTAATTTTTTTCTGGAAACATTTGACACCCATTATGCAGGAACAGCACTTAGAAACTAAATTCCTACTAAACTCCCCAAAACAATATTTGTCCAGTCATAATACAGCAAGCATTTCTAGGCACAGTAGACCTTTCAAAATGTATGTCGTCATGGTAAATTTTGTGTTGGAGAGGCAAGACCAACCAACCAACGAACCAACCAACATGAACCATTAATGAACATGCGCACCTAAATGTGCCAGGTTACAGCCATAGGCTTTCATTTGTAGTCCCCAGTCAGGCTAATATAACACATAAATACACACAGTAATACACCTCGACACATGTAAACAGCAGAACCACAAATAAATATAAAATTACGACAATAAGAGCAATAGTAAGTGGCAGCGAGGATTGTACAATTGCCCTATGTAGTGCAGTGTACATTTTATTATCCATTATTGCATGTTGTCCCTTTATACATTCCAGGCAGATGAAGTCCAAATATATCTTGCATATTGTCTATTTATGTAATGTAGATACACTTTGCTCATGATGATCAGACATGTTCACTGATGGACTGACTGCTGAGTAACCCAGTGTTATTACAGTCTTAAATGATTATTTTTTAGTGGATCATTTTTAATCAAATGTTTATTAATAAAAACAACAGGCTAACTATAACAAATAATATTATCTGTGGGGTTTGGACACAAAAACATACTGCCCATTGAGTGTGGCTCAGACTAGATTAGTACTCTCCTGGACATAATGCAGCCCTAACCTGTTACCACTTTGTGTCATCACCTTTCAGTCACTTTTCACTGATAATATTTAAACACAGGGCTGAACAATTTTATATAAATATCTACTTGCTATTATTTTCACTGAAATTGTGATTGCCGTATGATTTGCGATATGAGAGGGAACGGTAAGTTTTACCTAATAATTCTCATTTGAATAACATAAATAAAATGATTACTAAGAGATATTTGTTCTGATCTGTAAGAAACAAAGATGTTTTCTTCACTTTGTAGAATATTATGTGTATAGGTCAGGACAACATTGAATATAAAATGGTAACATGACCCATTTTGGCTTTAGGAAATATTGTGCCTCTATGTTGCGATTTCGATTCGTAAATTTCGATTAATTGTTCAGCCCTACTTAAATACTTTATTTGTCCCTACAGCACATCAACACTGGAGCCAATAATGCAGTATGCTGAATCAAAGTCACAGAAATAGCTTGTTCACTTCCTGACAGTGGTTGTTGAACTAAGATTTCTCCTCCCTGCAGCACTATACTTAAAAGTGTACAGCACATGGGAATGTGAGATCTG
Organism: Brachirus orientalis; assembly: GCA_016785285.1. Lineage (NCBI taxonomy): Eukaryota > Metazoa > Chordata > Actinopteri > Pleuronectiformes > Soleidae > Brachirus > Brachirus orientalis. The sequence goes on from JAFBJR010000172.1 coordinate 3,933,417, forward strand.
TGCATCTACTACTGCGTATATGTGTCTTTAGTGACATTTAATCCCCCTTATGTCTCTACCAGTGTATTAAATGTGATTGCTTTGACATTTTCGTGAAAACATTGCCATAATATGGATTATTTGTAATTACTAAGCAGGGACGCTGATACATTTTTTATTATTGCTCTTGAGGCTTTTCATCTGATGCGGGTAAGTTGGTGTCCTTTTTTTTCGGTTTCTGTTATTACACCCGCAGAGCTGATAGCTAATGTAGATACATGCTGATAGAACAGGTTTATCACAATACAGCACAATTGCATTGATGGCTGCTCTCTCCCAGAGGGTGGAGGCGCGTATTAAGTATCTCATATGAAGGCAGTGTTTACTCATAAAAGCCTAGTCTGGATAACAATGCTTGAACACTCACTCTCCTGATTTCATCTGAAGACTAATGATGAGTTTTCCTTCTATCTTCATTTCCTCTCAACATTATAGTTCAGCACCATTTTTCAAGATGATCAAGTGTTATAAAACTCTGTACAAAGTGACTGAGGTACATTTGTGAAATGAGGCATCACAAGTCCAGCTTTTCCAGGAGATGGGATGAATTCTTTTAACTGAGCTGTCAAGTGTAATGCAGAATGACCCTCTCTCAAGATTGAGGCCTGTGTACATGTGGTGCAGATAAGAACTGCGCAAAGACCACGATGCAGCAGTCAGGACAAAATTTTCCTCTAAATGGTAAATTAAATCTTTAACAAAAAATGCTGGGAATGTATGAAATAGTTGAGATACTGCATTATAAGTTAGCTTTGGAAAGGTGCTTCATCTCTGCATTTTCAGAATTACAAGGTGTAGTTTGGTTGTAAAGTGATTTCTTTATTAAGAAAATGCATGAAAAGAACAACATTCTTATATGAGTATACAATAAATGAAGTGGCTATTACTTCTGGGATGCAAACACTGACACATTCATGGGCTTAAACGTTAACACATGTGGATCTGGTAAAACAAGTGAAATGTCAGCCCTGTGCTTGTGCAAGTGTGTGCCACAGGAAAGGCCTGCCATGCTTTAAATACGTGTAGTATTTAAATGGAGGCAGCATTTACTTCTCAGGCATAAAAGTGTTTCTTTAGACATCCGCACTAAAAAAACACTGCCCATTCACCCTTTTCTTCATGCGCAAAGGCATCTTAATATAGTTATTGTATGGATTAAATTCAACCTTTCTTATCATTATTGTCTTCAAAGCTTCATGGCAAACTCTGTAAATAAGTGATAAAATGATGTGTTGACTAAGCAGTTCAATCTCAAACTACTTGTTTCATTCCTAAATGCTTCATTGGGTTTTAGAGGCCATTTTGTTATAAACTCTCTTTGCTACTCAGCTATAAAATTATTTAGATCAATTTGTTTATGTTTGCAAAGACCAGCCATTAACACTTTCCCACTACAAATTATGATAGCTGCTGCTTCAATGGGTTTCATTATGGAATGTATGCATTTCAATTTAAATATATGTACAGTAGGTACTATATAGTCATTTCACTGCACACGTCACCAGGTTATCACAGGACTGAGTTATGAACACTTTCATTACAGTTGCATTTACACTCAAAGATCCAGTGCGTAACATTTAGGAGGGTCTATTGGCAGAAATAAATCAATATATAATGCCCATAAGTATATTTGTATAGTGTATAATTGCTTTTTATACTGCTTAAAAATTAGCGTTTTATATGTATTTTAGGCAAAAGCCTTTCTTTTGTGGAGGTCGCCTTCTTGTTCTGCCGTGTACTGTATCTACAGCAGTCCAAATGGATGAACAAGCCAGAGTGATCAGGGAGCTTACAGCATAAACAAAGAAGAGCATCTCTGCTAAAATAAACCATATGCATAAACCAATGATGAAACAGGGGGAAACAGCACAGTGAGTGGAAGAGTTTTGAGAGTTGTGAAAGAGTGTTTACATCCTTTCTGGTATGTGATGGCCGTCGTAGTTCCCTGAAGCTCTTGGAAAGGTGAGTGGTGAGTGAAGTATTTCTCTGTCTGTTGCATTCTGCAGTCTCACCATAAGATGTAACTAATTCTTACACAATGAGACCTTTATACATAAACAGCCATTTAGGAAATCCACTCAGGCACAGGGAGGAGTGCCACAAAATGTCAAGTCTGACACCAGAACCACTTTGTGTACCACTGCACCTCATGCTTATCCATGTAATGGACAGACTAAAATATGTGTTTAAAGATGTACACAGGTTATAAATTCTGCACTGTCGGGCTATTTATTTTATAGCATGTGTTCAGTGCTACACAGAAACATGGACCAAACCAAAATACTAACTGAACAGCTACATGTTTAAAAAGGTGAGGCGTGTTACGCTAAATACTACGGCAACAAGGTGAAGTATGGCCACTAGCCATGAAATTTGTGTTGTTTTCCTGTGGTTCCTGAAGTAGAACAACTGTTTTCACTGCAGCTTGTAACCACTCCTCTGTAAACATTGACCTTATTCCTGAAAAATCAATTGCCTCTCTGAAATCCTACAGTTGACATTACTGGCCTATGAAAAATTCCCAACATTTGTCTTGTTTCTTACTGTGAGCTTATGACACACTTAAAAATTAAAATAGCTTGTCATTTTGACCACCACTGCCCGTGTTTCTTTTTGGAATATGATATTCATAGCTGTAACACTCACATCAGGTGTTTGGCAATATTTTTATTTTAAAGTTTATATGTTTGGAGGTCTAAAAATAAATATCAAAGGATTTGCTGTGTTAATCTTTGCAATTTGTTCTTATGTGCTATCAGTTTTCATGGACATTCCAGACAAAGAAAGATGTGGCTTCAGGCTTTCTTGAGGTCTTATTTGTTGCTCTGCTCTGTATGAAAGGACAGTAAAAATTCTAGTTATAGTAATAGTCATATACTCACGTGTCAGCAATTACTACACGCAGAAAGTAGAATACACAAAATAATAAGACTGTTTGTTTGCTCCTGCAGTGAAGTGCTGTTGGCCAAGGTTGCTGAGGCTTCCTTGAGAGGATATACTGTCCCTTCCCCCTCCACATGATGGTCCTTCCTCTGAGCTAGGTTTGAATTTAATATTCCATGAAATAAGGAAGCCCTTTAGGCTGTTGTAATCACGTCAGTTTAGTGGCAGAAGTAAAATTACTCATACTTACTCTCCCTCTCTTTGACACTTTCACAGTTTGCCTTTTTTCCTTCAATCATTAGTATATTTGAAGCCAAACTGTGCCACAATTCCTCCCTAAAAATCTTTATTCTTCCTCTCCAAGTGTTCTGAATATTTTTAGGATTTAGCCTGAACGGCTGGTGCAGGTCTTTTGAGAGAGACAGACAAATGATTTTCCGGTCCCAATAGATGTTAATTTTTTTGTGGGAAAGAAATGTGGACCCTCATTCTTTCTTCACTTGATTTTTTTAAACACTCACATGTTCTCTTTTCATTTGATATTCTGTTGATTTTCTCTCTCTCTCTCTCACACACACACGCACACGCACGCACACACACACACACACACACACACACACACACACAAATATGTTTGCAGTGTGCTGTGGGTGTCAGGCTGTCAGAGTTATAGATGTCATGTAATTGTATGTATCACCTGCAGCATTCCTTCAGTGTAAAAGCTGTCTCCTGCAGCACAGAGGCCTGCTGTTCCACAGTGATATGGCAATACCATACATGTGCCACCCCCACACTGCTCCCCATGGATCACTCTTTATTACTCCCATCTCACCTTCATCAAGGCCTGGTCTGCTGCCATTATGGCACCTGAGGAGAGAAGGAGGGAAGAGAAAAAAGGAGAACAGTCACACTCAAGACAGTACAAGCCTGACAGACTTGTCTTTTGGACAGGCTGGGGACAAAGAGAGTTTCAGGGCAGCCTGCTCCTAAAGTGGGATTTCTTCTTTTTTATAGTTCACATTTTTGCAATAAAGGCAGTCTCTAAAGCTGCAGATTGGAGTTTGCTGACTTAAGTCACACACAGTTCTTCGATAAGTCAACGAGATGCAGGGTGAAAAGATACTGTATATACTTTGCTTAATTTTGATTTAGTGTGAGGTCTCAAAACTGTTGTAATGAAGTGTCAGCTGTATATAGTAGTGTGTGTGTGTGTGTATATATATATATATATATATATTATAAAAATAATAAAAACATCCGTTTTGCACATGAGATTAAAATGCACAGAATTTATATGAAATGCGTAGCAGAATTTAAAGGCCAAAGTCCTGACATTTGCTCTTAAATGTCCAGTGTGCAGCCTATAGCAGAAATATTTATATACAAAGCATAATTATGTTCGTATAAATGTTTAATCACAATTAAACCAGCTTGGTTTTTATAAGATTATACTTTACAAAGGCTGCTATCCTATTTGCTGCTCCAGGTGCAGAGCTTCACGGTTTAGTGTAAAGTATTGAAATTGTACATTGCGGTGAAACACCAGCTACACCATTCAAATTTTGCCATTGCCTTTTTTTCATCCACTCTTGCTTCAATGGTACACACTTTTGACACCCTGTTGTCTAATCAGTGTGAGGCTAATTGTCCAGGATTCCTCCTTTTATAAATACTGGGTCATAATATAAGGGATTGAGAGGCTCTTCTGTTTAGCATTAAGTTCCACAATTGACAGTGTTTACTGTTGGAACTTTACCATGTAATTCTCCACCTTAAGTGAAAAGAGGGATGTAGAGGAAAAAGATGGGGGTGTGATGTGTATGCTGATTTATAGCAAGGCCAGAGAGCAAAGCCCTGAAGCAGCAAATGCAGTGCTTCAAACAGAGATTGCCAGTGGCCTTTGGTATTATCGGTGACCCAAGGTGAGGCACTTAGTGATTTATCTCTCACATATCCCCTCATCTTTCTTGCTCTGTGGTGGGGCAGGGCAGGCTAAAACATGTAGCACCTCTTGGAGCTCTGGCCCCTGCCTTGACTCTCATACTTGCCCAGGAAACGTAGCCTGGCCTGTGCTTGGATGTATATGATACAGAGCCCAGCACCTCTGGCAGTCAGAGGTAGCAACATACAGATGATAGGTCAGAAATGCAGGTCAAGCTGGCAGACCTCTCACCACTGCTGCACTGGAGTGCACCCACTGAAACTCTGTTCCGTTTCATAGTTTTTCTTATCTGCTTCTTTTGCGCTGTTGCGGGCCTCTTTCTTCTTTCTATGCCTCCATTTTTCTACATACAGTTGCACATACAGTGCAGTACAATATGATCCTTTTCTTCTTCTCTCACACATGCACAGTTGCTTTGCACACCTTCGTATATACACAGTTATGAACACTCTCTGAGCCCCACAGCTGTCTAAAGCTGAGGATAGCTAATGAGGAAATGTCTTTTCAGTTGAGCGGACTTGATGCCACAAGGAAGTCCTGCAAAATCAGCCCTACAGCTTCATCTGTCCTCTCGCTGGTAAAAGTGTGTGTTCCTACACACAATATACCCATGTGCTCTCTGAGAATGTGTGAAGGAGTGTGTATTTGTGCATGTGAGACAGTATGTGTGCGTTTGTGTAAAGCTCAACACCCCTCAACATATTTCACTAGATGGGACTGGGGCTGACATCTCCCATGCCCCTGGACCCTTTAGGAGCAGATTTAGAATGATTTTCAGTGCAATTATACCTGCCAGCTTTGACTGGTAGAGTTGCCCTCATCTTTGCTTATGTCTTCATGCTCGAGAGCAGTCCCAGTAATGCTACCCTGGGTGCTGAGGCCCAGGGCCAACAGCTAGACAAATTTGAGAACATGCCTCCCCTTTCTGTGGCTGGTTGCAGTATCCCACACCAGAGTCCTGCACGGGTTCAATTTTTTTTTAAAACCCACAGTCACCCATACCTGTGAAGCTCTGTAATGATACTGATCTCTTAATGTCTAATGGAATACTGCACCCGGGCGTACCTTTAATAAGAGCCCAGTGACCCGACCGCTAGCTGTGATTTTAAAATATGTATTATTTGAAAATCCACCTGCTGCCCGCCCTTGAAGAGTTCATTTTTACCCGTGCCCGAATCCGTAAATTTATTATGTATATTTTTTCACCTGTTAAACAGCCTTTTTGCGGGTGCCCAACCTGGTGTCACTCACGGGTCTAATTTTGTGATATTCAGGACAGGAAGCCATTCACAGCCAATGGAAAGTGTTAATGAGCTTCTGCAGTGAGTGTCATTTGCCACTGTATCCTGTCCTTATGATCTACAAATGTGCATGGGTGTGCGCAGTGTGGGTTCGGTGGCACAACTGGAGAAGCATACTGTGTGGAGGTGTAAATGATGATGTTAGGCCACAACGGGTGATTGGTAACCACTGTTCCTCTAAATAGACTCTATCCAGGTTTTAGAAGCTGGTATAGTATGTTAATGTTGAATGCCAAATTATTGAATAAGAAAAAATAAATTGTTTTAGATTTACATTTTGATCTACATTTTGCTGTAATGGATAATTGGGTTGAATTGATCCATCATTTTGAAGACAATTACAAAGCTTGTGATTGTACGGCCACTGCACGTTTATGTGTGTCTGTATGGGTGCATGAGTGTCATTTCTGCGCAGGACCCTGGTGACCTCTGTCTATAACTCTGTCTGGGGCCAGACTGTAGTGTCTTCACACCATATATCAGATTAGCCATAAAAACCTGTCGTAGCCTCACTCCTCATACTGGGAGTTAATGAGAGATGCTCTATCTGCTGCACAATGAAACCACTTGCTACCTCCAGTGGAGTTGTCTAGCTAATAAAGAGGGGAGTGGTGTTGAGGACAATTTGATCCTTTACAAGAACTAAAGCACCTCTTCAGCTGCCATGTTGGCATGGCATCCATTTTACCTCCATCACAGTAGATAGTAAATGTAGAAGAGTTTCTGCAGAGAGACTTAGGCACTTCTTGCTAATTTCACAGGTATTTCTCTGAAGCTCAGAACACCATATTTCGTGTTTCAAAAGATTAGAAGAAAGGAGCTTTTGCCTGGCTGCAGAAGAGCTATTCTCACTGTCTGCAGGGAGAAAAAAATGAGACATGGCTGAGACAAGTCAGGGACAAGCAGATTACGCAAAGGTGCTATATTGATGAGGTAGCTCATCGTAGGCAGGACATAACATATGCACGCACGCACATACAAACACACACACACACACACACACACACACACACACACACACACACACACACACACACACACACACACACACACACACACACACACACACAC